>CM076583.1:1306880184-1307235181 GCA_034641835.2 Pinus albicaulis | reverse complement strand
AGGAGCTTTACATGACTTCACTTTCTTATTCATTTCTGATTATGCTCCGATATGTGTTGCTATGATATAATTTCCAAGAAGAAAGGATTTGGCATTGATTTAACATGATATATCATTTACAAAATCATGCCAATCCATTTTATAGAATTATTTTTAAAGCCTTTGAAAGTTATCTTACATCTTAAAGACCAAACAAAGGAGAAAATGGTAAGACGAATCCAACCAAAATCACTAAGCCCTTTTCTTACAGAAACTTGGGTTGCCAAAGATAGATTCTTTCTAAAGGATGGGCTTCTAAGAAAAATCATGGAAGATATAACCAATCTGTTTCCAAAGGTGCTTGGAAAATCCACACAAAAATTATGCTTAATTTGCTCATTGGTTCCACACTGGATGTTTCAAAGGCCAGTCTTGGCAATTCTGTGTTTCTTTTTTAGCCCCTAAAGAACCTACTGGCGAAGAACTTGGCATCTGCCATGTGAGTACTATTTTTCTTTTATATTATTAATAAGAGAGTGTTTCCTTAAATTTTTTATTTTATTTCTTTGAAATGTATTTATGCATAATAGTTCATTAGCCTTACTTCTAGGCTCAAGAGTGGTTCTCAAATTCTATGGTAGCACTTCCTCTATTTGGGTTTCATTCCCTTTTGTATGCTAACAAGGCAAATAAAACTAACAGAAGTTTTTGCCTATCATTTGGTGCCTGGATACCCTAAGGGGATACAAAATCATCTATGGTATGGTTATGTGCATTTGTATGCCCTAGAAGAAGTGTCAAATACTCTTCATACCTGATTCAACCTAGTAACTAAGTGTCTTGATGATAAAATAGAACTAAATAACAATACTAATGCTCCAAGTTAACTCACAAGAAAGTGTCAAGAATTGCCTAGAAATCAAGTAATAAATTCTATATCTGTTTTGCCTTAGATTTCTCAACATGATATCAGAGGTAAGGCTTTGGACAATGGGCTGAAAGAAAATCAGTTTGGCATTACTATACCTCAAGAAAGATCGAGTTCCCTAGACCGAAATTGTGGAAGCAAGAAGTAGAAATTCTGGGCAGTTTTACAAAGCCCTAATTACAGAGATTAGGCTGCAGGTCCTATCAAGGATAGAAAAGGTACTGAAAGAGCATTTTAGCTTTGTTTCAAGAGACTGAATGAATAAGGGAAGAACCCTCTCAATACCGCACTCTCTGGAAAGTATTTTTGCTTCTCCATCAGCTCTAATCTCTGATTATAAGCTGCAGACCTATCCACTGGAGATCAAGGTCATAAATAAGTCTGTTTCTATGGAGCGAAAGGCTAATCAATCCCATCAAAGCAAGCTGCATTCTATGGTATAGGAGAAAAGTTCAAAAAGTCTACAAATATCTCCAAATCTCTGGTATGCATATCCTGTTTCTGTTACAAATTATTTTGGGCATTAGAAGGTGTCAAATGCCTATCTAGAATCCCTTGAAAGAGACAAAATCATCTATGGTATGGTTATGTGCATTTGTATGCCCTAGAAGAAGTGTCAAATACTCTTCATACCTGATTCAACCTAGTAACTAAGTGTCTTGATGATAAAACATAACTAAATAACAATACTAATGCTCCAAGTTAACTCACAAGAAAGTGTCAAGAATTGCCAAGAAATCAAGTAATAAATTATATATCTGTTTTGCCTTAGATTTCTCAACATGATATCAGAGGTAAGGCTTTGGACAATGGGCAGAAAGAAAATCAGTTTGGCATTACTATACCTCAAGAAAGATCGAGTTCCCTAGACCAAAATTGTTGAAGCAAGAAGTAGAAATTCTGGGCAGTTTTACAAAGCCCTAATTACAAAGATTAGGCTGCAGGTCCTATCAAGGATAGAAAAGGTACTGAAAGAGCATTTTAGCTCTGTTTCAAGAGACTGAATGAATAAGGGAAGAACCCTCTCAAGACCGCACTCTCTGGAAAGTATTTTTGCTTCTCCATAAGCTCTAATCTCTGATTATAAGCTGCAGACCTATCCACTGGAGATCAAGGTCATTAATAAGTCCGTTTCTATGGAGCGAAAGGATAATCAATCCCATCAAAGCAAGCTGCATTCTATGGTATAGGAGCAAAGTTCAAAAAGTCTACAAATATCTCCAAATCTCTTGTATGCATATCCTGTTTCCGTTACAAATTGTTTTGGGCATTAGAAGGTGTCAAATGCCTATCTAGAATCCCTTGAAAGAGACAAAATCATCTATGGTATGGTTCTGTGCATTTGTAGATCTCTTCCGACTTCCTTTCAGGATTGGTTCATCGGTCCCACGATTTATAAAGATTGCACGTACCTCCCAGGGATTAAATTACTAGCCAATCTTTACCTTTACAATTTACAAACTCACAAAAAATCAACGCAGTCTTTGGAGGTCACATGCCTACACATTTGACCCTGAAACTGGAAAACATGACAGAGAATTGTGGATAAAACGCCCTGAGAGGAGAATAGCATCTGGGGTTTACACATCTTCAGACAACATAAACATTTTTTCCTTCAGAATGATCAGGTCAGCGTGCAGTTGCCTAAAAATGGAAATATCCATACCTTTAATGAACAGTCACCGGAGCTGATCACAATTGTATTACAGATCGATATTAAGCTTTTCACCGGAGCTCACATTTCCAGTTCCCCCACAGTTTCTTTCTCGAGCTTCGAATACATTTTCCTTCTCGCCTCCAATCGACCAAAAATCGCATTTTCGCCCTCCTCCTCTGCTCCAGTCGACCAAAAATCGCATTTTTCCCCTCTTTCTCGCCTCCAGTCGAACCAAAAATGGCATTTTCCCCTCCTCCTCTGCTCCAGTCGACCAAAAATCGCGTTTTCCCCCTCCTTCTCGCCTCCAATCGACCAAAAATCGCATTTTCGCCCTCCTTCTGCTCCAGTCGACCAAAAATCGATTTTCCCTCTCCTTCTCTTCCACGAGTTTCCTAACTCCGCCTGGCCATAAAAATTAAAAAAAAATACCTCAAAATATAAATATTTTATATAATAAATAAAAAACCCCCTCCCCTCTAGTTATAAAGACATTATAATGTTTTTTGATTTTTTGATTTTTTTTACCCCAATATGAACGCACGTGATATAATATTGGTTTGTGAGTGACGCCCCCGTGACTTCTCCCTTTACAAGTCTAAACATATTAGTTCCTCATGTCAAGCCTTGAAAATCAGAAAAAGTTCCTAAAAGTCTCTTAAACTTTGGTATCGCACTTTCTGGCTATCTTGCCTGCGGTCCCGCACCCAATGTTCAGCTATCCTGCGTACCTGAATGCACTTTATCTTTGTTATAGGTGCGGACCCCTGTAAGATTAAAAAGGCGCAAGTAAATTCCAAAAATCTCAATTAAAGTAAAATCTGGAAGCTTCTAGAATGGATTTTGCAGTGATAGAACCGCTCTTGTGAGGTGCATGAATCCCTTACCTTATGGAGCTAACCCCTTGATGTGAGGATCTTATCCCTTTGAAGGAGGATTTTATCCCTTCATACTTGGAACAGAAAACCTCTTCTTTTCTACTATAAAAGGAGGCATTGGGTAGCCTCAAAGGGAGTTGAAGCTTTAGAATATTTGAAGTTAAGTGTTGTTGAGATTCAAACTCAGTTAATTAAGACTTTTGTGAGGAGAGATTACATACCTCTATTAGTCTTGGTTGGAGGAGTGCAGAGCTTATCAAAGTAAAGGAGATTCCTGCTTCGGACCACGGAAAGTCCTGTGCAACATCAAGGATCAGGTTGTAAGGATTTTCTTCTTTTGAAATTAATACAAATATACTCATTTTTCTCAATAAGCTTTCAATCAATGGTTTATTTCATAGATTCCTTGATCACTATGATAAGCATGGTTTATGATGATTTCTATATAGGTGCTATGTAATATTTTTCTTGTTTGTGACTGCAGGTTTACGAGGAAAACTCCTTCAAGCGCGCGAGGGACAACAATGACGTCAAACAAGCAATGGACAAACAGTAAGTCCTTAACACCTCTATAGAGCTTTTCGTAGATCGTATATGCTTAGAGAAAGATTAGTCTATTTGGCTCTTTGTTGCTAGATACTTTTGGTACTAGGGAGATCGGTCTTGTCCGCAAGACGGATTAATCCTCCAACAATATTATAAAAGATATGAGATAGATGATTGAATGTTACAAGTGAGGCCTGCTTATATACCTACGCAGGTGCCTCTTCATGAAAGGTCATGTCTTATAAGACATGGCCTTTCAAACCAATTAACTAATTAACTAATTAATCACTATTTACATTATTTTATTTATGACAAAAGGTCACAGGTTGCATGTGAGCAGGAAATTGAAGGAAAATGAAGAAAATAGAGGCCCCAATGATAAAATGGCTTTTGAGGATCAATTCACAACTTTTGTTAGTGTAATATTTGGACAATTTTAACTTTGTTTTCTGGTTGGTTGTCATGTTCCTTATGGTTGTGGATTGAGTTATTCGTTCGTGGAAGCCTTGGTTGGACAAACTCTCTCAAATCCGTGTAACAACTTGGGTTGAGTTACTAGTCCTAGAAGCCTTGGTTCGACAAATGCTCTGGAAGCCCTTCGTGGTTTGAGTTATTAGTCTTGGAATTATTAGTTGGACAAACTCTCTGGAGCTCGACAATAGTTTTGGGTTGAGTTACTAGTCGTGGAAGCCTTGGTTAGAAAAAATTCCTATAGCCCTAAACAACTTGGGTAGAGACCAATCTAGTGATGGTTAGTGACATCCGACCATGAGGTGGAATCACTGGACGAGTGTTGAGGTGGTTTGGCCTTTGGAATATGGTGAACCCTGGTATTGCACCAAGAGTGTTGCAACTCCCAGGGGTTTCCCTACGTTACTTTATCAACCTGGGGTTCGTACAAACTTGGAGGTGATAGTGCTATATACACAGCAGATGCATTATGTTCATGTCATCCTCTTCTACTCTGCGAAAGCGTGCTATTCTTAAACTATGAAAAAAACTGAAAAGTAAATTGTTGGAAGGAAATGACAGAAAGAAACTAAATTAAGTTGCTAAAAATAAATGACAGGAAGGAAACTAAACTTAAATTGCTGAAAAGAAAATAATTTAAACCGCACTAAACTTTGGCCAATCAGCTAAATAAACCCTACTTATCTTATGCTCTATCTACCATGTTTATATCCATGCAGCCAAGCTATCCAGGACTTAATTATAATTGAAGAAGTGTTGATTTGTAGCTTGGAAAATAAAGGGGTAAAGGTGCTAATGGAGGGATAAACACATGAAACCAGGCTTAGAAGTGAAAAGAGCGGGTTTAAACCTTATTAAAGCTTTATTATAGCGCAAAAAGGCTTTGGAGCGGAATGATTTGAAAAGTGCGATGGAGCAAAAGTTGCGATATCACAATATTAAAAGGACAGCAGAAGTATTGTTCAGGAGCAGGAGCGAAATGCGAAGTGCGATGAGGTGAAAACTGCGAAGTGCGACTGGGAGAAATTTTGCGTCGTGCGAAATGCGATATCACAATCGGTAGAAAGAGCGGTAAATATTAACGAAAACCAATTAAATGGTGCAAAGTGTGAAATGCGATGGTGATGTGGTAGTGGGACCGGCGGCAGAGCGCGATTGCACTATCGCAATCAGTGAAAGCGAGCGGTAAGTTTTAAAAGAAAAGGGAAAACAATTCAAAGTGTGATTTGCGATTTCGTAATATCGCAATCGGCGAAAGTGAGCAGTAAGTGTTAAAAGAAAAGGGAAAACAATGTGAAGTGCGATTTGCGATTTCGCAATATCGTAATCGGCGAAAGCGAGTGTTAAGTGTTAAAAGAAAAGAAAAGAAAATAATGCGAAATGCAATTGCGATGTACGGTGGTGGGAGATTCGAGGAGCAAAGGCAGAGGTCGATTTTCAAAGGTTTTCAAGCGTTTAGTGAATAAAAGGGGTGCAGTAGCTGCGATAAGAGAAAAGGAAGGAATAAAAGCGTAACAACAAGGTTTATAAACGTAACACAGAGATGGGTAGGGACTAGAAAATGGAGCGGAACGACTTGATAATATCTCTAGGGATTTTGATGCTCATTCCTACAAACAACCCTGCTAATCCATGCATGAAAAATAGATGAAGTGCGTGATAAAAGTAGTGAACAAAAATCAATTTCCGGATCTATGGGAAGGTTTACCCTCCTCGAGCTCTATTGAAAAAGATGAGCAGGGAGTAATGATTGACAACTTTTTGGTTTTTCTCCTCTATTCTATTACTCACAAGCAACTGAAAACTACAACAACATATTGAAAGCAAAACTAAACAGCAATGAAACTATTAAAATCAGAACTAATTGAATGACAAAAAGAAAACTAGCTTAATGGCAGAAAGGAAAGAATAGTAACAACAGATTAGCTAAGGCACATGGATTGGGCCCTAACCCACGAGCCTAGCTCTCTTAAACTTAAATCAGTAAAATGAAATCAGTCTGCTCATTTCATTAAAGAATAGCCTCATACATCTCTGAAAGTTTGATCATTGAGTAACTAATAAAAATCTCAATAGCTTGCAACAAAGTTCCAACTAGAATCGACTAACCCTTCCGAGCTCTAGCTTTGCTCTATTTATTCTACAGGGCAGCTACCAACAACTCCCTAGAAAATAGTGATTGAGTCCACTTGAATCCAAGTAAAAAAATATTGGGTACACTCCTCTTTGAGTTGTTTGGCTGCCTCTGGAATCAAACTTGCTTAGAGAATCCACGGGGATCCTTTGGTTGCCTTTGAGAGTTAAGAAGGGTGGAAAATCCTCCTATAATTTATCTTTGTTGTCTCCTCCAAGTCTTTATCATAAATCCTTTAAAAAATGCTAATAATTCGTGATTTTCTGCACTCAACCTCATATTAGGCACTCAAAGTTTGTTAGCCTTAATCACCACCTATACTAGCATCACAAAACCAAATAATAATAAAAATGAAAGAAAAAGAGATCTAAGAAGGCAAAAAGGTGACTATTAACCCCTCCAAATATGTCTAATGATGGAGATCATCATCACCCCCCTACTGAATGGTTGCTCATCCTCTAAGCAACTAATCCTCCTCTGGAATTTCCTTCAAGGCTTTGACAGCCCCCCTAATTTCCTGAGGAAGAAGTGTGGGAATTTCCCCAAGGGGGTAAAAACCATTATTATTTTCTGCATTCTCCCATTCTCTATCTTGTGCTTCTATTTCCTTTTCATCATCTAGCCCCAGCAGCAAAGGTGGGCTGAGCTTTAGTCCCAACCATTGGATATTTTTGGCCTGCATGGCCCTCTTGTATAATGGTTCCCTTTCCAATGCACCCCTCAGTCTTTCTGGACTATGGTACTCCCTATTCTTGAGGTTGTGATGGGGGTTGTTCCATCTCCTCTGGCTGGCCATCATGCAATAATCTTCTATATGCCTAGAAAAATCATCAAAGTGGCCTATTACCTATGTTTTAGTCTGAAGGTAGCTCTCAACTAGTGCGGGGTCCCTTTCAATCTCTCGACGGTTAAGGATGACTCCTCTTGGGCTGAACAATTATGGTCTGACATATAGGGGTTCTCTAGCTCTTCTTCCCATGACCCCCCATATGTCTTTTGCTCTAGTGTCCTCATTCGTCATCCAAGATCCTAGAGCCATTAGCTGCATATCCCCGATTTTGGAATTGGGGTCCCAAGTATCTAGATTTGTCAGCACAAGGTTATGCACATAAAAATCTGCCATTTTTTCCTGATCAGCCATGTTAGCTTGCTTGTATAAATCCATGAATTTCCTACAATCTTGGAAAAGTAGCAATCCATGGGAAGCTAGAGTTTTTATTTGAAATAGGAGCCATTGCTCCTTGAGGTACACAACATATGAGTCAGAAGGGAATCTGTGTTGAAGGGATTCTATGCATAAGTCTGCCATGGTGGTTACTTGCTGCCCTTTTTGCTACAATTGCTCCTTTAGTGCTACATTCTCTGCATGTGCCTTTTGCAACTACTCCTTTAGAACTATTTCTTCAATTCTTTCCTCCTCCCTTGGTGACTCTTCAATAATAATCGGGCTCATGGGAGGAGTTTCTGGCTCTCTTTGACTTATCCTCTGACTCTTGTCAGCTCTTAAATACATAGAGATTTTTTTTTCTCTTTGCGCTCAGAGGAGTTGAGGTGGAAACCACCTCTTTGCCTTGAGAGGATGTGGTGTTGTGTTGTGAGTTTGTTTCTTGCTCACTTTCTGCTACCTCTATGACTTCTATTGCCATATCTTTTGTTTTTTCTTTGCCCTTTGTCCTCTTCTTCTTTCGGTTCTTCCTCTTCCTCTGATTCTTCCTCTTCTTCTTGTTCTTCTTATTCTGTAAGGCTAGAAGTGGAATTCTGCTTCGTTTGGGTTGCTATAAAAGTTTCCCTGCTCATATTTACGAAAGAGGACCAAGCCATGGGTAGGGTGACGTTGTTCTACTGTTGTTGTTGCGTGTTGTTCAATTATGCAACCCACTCTCGGTACTGTTGTGTTGCGGGATCCCTTCGCTCTCTTTCCCTCAAAAATTCCCAATTGACTGGTTTGGATGAGACGGGATCTCTTTTTATTAGATTGCGCAGCTAATTTTGGAGCGCTTCCGTAACTCGGCCTTAGCTCTCTTTTTAGTTAGAGACCGTGGTTTCCTTCTCTATGTTAATTCATGATGGACTGCTTGTTTCCTCCCCTCGTTCTCCTCTACTCCACTTGATTTAAATTTTTTCTTCTGCATGCCCAGGTGGCGTGACTTTACAGTTCTCCCTAGTCATACTTCATGATGGTGGCCAAGCTAACTGGCCAACTTTCTGCCCCTTAAACTCTAAGTCTGCAAATTTAATTATTTCTGGCTATTATGGATGCATAGCAAGGGGTGAGAAGCCATACATGAGTTTACCTGTTGTTGTCAAGGCATTTTCAGGAGCTGAAATTTGGAGACAAGCCTCTTATATGTCGTGTTCTTCCTTATTTTCTTGTTTTCGGAGTGAGCAGCTTACTGAATGAGAAACTCTCTGAGTGAGCCGTTGATATTTCTTGATGTTTCTTCATGTTGTAGATGCTGCGTGGGGTTGCTCCAAATGTCGTGGGTGGCACTCCTGTCTTTCTTGGGGTCTGCTTTATCAGGTCCTCGTTTTTTTCTTTGCAGTCCGTGAACAACTTTGTTTTTGAAGGAAAATCTTGATGTTTGTAGCAGTTTGTGGCTTGCTTTATTTTGCTACATTGTGATAAGGAATGGAGGAATATGGTATATGGAGGTGATGGAAGGAGTTATGGAAATGAATGGAGTGAATGATGGGATGGATGGTAAAATAGAAGGGAAAAGAAGATGAATGCTTCCCTGTGTTTCTAGAAACCATTAATGACCTTGGAGCAACAAAGCTGTAGGCTTGTTGACTTAATTTTGAAATACACAAGAGTTATTGTAATAATAATATATTATATATAAAATGTATAAAATATGATGATAAAATGTTACAATGAGGCCCTGCTTATATACCTATGCAGGTGGCCTTTCATGAATAGGCATGTCTTTTAGACATGCCATTTCACTAACTTAATGACTACTTACATAATCCTTATTTGACTATTAATAACTATATTTATTATATTTGTTATGAATTATATTCATAACAGAGAGCTTCCTGGAAGTCATCCCCATATGGTGTGAAATCATCCATGTAGATTTCGACAGAGTCATGGACTAGCTCAGGAAAGCTCTTTGGAAGGTAGTTGGGGCATTTCACAACCCAAAGGTTAGGACTCTATAAGAAAAAGTACCCCAAGGGCAGGTGAAAGTAGTATTATCATGGTATTCATGGCTTATTTGAATTTGATTGTGCCCATTGAACCCATCTAAGAAAAAAAAGAACTTCTTCCCTACAAGGCCATCTAAGACTTGGTCTATAAAGGGTAAAGGGAAATGGTCTTTCTTGGTGGCTTTCTTAAGTTCTCGATAGTCGACACAAATTATCCACTTCCCATTCTTCTTTAGGACTAGGACAAGAGGGGATACCCACTCACTGTCGAATATAGGATATATGTACCCTGCATCTAATAGTGCTTGCAACTCTTCTTTGACTATGTCCTTCAGAGTCAGGTTCATCCTTCTTTGGGGTTGTCTCACAAGCTTGCATCCTTCTTTGATGTAAATGTGATGTCTTCATACTGAAGGATGCACCCCTTTCATGTCCTTGTAATCCTAAGCAAATGCTTCAAGATTTTCTTTCAAAAGTTTGCATAGCTACTACTCTTCTTCGTTCGAGAGGTTTGGGTTGATTTTCAAAGATCTGGATGGGCCAAACTCAATATCCTTGGTGGTTTCAGAGGTTGACTTTGAGTGCACTTCCATCCAAGGTTGGCTTTCAAACTCTTTGACTAAGGTTTCGAGAGGAGTGTTAGTGGAATTCTAGTTTTGAATGGCATGGTCGATGAGTTCATATTCATCAAGCTGCCCCCCTCTAAGAATAACATCTACGTCACACATAGGGGCAATTTTATGTAACTCATTTTATTCATCCTCCAACCATATAGGGAGATCATGATCAATGTAAGTTTGGGATGGAGGATATAACACTAGTTGTTTAGACAAAGGCCCATTTTTTATAGTCATATTTCTGGCCCGACAACTAATATAAGCATCTGCAATGGCTAACCAAGGTCTCCCTAAGATGAGAGAATAACCATTAACCTTGGTTTTTGGTTGCAGGACCAGGAAATCTATAGGATACTCCCAAGAGTCAATGGAAACCATTAAATCCTCAACAATTCCTTTCGGAGTTATTGTGGACCGATCTAAAATTCTCATAACTGTTGTGGTTTTCCTCAAAGTCCCTTGGAGATTAAGTTTCAACATATTTTCCTTGGTCATGATATTGATGGCAGCCCCTAGGCCAATCAGAGTGTTGGGGACTATGAGACCATCTATATGCACATCAACAACTGGACTACCAAGGTCCAGGTACTTTGGAAATATCACCTTCCCCAGCATCAGATTAGACAGTTGTCCTATCACATTGATGGTGGGGGTATCTCTTTTCCTTCTCCCAGGTTTCTTGAAGCACTTTTATTTTATGAGCTTATTGTGGATAGGGACATCTTTAATGGCCCGGAGAAATTATATCTTTACGCACAAATTTTCCAATTCTCCCAAGAGTTCGGTCTCCTCTCGGATGTGTCGACTAGGGTGGATCAAGCGCTCAGGAAAATGAGGTTGTTGGATCTAAGTGTTGCCTTCTTATTTTTCCTCCTCCTCGTCTACAGGTGGAGATGGAGGATTTTTTTCTGGGAGTAATCTTTTCAACCTAAGATTGACCTCCTATATCTCCACAACATAATCTGGATGGGATGTTTCTCCACTGGGAGTCTATTGTGCCTGTCTGTTGTTCAGGTTTGGATTGGGTTGCGCAGGTATAGGTAGCCTAGGTGGAACATCATGAGTAAGCTAAGGTTTAGTTTGGGGTGGAGGCATTAGA
Organism: Pinus albicaulis; assembly: GCA_034641835.2. Lineage (NCBI taxonomy): Eukaryota > Viridiplantae > Streptophyta > Pinopsida > Pinales > Pinaceae > Pinus > Pinus albicaulis. Next base: position 1,307,223,722 of record CM076583.1, on the reverse strand, counting down.
GAAGGTGGTTGATTTTGTTGAGGCCTCCGCCCTTGGGATGGGTTTTTACACTGAGGTTGTTGTGGAACATACTGCTGGAATGGTTGGTTTACTGGCTGAGGATGATATGAAGGGTTGTAAGGCCAAGTAGGAGGTGTAGACCAAGATGGATGAGTGATGGTGTACCGAGGTTGCATGGGTGTGCTCTGATTGTTGTGATAGCAAGAATAAGGTGCATCTTGCATACCTTGTTGATATGACCGAGGGCCTTGAGGCCTTCTCTGGTTGATGAAACAAAGTAGCTCTAGCACTTCTTCCCCACCTTGATATACAACCTTAAGTCCAGGTAAGGAGGGACACTTTTATGTAGCACAATGCTCCTCACAGACTAAAACCTTTATGATATTCAGTGGACATTCATTTCTTGGGTGCTTCCTGGTACATCTAGGACAACAGATGGCCAGGGCTCTCTCTACTTCCTCTTGCTTCCTTTTGACCTGTATTGTGTCCATTTTCAAAGCAAAGGTATGTAACATGTCACCCTTTAAGTCCTCTAGCATGTTTCCAACATCATGTTTTATGAAGGTGGAAGAGGGAGGGGTATTAGATGTACTTTGGCTAGCTCTACCCTTCTTCCTAAACACCCTAGAATGGTTCCGGAAGAGAATTTTGATTGATTCATAGGGTTGTTGGTAGATATCTCCTCCCGATAGCATATTCAGGGTTTCTATCATCTCTTCTCTGATCCCTCGAAGAAGTACTAGTTTAAGTGAGTCAGTGTTGGACGGATTAATCCATCTTGCGGACAAGATCGATCTCCCTAGTACCAAAAGGTAATCTAGCCACAAACAGCCAAATAAACCTATCTTTCTCTAAACATATGTGATTTACAAAAATCACTATAAAGGTGTCAGAGACTTACTGTAGGTCCAATGCTTGTTCGAAGTAGTTGTTGTCCCTCGTGTACTTGAAGGAGTTATCTTTGTAAACCTGTAGTCACAAACAAGCAAACATTAAATAGCACCTGTATAGTAAACATCATAAATCATGATTATCATGGTGATCAAGGAATCCATGAAATAAACAGTTAACTAACAGCTCATTGAGAAAAATGAATTCATTTGTATTAACTTTAAAAGAAGGAAAACATTACAACCTTAGCCTTGATGTTGAACAGGCCTTCCTAGGGTCCGAAGCAGGAATCTCCTCTACTCTGACAAGTCCTGCACTCCTCCAACTGAGACAGATAGAGGTATGTAATCTCTCCTCACAAAAATCTCAGTTAAATGAGTCTGAATCCCAACGACACTTAACCTCAAATAAATATAAAGCTTGAACTCCCTTTGAGGCTGCCCAATGCCTCTTTCTATAGTGGAAAAGAGGAGGTTTCAGTTCCAACTATGAAGGGACAGAATCCTCCTTCAAAGGGATAAGCTCCTCACATCAAGGGGTTAGCTCCATAAGGTAAGGGATACATGAACCTCAAAAGAGCGGTTCTACCACCGCAAGATTCTTTCTAGAGGCTTCTAGAATCTACTGAAAGTGAGTTTTTTTGAGTTTACTTATGCCTTTTTAATCTTTACAGGGGTCTGCACCCATAAAACATATAAAGTGTGTTTAGGTACGCAGGAGTCATGAACATTAGGTGCGGGACCGCAGGCAAGAAAAAGAAAAAGTGCGATACCAGAGTTAAGGAGATTTTTAAGAACTTTTCTCTTATTTTCAAGGCTTGATATGAGAAAATGATGTGTTAGACTTGAAAAGGAGGAAGTACGAGTGATAATGAGCTCATACACATAGCAGAATGTCAGGATGACAATTTTCAGTGCAACAGATTTCCCCCTAAAGTGTAAAGTCTGGAATAGATGAACCTGAAGTCTGTCATATATGAAGAGTGCAGTACTTTATCATTTCAAGGATCATCCTGTGGACACCCCAGTCAGAACCTGTAAAAAACATTCAATGCAAAATATATATGTGTACATATCATCGCTGAGGTAGGCATTCCCATACTCAGATCAAAACTAACTAGAAACTAATTCAAACTTGTTCTGATATAGGAATTATTTTGAATACATCACAGTATAGACATGTGTAGACACAGTATGGACGCAACCATCTATTTATGAATAGCCCACTGTACAAATTATAACAAAATTCCTCATAGCCTAGATGGTAGAAACTAGATCCAGGGTCTTGATTTCTGCATCTCTAACTAGTACGATTCTATCCATGTGAATGAATGTGTCGAAGTCAAACATGGTAGAAACCACTTGATTACCAGTCAATAATGTAAACTGTTAACAAGTGTGAGAGTAACCACCGGTAATTTCAATGGCTCTCAAAGTACCCAGTACAATCCATGAAATGTGAATGAATGAGCTAAAGTCGAACATGTCACGGAATCATTCGATCGAAGGTCAATGATGCAACCTATCGTCGAAGGCGAGAAACCTGCCATTGAGGCATGCAGATTTCAAGGTACTGACGATTTCTAGATCAACTTCCTAGATAATGAGCTGTCATCGATAGAAAGTGATCCGTTGTAGGCAAGCCCACAACACGAAATCATAGATCAAGTTTTGAATAAATATATTGGCAAGGACTGACATAGGGATGGTCAAAATGGATGACAGATATTTTTCAAATGAATGGTTTGTTTGAACTGTTCTCTTGAACACATAATGACACTACAGATGGCTTGGTAACAATTGACCCAAAGCTAATACCCAGAAATCGGCTGAAGACTTTCACTATGGTTTGATTAACTGTTAGGCAAAGGATTTTCCCAACCCAGGTGAACAAAAGTGTCATGTTCAAGAGTGGTTAACGACTTTCCGAATAATCAAAATACAACAAACAGGTTCATTTTTCTCTCTTTTCTCCCACCATTTCTGGCAAGTACCTCTTTATTTTTGACAAGCTTGAGGAGGATAACATTTGCTTGTTTATAAGCTCATCCTTCGGATGAGTCCAACTTAGTTTAAGATTCGAACCCTAAGAAGGAGTGGTTCATTCTTGTTTAAAATTGAACAGGTCCTTTACTGTTAAATTTTAACGAGTCCAGTATAGGAGAAACTCGGTGTTTTTCAATTTTAGGGAGTCAGAAGAAAAAACTTAAGAAAACTCCATGGGTGTACTTTTTCGTAAATTTAGTCTCTTGAGCCCGAAAAAGGATAAAATAATGCGGGAGAGAACTCTATTGACCGTAATTAGTCAACGTATACCTTTTTCGTAAATAGTCCATTTCAGTCCGTAAAAGGGGTAAACTTATACTTAAAGGACGATCATTCAGTTACTTTAACGAGTTCGAATAATCAAGTGCTGTCCCGTCTTTTCATGTTGGGAAATCTTGAAGAGAGCTTGAGAGAACTCCAAGTTTTAGCTTTAATAATTTTTGAAAGAGTCCGAAAAAGTGATAAAAGTATGTCTTTGCTAAAACGATCAATTCTCTTAAATCCAGTTTCTACATGTAACTTTGAGCACTTACACATTGACAATTTAAGATAAATAAAAATGCTTTCAAAAATAACCTTTTTAAAGTGAAAAATAAACAAATTGAAAATTCATTTATTCGAAAAAACTTATAAAAAGGGCTTTTCTAATTTCATTTTTACCATTTGAGTTCAGAGTGAAAAGTAAAAGCTTTTGGGTAAAAAAGTTCCTGTGAAGATTCTGGAAAATCCGTCCGACAAAATTGAGAACCTCCAGCTCCCGGTAATCCACGACCTCTTAATCTCGCATTTCATCTGTTTATATTTCATTTTTAGGCTTTAGATTTCATTTTTTAAGCAAAAATATGTTGAAAAAATTGTCCGCGAGGGTCCGCAGGTGCAACACGGGGGCTCTGCGGACCGTGACATTTTTCTACATGGGAAAAAGTCCTGGGTCCGCACCTGTTCCACAGTGCTCGTGCGTATCTACGCACTGTGTATGAACTGCAGGTGCGGACCCCGCACACTGAAATTTTAAACTAAATTTTCTCAATTCCCGCCAAAAAATTTTCAAAAAATCTTGTTCTAATATGTCTTTTTATGCATTGTAGGACATACAAGATGCTTATTTGGAGAGAACGTGAGCATGAAGACGTAGATGATTCCGCAATGAATCATTTGCCTACAATGTAGGCATTAAGAGCATGCGGTTTGTATAAATTTTGGGCCATTCAGGGCATGAGGGAACAGGTAGACCTCCTTACATGGCTGGTGAATAGGTGGAACGTACAGGACCAGTGTTTCATTATTTGCGGCCATCAGCTCGAAATTGAATTGGAGGATATCTATTTTTTGACTGGTTTGTCCAAGAGGGGTGAACAAATTTCTCTGTTTGGGACTAGGCCAAGTGGCCAGACTGTCGCTAGTCTTCAGCAAGAGTTCTGTGATGATCAGGCAGACCCCCGGGACAAACGGATTGACATAAAGACTATCATCTGTCCCGAGCTAAAATTTATTGCATTTACTGTCAGTAGACTGTGTGGGAGTGCAGCGTTGCATGTGGCTACCGGTTCCCAGATGCGCATTGCTGTAGACTGTTTTTGAGGCACCATTTTCAACTGGTGCGAAGCTATGTTGGCCAATGTAAAAGGCCAATTAACCAGAGCAAAGAACGGAAAGCTAAATAACTTTGGATATGGATCCATTGTAGTCACCTTTTCTCTAGAGAGGATCCCCATGTTAGCTCCGCAGAACATTCCTGTTGATGCTGGTCGACCTCGAGAACCTAGGATGGTTCGTTGGGTTGCATTGATGGCCCGTCACGTTGTTGAGGGCGTCGAGATTCTTCGTTTTCCTCCTTCATATTTTCGTTGGCTGGAATGCCAAATTTTTGTTATAGAGGAATTTCCATACGCCGGGATAAATTTCCGAGGCGACCGAGAGATGGCTCTCCCAGCAGGGGAACAGTGGGATGAATTAGGTAAAATCATTTTCAAAAATTTCTAAGTTCTAATTTTTTTTAATATTTTGATCATCTTGAAATTAATAACCAAAAGTTTTAAATGCATATGTGGGCTCACGGCGACCAGCCCATCTCCAGCCTTATGAGAGGAGGCATCCAGCTGCCACAGTACCAGCCCCAGAGGGCCAATCAACAGATATTCTATCTGATTTAGAGCATCACCTAAAGCGCCTGACTCTAGACATTCCAGAGACCGACATAAATGATTTTCCGCTCATATTACAGAGATATGTGATTGGTGTCCCAGGACCTTTTAGGAGGTTCCTATGTAGGGTGGCCCGAGCAGTGGTCTCTTATTGTGATCATCATCAGTGATAGGATGATCGTGTTGTAGACTCATATTTTTGACCTTTTGTATTACCATTTTTGCCTATCATAAGGTGTTTCCAACCTATGATCGAAGACGATGTATATTTTTTTGAAAACACTTCTATACTATGATATATTACTATTTACCGGCTATCTGTGTACATGTTATAAATGTTGTTTTAATTTACTGTTTTGATTATTACAAATGTCGATTTATCATACTAGAAGCAACTGCATCTGCTAATGTATTTAAATGTCTTGGAATATGTTGATATTCAATGTAATCAAATTCACGTTCCAAGAGACGAACTCTTAAAAATAACCGTAATAACACTGGGTTTCTAATGGCATAAACCCTGTTAAGCTGTAATACAACGAGTTCAGAATCCAACCTAACAATCAAACTCTGAATTCCAAATGATATGGATTCAGATAATAACTCAATCACTGCACTATATTCTGCAATGTTATTCGTTGTTTGACCAAGGCTTGCCCCATGCATGGATACTAACTCGTCAGAGGTGAATAGATAACCCAAGCTGCGGAAAAAATGTTCCGTGTACTACGACAAGCACCATCAGCAAAACCAATGTAGGTTTGAAGAGATGTCGACATCTGCAATATCAAGAGTAAAACTCAGATAAGCAGGAATAGTGATAAAAAAAAAACACACTTCTAAACTAGGCACACTTTTCTAATCTAAGACACACCAGCAGTAAAGAAATCTAATATAATAAAAAATATCCACACCAAGCTTAAGCATAATATCTCTTCAGATAAAGCCCATTTTTGGGTTTATCTAAAGGGACACCGTCGAAATCTATTAGCTCATAGGCCCCTTTTTCCAGCTTTTTCTTAACAATAAAAGGACCATGCCACATGGGCGCGAATTTTCTAGCTCCTAGCTTATCGTTGGCTTGATTGTACACTAATATTAGGTCTCCTTCTGGAAAATTATGAGGGGTAACACTTCTATCATACTGAGCTTTTATTTGTTTGACATGAGCCTGGTTTGTTATTGCAGCATTTCGTCGATTCTCATCTAGTTGAGCCAAGTACAAAAAACGTTTCTCCTCTTCAGACGTAGCTGGGAGTAACTCTATGGCTAATTTCAATGACGGAATTTCGCATTCAATCGGCAACACAACTTCCAAACCGTAAACCAGTTGAAAGGGAGTGAAACCAGTTGATGTTTTTACCGAGGTCCGATATGCCCAAAGCGCTGAAAATAACATGGAATGCCAATTTGACTTATGAATACCAATAATTCGTCTGATCATAGTGACTAAAACTTTATTGATAGCTTCAACCAGACCATTAGCCTGCGGATAATATGGAGTGGAACTATCGTGGCGCAGGCCAAGTTGATCTGTCAGTTCAATCATCATGATATTTCAAAAATGACTTCCATGATCTGTAATAATGGCTTGAGGAACACCAAATCTAGAAATTATGTGATTGAATACGAAAGTTGCAGCAGTCTTTCCATCTGCCGAAAATGTAGGCATCGCCTCAGCCCACTTAGTAAAATAATATACAGCTAAGATAATATATGCATGCCCCCCATCCGAGTGAGGGTTACATGTAATAAAGTCGATACCCCATTTTTCAAAAGGACCGACAACAATTATAGGGTGAAGAGGAGCGGGTGGCGCACGCATTTTACGATAAAAAAGTTGACAATTGTGGCATTTCCGGACTGCATAGATGCAATATTTGAATAACGACGGCCAGAAATAACCAGCGCTCAATATATTTTGGGCTATGGCATACCCAGACATATGACCACCACATGCTCTAGAATGGCAGTCATTTAAACCCTTCTCAGCTTCTTCATGAGTAAGATAGCGTCGTAAAACAGAATCCGCTCCATGACGATAGAGTGTATCACCAATAATGTTGTATTGTTGGGATTGGAAACGTATTTTTCGTCGTTGAGATCATGAGATTTTAGACTGAAAAGATTGGGTTTGGAGATAAACGATAATATCCCCATACCATGGATCAATAGTACTGATAAGAAACAAGGATTCATCCAGAATGGCTTGCTCCGCCACAATTTCAGTATCAGTAGAGGGGAAATCACACATCAGTTCGGCAAAAACCAAAGATTTATTTGCCTTGGATTTTTCAAATTCCAAGTCAAATTCTTGCTGGATAACTATCCATTTGGAATACTTGCCCCCTAGCAATTGTTTGGTTAAAATTTACATCATAGGGTTATAGTCAGAAATTATTGTGGTTTTGCGTAATAAGATGTAGTGTCTAAATATTTGGACAACTTGAACAGCTGCCAAGGCCAATTTCTCCACATGTGTGTATTTTATCTCAGTCAGATGCAGATTTTGACTAAGATAGTAAATCACATGTTCATTGTTGAATTCGTCTTCCTGAACTAAAACCATCCCAATGGTGGAATGAGAGGCGGCGAGGTACAAAACGTAGTCTCGGTTGTAATTGGGAGGATGCAATAATGGTGCATGGGTCAACGCGTGTTTAAGTGCATCAAAAGATCGATTAGTGATGTCATCCCAAAAGAATGGAACATCTTGTTTTAAGAACCGGGTAAAACCCTTCGTTAACTCGGCATAGTTAGGAATGAATCGACGTAAAAAGTTTGCTTTCCCCTGCAAACTTTGGAGTTGGCGCAGAGTCGAAGGGGGAGATAGATTAACAATAGCTTCGACCTTCGACGGATCAACGGGAATGCCAGCTTTCAAAACAACAAATCCTAGTAAGCGACCCAATTCTACACAGAAAACACATTTGTGTGGATTCAGTCGAATTCGATAATGCCTACATCTCATAAAGATTGCTCGTAAATGAGTGAGATGGTCGGCCCTACGTGATGACTGAGTAGGTAAATCATCGAGATAAGGCTGCACAATGTGCTTAATGTCATGAAATGCGTAATACATAGCCCTTTGAAAAGTTGCTCCAGCGTTCTTCAATCCAAAGGGTAGTTTGCAATAAGAAAATGTCCCCCACGGACAAATGAAAGTTGTTTTTGGATGATTAGCAGGGAGTATGTTTATTTGATTGTAACCGGAAAAACCATCCATAAAGGAAAACATTTCACTGTCGGAACAATCATCAATTATTTGATCAATATAGGGGGCTGGATAATTATCTTTAGGACAAGCTCGATTAATATCCCTATAGTCGATAAATACTCGTATTGTTCCTTGTTTTTTGGTAACAGGAACAATATTCGACACCCAATCGGTGAAAGGAATTGGATAAATGAAACCCGCACGAAGTAATTTTTCAACTTCGGCTTTGATAGCAGCAGCTTTTCTAGGATGTATTTGACATAAACGTTGACGGATAGGTTTGACATCCGAGTAAGTCTTGATTTCATGTACGACAATTGATGGATCAATTCTTGGCATTTCTTCATATGACCAGGAAAACACATCACGGAATTCTTGAAATAGAGCTTTATAAGTTTGAATTTCATCTTCCATACAACAAGCACCTATATGAATTTTTTCAATTATTTCTGGCTTTACTGAAATGTCAATTGGAATCGTTCGAGAGATATTTTCCAAATTTAACTCAGAAATAGGATTTTGCAATGGATTCTACTGTTCTTTGACATATTCAGTGGTAAAAATAGAAGCGAAATCATCTTCAAAATGATCTAGCTCGGGTAAAAACGAAGATCGGTGATGTAGATCTTCCCATGGTAAATCGTCAACAGACAAAAGTTCACGAATCTGCTCATCAGTATGAACAAGATCAGGAAATTTCGTTGTGGCTGAACTAGATATAGAAAGTGATTCTTCATGGATCTCATTCATTGGATTAGTTTCGGTTGAAGAAGGGTCGGAAAGTGACTGTACATCCTGATATAAAATTTCAAATGGACTCAAAGGCATCATGCCATCAAATGAATCTAACTCGAAGTCGGAAGGTACGATCCAAGGATCATCAAACATAATAGTATCTGATGAAATCATATGAATAGTTGCGATAGAAGGCGATACGTTAGGAGGAGGAAAGGAAAAAGTTCCTAGTAAACCGAAATCTTTAATCAAACCTACTCCAACATCCTTGTAAGGGATAGTCGTTTTACCGACATGCTGGATTGTTTCTGTAGAGGCTGGATCGGAAGAAAAATAATTTAATTGATCTATTGTAACGATCCTTCCTTGATGTGGAAATTTTATGAGCCGAATGACCGAAGAAACAACAGCAGTCATAGAATAAGACCAACTACGACCCAGGAGAATGTTGTAATCTAGAGGGGCATCAACCACTTCCACATCTAGATTTACGGTTTTACCTTCGACCCCTATGGGTAAATCCTGCAAAATACCAAAAGGGTGGAAACCTCGGCCATCAAAAGCCTTTAGAATTGTCGAAGACTGATTGAGTGTAGGAGAACCAAGTGATTTCCAACACTGGATCGACATAATACAAGTTGAAGCTCCCTCATCAATCACAGTCTGAAAGATCGGTTTGTTTTTGACTAATACTGGAATTTGGAAAGCCATTTGGTGAGGTAGGCGAGGTGTACTATTCTCTAAATCGAAGATTATAAGGTTCGAATACTGAATATCGACAGCTCCTATGGCAGACAAAAGTAATTTACGCTGTGTTGGGCATGATTGCAGCACTTCCAAAGCTGACATTGCTGAAGGGGAAATAACTAAGTCCTAAAAAATGTTGTAATTATGAGCATCTCTCGCATGTGGATTGAAAGCTGATTTATGAAGAACACCTTTAGCAGGCGGTTTGATTATTAAGTCTGGATTGGGTTTCTCAATGTGTTTTCACTAGAAGATTCTGCTTCTTTACCATCAACAGGATTCTTACTACAGTAATCTTGCGATCGCGTCGCAATCCTGACATGAGACATCATCAAAATAGGTTCTTCTGAGGCATTCGAGGTAGAACCAATCATCTTACTATCTTGAGTGGGAAAAGGATCCTTCAAGACGGTAGGTTGTTGTGAACCCTTAACGAATTTCGCAACCTCTGCTCAATGTGGGCATTCCTTAGTAAAATGATCATCGTCACAAATGTAACAAGGATAATGAGGCTTGCGTTTTTTTCATTGGATTCGTTTTTATCAGTTTTATCTTTTGAATTCTTTTGGTTTTTATTCTTCCCTTTATTTTTACCAACGGATTTAGATTTGACCGTAGATGTCTCTACGACATGAATGTCGGCAGAAATTTAAGGGGAATATTCTCCTTTCGGGGAATCAGGTAAAGTTATAATAGGAGAAGAATTCTTTGAATATTTCTTCTTGCTTTTAGTATTGACTGTACCAATCATACCATCAGCGGCATGAGACCCTAAAGGAGCTGCAGTTATTTGACCTTGTTTTGGAAGATCGGGGATTTTTTCATGTAAAGTACCTGACTGCGTATAAACGAGGTCAAGGTACTGAGCTTGAGCAATCACTTGCTCCTCAGTAACAACCCCGGCCTTAGCTACATCTTCAGTGATTTCGGGTAACAATGATTTAACAAACCATTCCGCCAAAATTTGATCCGGAATGTAAACTTTCACCAAATGCCTTCTACGTCGCCATTCATGAATATGATCAGAAATATATGTGGACGTGGATTGCTTTAGTGAAGTTAATAGTTCCGTGCCATTGTCGTATCTGACAGGCAACTCAAAATGAGTCAAGAAGGCAGTTGCTAACTGACTGAAATTATTAAAAGAGCCTCGTGGTAACTCAATGTACCATTTGGCAGCAAGACCAATAAGAGTTCTTTGGAAAAGACGTAAGCGAATTGAATCATCAATTATTGAATTAGACGCACACCAAAGGTGATAAGTCATAACGTGATTTGATGGATCCTCTCTTGACTTACCCTCGAATTTTGGTATATCACTGGGAAACTTATGCGGCATTGGCGGCCAGTATGGATAATAGAAAATTGGATCATTTGTAAGGCACGTCAAATCAGGTAAATCCAAAGTTGCAATAAATGGTAACTGACGGTTAGGGTCACAAAAACCTTAAGTAGCCAAAGCAGTTCCGGGAGGAGGATACCCAGGATAACTGGGAATCGGATTTGCATTAGGAATTGTGTAACCTCCTGGGTAACCATGATTAACCGGACCAAACTGGGGTTGTTGAGGCTGTTGATAAGTATAGCCAGGGTACGATTGATACTAATAAGATGGGTTTTGTGAAATGGGACCGAATTGAGGTTGTCCCTGGTACGGTTGATAAGTGAATTGTAGTTGACTTGTGACAACTGTACTTGTACCATCTTGTCCCATAGGCATCTGAACCGAAGTCTGAACTGAAGGTCCCGACTGGGGTACAGAGACTTGAGGGATTTGCACAGATGCAGGGATAGAAGAACTCAGAGTTACAGATACTCCAGAAACAGGTGTTACAGGTTGAACAGACATTGCAGCAGTTGCAACAGTTTGACGCGGAGTCTGAGGTGTACTAGGCCCAGACTGTTGAACAAAACTAGGTACAGGAGTTTGAATAGTAGGCTAGACAGGTTGCTGGGTTGGACCAGAAACCAAAGATTGTCCCGGTTGAGAAGACAAATGCACATTAGGCTGCATAGGTTGTTGATATTGGGACGGATCCCACACCATATTCATTCCGGGGTATTGTCCCGTAGAAGGTTGAACGTAAGGACCATAGCCTGGTTGAATGTAGGGTTGATAAGTAAGTGGTAAATTTCCAGCTCCTTGTATAGATGATTTACCAGAAGGCGGTTGGAAACCTTGAATTGGGTACTGACCTTGAGGTTGATAACCTTGAGGTGCGTACTGAAGTTGGGGTTGATAAGGACCCTGAGGAGCATATTGAGTTTGGGGTTGACGTTGGGGTATTTACTGTCCTGAAGGTTGATAACCTTGAGGTATGTATTGTCCCTGAGGTTGTCCTCCAAAATAATATGATTCCACAGTTTGTCCTGGGAAAAAGTTACCTTGAGGTTGCCCCCCAGGCGGTAACTGACTGCTTGAAGGTTGCCCCCCAGGCGATAATTGACTACCTTGAGGTTGAGGATTCGGAATATTACCAGACATCATAAAGATTTGCTCTGCATTCGAAGTTTCAGTTTTAATTCCATTAAGACCAGATGATACTACTTGTTCAATTGGTCGAGGAGTTGCTCCAGAGAAAGTACTAGACAGAGCCTGATATCTCGAAGGAACAGAAGGACCACCATGTAAAAATGCTTCCGGTGTCTGGGAAAACATAGATGACTCTCCTGCCATAATAGATGAAGGATAGTAACCTCTGGGCGTAGGATGAAATGGAATTCGAGGTGGAGAAAAAGCAAGACTCGGGTTTTCTAAAAAGTTTGTCAACGATAGATACCAAGCGTCAGTGAAAATAGGGCTGTAGAAAATGGATTCACGCTCCCTAAGATTTAAATACTGAGGGGATTCGGGAAGAGATGACTCTTCGTTTGGACTAGTAATCTCTTCAATAGAAATGAGGCCAGATGGAAGATCTTCAGTAACAATATTTATTACCCTAGGTGAACCAAGATCGCTAAAAGTTGGTGTAATAAATCCCGAGGATGTTTCCAAAACAAAAGGTTTAGTTTCAGGCTCATAAATTTTAGGTTCGTCAGCTAGTTCACTGGAAGGAGAAATACTACCAGTAACTTCAGTATCTGAAATCGGTTCTTGAATGTGTTCTGTTGTGGGTATTTGATGATCAGGATGAACAACTATAGATGAATTTCCAATCTCTGTTGATCTAATTCTACCGCTACTAGATGATACTAGAGCATGCAGCCCTTCAAGCTGACTTGGTGTATATTCAGGGGGCTTCCCCTGAAGTCTCCGGGATTGTCTTGGTAATTTTTCCATGATTAAATATTAACTAATCACATGCAAACAAAAAAAAATTCAATGAAAACACCTAAAGTCTTTAAAGAAACAAACAGCTGAATCACACGCTTAAAAATCTAAGAGTTCAAACCACACACAAATAGTAACTTCCTGTACTAAAAAACACTAGTTGGTGATGAAATCCAACTTAGTAGAAATTTAATACAGAAAGGGCGGTTGGAACAGTTACCCCGACAACCTGCTTAATGAAACAGACTGGCACAAGTTTCTTCACAAAACCATCTCGTGTGAAGAGAACCCCCCCAGAGAGTCCAAGTGAGTCTAGTCGACGTCTGCTCCAGGTACAGTGAGATCTTTCCTTCACGGTCACCTTAGGAAATAATATTAAGCTTATGGACACTAAGGTTACCAACAGTAACAAATACAACTGGGGGAACAGTCTACAATCTGATCCCATGCTGATGCAGGGGCATTAGGCTCAAAAGTTACTTTGTACATAAGTAGACATAGGGGGTCCCATGTTCTTTAAATTTCTTGTAAATATTAAATAAATTTGGTAGGGAATTGTAATTATTCTCAAGTCATGAGAAATTGTTCAAGATAGATATACGAAGAGTCGGTTTAGGATTAGTTCAGTTATTGAGTCTAATTTTAGGAATTGGGAATGCTAAGAGTTGCTGAACTGTTTGGAGACCTGAATCGATTCAGGTCATCCTTGTCGTATAAATGTAATCCTGAAGATTTTAGATAGGAGAGAGAGAGAGTTAGAGGTAGAGAACCTCTTCAGCAACAGAGTAGGAGGATAATGGCCACTAAACTGAATATCTAGCCTATCATGAATTTGTAATCGATTGTTTTTTAGATTGATCGCCTGTATGTATATATATCTATTTTGAAGAATTGTTTATAAGTTCCATGTGTGACTTTATGTCTTCTTGGTCGAATCGTATGAGGAAATTATCCCAGTGTAACTGTGCATTTGTTGTTTAACTCTGTGTGGGGAATACCTTGTGTGTTTGTGCGTTTGTTGATTATTCTCTGTAATTATGTATAGTATGAATCTCTGCGTGTGAAGTTAAAAGTGAAAACCTGTTGAGGAATCAAGGTGGTGGGATTCGAATTCCAAGTAGAGAACTTCTTGTAATGAGGAACTGGCTTAGTTTGATATTTGCAATCGTGGAATTATTTGGTTGAATATCAGAGGGGTGTCTCGAGTACCCTGAGGTGAACTGATATATAAGTCGAAGCATCGATTCAAAAGGAATCGACGCTTTCAAAAATAGAGCATCTAATTCAAGCGCCAGATATTTTCACCTAATAAGTGAAGCTGTGTATTGAGGCGAGTCTTCAATGGAAGAGCGGAACCACGAGTCGATGTTGTACACGGAAGTGAGTTGAACGGAACCTGGCGCATCGAGGAAGAAGCAGAACCCTAACCAAATGAACAGTAACGGCGGGTTGGAGTGAACCGGTGGTTTTCATCACACCGCCTTTACACGGTGGGTGGTATTCAAGATATTGGGAGCGATTCCATAGAGCAGCTGACACGTGTCCCTGAACGAATCTGCAAAACCACTCTCATTGCGCGTCATCGCGCGTTATTGTTCGCGCATCTAGGCCAAGCGATATCCGTCTGATCAAATGAAGCGGCGCGACGTGATAACAACCGTTGGATGGGCGCGTGGATTTAACAAAGGTATGTTGCGTTGATGTTAACAAATAAATGAGTGGGCCCGAGCACTGTACACATATGAATAATAAGCGAGTTGTTCTTAAGTCTAATGGTGAAGTTGTGATTTATGGGAGCAATCGGTTGCCATTTAAATCTTGACATATATATATATGGGGGCGCATATGTATACATAATGGACTGTCGGGTTATAACTATAGAGGAGTGTTGAATTAATATCTCAATTCTCTGAATTTAGATATTAAAATAACCCAGACTTATTTGTTTAAATTTGCTAGCGTAGAATAAGGGAAGTGTGAGATTGCCCGGATTGGGAAGATGATTGGGCTTGAAAATTTGAATGGATTTGTACAAACAGCTTTGTTTAAAAGTTGAGCAAAACGGGACTGTGGGATGACCCCGCTATCAAGTGGTATCAGAGCTTCAGGAGTAGCTCTTTTTGAAAAGTCCAAGTTTGGTGAATGCAAAGAAACCAGACTTGTGGAAATTGATGAGATTGCAGCCTACAGAAGGTGATTGCAGAATTGCAGAGTCCAATTGGAGGACAAGAGTTTTAAAGACTACAGATTTGAAGAAGGAATATCATGCAGCAAAGTACACAGAATCATAGTGAACAGGATTTGCAGGATGAGTGGAGGACAGGATCATGATCTTGCAGGTAATTAACTTTAATCTGATTTGAAATTGTAGTTGCAAAATTATGGTTGCTGAAAATATAAGACAGAGTTTGATAGTGAAGGTAGTGAGCCTGGTATTCAGCTAGAGGCTGGATAAAGAGGACAATTGCGGTGTTCTCTAGAGAAGTGAACAGTGTTAACTCTAGTTGAAGGATTTTTTGCAGAAGTCAGAGTGCAGACAATTGAATACATCTCAGCAGAAATAGATCACAGCTTTGAGAGCAGTGATAGAAGAGTCAAACAAGGGACTCTGAGTGCAGAAAGAGTGTGGAAGAACCTGAAATATTCCCAACAGAGGTTGGATGACAGAAGAAAAGAGGTGTTCTTGAGAAAGTTACAGAGTGAAGCTTAGAAGGTTCCAGCAGAGAGGGGACCAGTACTTGACAAAAGCCGGAGCTCAGGAGAGAAGCTTGGTGAGGTGATTTGCAGCAAGAGAGCTTGTTGTTGCAAAGGCTTAGTGAATCTTGTGAGTGAAGGAATCCTAGAAAAGAAAATGGCTATTGAGAGCCATAACAGAGACTGCAGAGGTTCTGAGAGAGGCCACAACAAAAGAAGGAAAGAAGATGCCAAAGCAAATGGCATGAAGAAGAAATCCACATATGAAGAATGGCAGAAAGAATTAGCTGAGATCAAGGAAGAGTTCAATAGATTGAAACAGAGGATAGAAGAAAGCCAGAGAGTTGGTTGGCTCATGAGGAAGAATGTGAAATGGCAACCATTACAATTGAGGATGAGGCAAAAGAAGATTGCCCTATTGAGGGGATAACTCAGAGCAACTGAGTTGAAAGAGGAAATTTCTGCTTGTGAAGCAGAACAGAGCACAGATGAAGAGTGGAGACCTGTAGGAGATCTTGTGAGACATAGTGAAGACTTGAGGCAGCAATAATCTTGTCTTCCTGAGGAGGAAATCATTGAGGAATTCCTAAGTTATTGGACAATTCCAGATGATGTGAGGGCTTGTGTTCTTGAGTCGGACAAATGTGAAGTGATGACAGACTCCACAGAAGAAGAAGAACCCAGAGTTCTTGAGGCAAGGATGGAAACTGAAGATTACATGTCCAGACCTGTTCAAGAAGGAGTGCTTGAGGGAGCAGCCAAGACTGAAAATTCTTGTGATTTGAACACTAAAAAGTTATGTGTGTTTGCAGGTACACCACTAGAAGATGAACAAGCTTCAGAGTTTGTTAGTGAGAAAAAGACATTGAATCTGAAATCTGTTCAGATCAATGCTGAGATAGTGAAATCTCAGGAAGAGAAGAAGAAAGAAGAGTCAAATGAAGATATCCAGCAGAATGTTGAAGCTGAGAAAGAAGGGCCAACAGAGGATTGGTCAAGGACAAGCAGAGGCATAAAAGGTAGTGTAAGTTCCCTAAATCTACTCCTATTGAAGTTGTTGAATTGTATAGGAGGTTAGATTTTCAAAGAAGAGAATTGGAGGAGCAGAGGACCTATGCACTGGATGAGTTGCTAGGAAAGCAAGGCAGGAAGATCTTCATGGATGGAGTTCATGGAGTAGATGATGGAAGAAAAGTGAGACCAACTGACAGTCTCATGAAGGATGCAGATCAACATGCTAAGGTGCTAACATAAGGTTTGGAAAGGAGTTTTGCACAACATATTGATGTGTTGTCAGAAGAAAAGAAGGCATTGAAGCATCGAAACTTTACTGCTGTTGATCCATGTGTTAATCATGCAGAGAAAGAAGAAGAACAACAATTGGAAATTGTCAGAGAAATGAATGAGAAGGAAACTATGTTGGCTGAAAACATAGTGAAGGATCAACATTTGGGCATGACGATTGGAACAGTGGAGATGGCTCTGACAGCTGAAGGAAAAGATGATGAAGAATTTCTGAGCCTTGAACTAGACTTAGAATTTCCGGGAGAAGAATTGGTGACTAGTTCATCAATTGAGACCATTGGGTCTCATGGTTTTAACAATGACAGATTGTTTATGTGTACAGGTGATGCAGAATACAATTCATCCTTTGAAATTGTCTTGAGAGGAGAAAAACTGTTGTTGAAGGAGGATGAGACAACCATGTCTCATATGCAGGGAATTATCACTGTCATTGACAGAGAAGAATTGGCTAGACTGATGGGCCAAGAGCATACTGGAGAGAAGATTTTAAAAGCTGCTGAAGTGAGGAGGAATCAGCATTCCATGCTGACAGAATATGAGAAATAAAATCTCTAACAACTTGATTGGATTTCCAGAATCCATCAAGAGGATGAGAGGCAGTTGTTCAAGATTGCCCAAGAGTAAGGAAGAGATGTTGGAGCTAACTTCCAGCATGTTGAAGATGTAAAACAAACACAGGAGAATTGGCTGAGTTGTTTGCTGGGAGCATTTGAAGAAGAGAAAGGGATTGCAGACCCTGGAGCAAGGATGCCTGAAGCTGTGAAGAAGAGAGGAGTAGATACTAGCTTGCAGAATCAAATTTTGTTTACTAGTATACTGGAGGAGTATGTCACTGCTGGTAGGAATTTAAATAGTGGATTGTTTTCTAAGAATGAATTTGCAGATGATGAACAAAAGAAAAGTGTTGCAGAGGGACAGGAAGGGGAGGCAGCAACACCCACGGTGGCAGCAGCAACACCCATGGTGGCAGCAGATGCAACATGGGGGATGACACCTGCAAGAGTAGTAAACATGTTAATAGCATGTGAGACTGCAAGAGCAGCAATATTGGCAGTGACAGAGATTGAAAGCAGCAGCAGAGGGCAAGATGATTTCTAGCTAGAGGATAAGCTGGACATGGAGATTGAATACATCAGAAGACTGATGGTAAGGGTGTCTCTGAAACAACAGACAACAGAAAGGAAACAAAAGGATTTTTGTACAGGAAAAACAAAAGAAAATTGTGGAAGTATAGCTGGAGGTGATTTACAGAACAAATTCTGGAAGCCTGGAGAAGATTAGTTGAAGGATGATGAAGTTGATGGGCAGCAGCAAAACCAAGTATGGGATCCTGGAGGCAGAGACGAAGAGCACATGATCAAGAGATCATGAATAATTTGAAGCTTGGGAGTCTGATGCAGGGGCATTAGGCTCAAAAGTTACTTTGTACATAAGTAGACATAGGGGGTCCCATGTTCTTTAAATTTCTTGTAAATATTAAATAAATTTGGTAGGGAATTGTAATTATTCTCAAGTCATGAGAAATTGGTCAAGATAGGAATACGAAGAGTCAGTTTAGGACTAGTTCAGTTATTGAGTCTGATTTTAGGAATTGGGAATGCTAAGAGTTGCTGAACTGTTTGGAGACCTAAATCGATTCAGGTCATCCTTATGGTATAAATGTAATCCTGAAGAGTTTAGATAGGAGAGAGAGAGAGTTAGAGGTAGATAACCTCTTCAGCAACAAAGTAGAAGGATAATGGCCACTAAACTGAATATCTAGCCTGTCATGAATTTGTAAGCGATTGTTTTTGAGATTGATCGCCTGTATGTATATATATCTATTTTGAATAATTGTTTATAAGTTCCATGTGTGACTTTATGTCTTCTTGGTTGAATCGTATGAGGAAATTATCTCAGTGTAACTGTGCATTTGTTGATTATTCTTTGTAATTATGTATAGTATGAATCTCTGCGTGTGAAGTTAAAATTGAAAACCTGTTGAGGAATCATGGTGGTGGGATTCGAATTCCAGGTAGAGACCTTCTTGCAATGGGGAACTGGCTTAGTTTGATATTTGCAATCGTGGAATTATTTGGTTGAATATCTGAGGGGTGTCTCGAGTACCGTGAGGTGAACTGATATATAAGTCGAAGCATCGATTCGAAAGGAATCGACGCTTTCACAAACAAAGCATCTAATTCAAGCGCCAGATATTTTCACCTAATAAGTGAAGCTATGTATCGAGGCGAGTCTTCAATGGAAGAGCGGAACCACGAATCGATGTTGTACACAGAAGTGAGTTGAACGGAACCTGACGCGTCGAGGAAGAAGCGGAACCATGACCGAATGAACAGTAACGGTGGGTTGGAATGAACTGGTGGTTTTCATCACACCGCCTTTACACGGTGGGTGGTATTCAAGATATTGGGAGCGATTCCATAGAGAAGTTGACACGTGTCCCTGAACGAATCTGCAAAACCACTATCATTGCGCGCCATCGCACGTTATTGTTCGCGCATCTAGGCCAAGTGATATCCATCCGATCAAATGAAGCGACGCAACGCGATAACAACCGTTGGATGGGCGCGTGGATTTAACAAAGGTATGTTGCGTTGCTGTTAACAAATAAATGAGTGGGCCCGAGCACTGTACACATACGAATAATAAGCGAGTTGTTCTTAAGTCTAATGGTGAAGTTGTGATTTATGCGAGCGATTGGTTGCCATTTAAATCTTGACATATATATGGGGGCGCATATGTATACATAATGGACTGTCGGGTTATAACTATAGAGGAGTGTTGAATTAATATCTCAATTCTCTGAATTGAGATATTAAAATAACCCATACTTATTTGTTTAAATTTGCCAGTGTAGAATAAGGGAAGTGTGAGATTGCCCGGATTGGGAAGATGATTGGGCATGAAAATTTGAATGCATTTGTACAAACAGCTTTGTTTAAAAGTTGAGAAAAACGAGACTGTGGGATGACCCCTCTATCACACGTGCAAGGGCAAAGTAACAAAGCTCATTCCCCTTGAAGGCTCCTCGACATGTTCAATCCGAGGTTTACCAACAAGTGACCCCAGGCTCCTCGACAATGGTTAATCTGAGGTTTACCATTTGTAATACGCATAGAATCTTCTATCTTTCCCAATGAAACAGAATTGATTGTCTCAAAGGTTCGGATATGATATTGTGATTAACTCCTTTAAGAGAAGCTTCCCAGATTGTACCAATTACAATTGGATTTATTTCCTACCGCAAGAGTTATCTACTTGTTTGTTTTTACTATCTTGGAGAGTTAATTACTCCCTACTCCAAGATACTAGCCTAAGCTATGTTGGTGATAAGAGCCCTAGAAATAAAAAGATTACTAGATGAATTTTAATTAAGCATTACTTTTATGAGATGTTCTTTAAGTCAATAGGTATGGAAATGAAACTTTGATGGTGTGAAGACTCAACTTCCAAAAACACTAAAAATGCACCTAAAAATGATAATCAATTCGTTTTCTTTCAATGAAATTCTAACTAAAGAAAGAGTTCGAGAATGTAATTCTTTTAAGAGACAAATCTTTCTTTGAACATAAAGAATAACTGGAAGAAATTATTTTTGTATTTTCAACAATAACTCCAAAACGAGACAAATTATCAATGCTCACACTAAAAATCCTTTCACTTTCAAAATTGAAACTACAAAAAACAATTTTCCTTCAAAAGAAATATACAAATTTTATAAGCACTCAAAACTACAAAACTAATTTTGAGATCTACAAACTTTAAAAATCTAATTGAATAAAAGCTTTAATATTTTTGGAGAATGTTTTACTTAGTTGTTCAGTAAACTAAGGATCTATTTGTTTAGAATAACAAACAAATAAAAAATATTCAGAGATGTTTTCTTTTATAAAAATGAATTTCAAAACCTATAACAATTTTTTTTTCGAAGATTTTTAAAAGAAACAAATAGATCTATTTCTCAATAAAGGATGGATTTCACAATCAGGTCAGACTCAGCAAGAAGGCAAAAAATACCAATGTAATCTGAGGTATTTCAAACTGCCAATGCTTTGATTCACTACAGAGACCAAGTGAAAAGTAATCCAAAATGCAAAACTTCTAAAAAATCATCAAAAACATAAATACTGCTGGAATTCATTCACAAAAGGCTTTTGACAGAAACAACGTCAATCTGGGCAGATACTAAAAACTCTAAATCAAAATAAAGATAAACTGGAAAAAGAAATCTGGAGTTTTTCCAAAATTTTAACAGGGTCCGCAGGATCCCAGAAGTAATAGGTGCGGTCCCGCACTGTTTACTCAAGGAAAGTGCAAAACTGCCTGCACTGTGAAAAAGAACAAAGTGCGATCCCCAAAAAAGTTCAAGAAAAACATAAAATATTTCAAAATTTTTAAAAATAGAGAAAACCTAAGCTACCCAGGCAAATATCTATCAATCAAAAACCAGGAAAAACTTTTCCTCAAGTCAAAATAAAAGAGAACCAAAAACAACAAGTTCTTTCCCCAGTGGAGTCGCCAATTTGTTGGACAGATTAATCCATCTTGCGGACAAGATCGATCTCCCTAGTACCAAAAGGTAATCTAGCAACAAACAGACAAATAAACCTATCTTTCTCTAAACATATGTGATTTACAAAAAGAACTATAAAGGTGTCAAAGACTTACTGTAATTCCAATGCTTGTTCGAAGTAGTTGTTGTCCCTCGTGCACTTGAAAGAGTTATCTTTGTAAACCTGCACTCACAAACAAGCAAACATTAAATAGCACCTGTATAGTAAACATAATAAATCATGCTTATCATGGTGATCAAGGAATCCATGAAATAAACAGTTAACTAACAGCTTATTGAGAAAAATGAATTCATTTGTATTAACTTTAAAAGAAAAAAAACCTTACAACCTTAGCCTTGATGTTGAACATGCCTTCCTGGGGTCCGAAGCGGGAATCTCCTCTACTCTGACAAGTCCTGCACTCCTGCAACCGAGACAGATAGAGGTATGTAATCTCTCCTCACAAAAATCTCAGTTAAATGAGTCTGAATCCCAACATCACTTAACCTCAAATAATTCTAAAGCTTGAACGCCCTTTGAGGCTACCCAATGCCTCTTTTTATAGTGGAAAAGAGTAGGTTTCAGTTCCAACTATGAAGGGATAGAATCCTCCTTCAAAGGGATAAGCTCCTCACATCAAGGGGTTAGCTCCATAAGGTAAGGGATACATGAACCTCAAAAGAGTGGTTCTGCCACCGCAAGATTCTTTCTAGAGGCTTCTAGAATTTACTGAAAGTGAGCTTTTTTTAGTTTACTTGCGCCTTTTTAATCTTTACAGGGGTTAGCACCCATAACACAGATAAAGTGCGTTTAGGTACGCAGGAGTCATGAACATTAGGTGCGGGACTGCAGGCAAGATACAGAGAAAGTGCAATACCAGAGTTAAGGAGATTTTTAAGAACTTTTCTCTTATTTTCAAGGCTTGATATGAGAAACTGATGTGTTATACTTGCAAAGGAGGAAGTATGAGTGATAATGAGCTCATACACATAGCAGAATTTCAGGATGACAATTTTCAGTGCAACAGTCAGGATCAAGAGTACAATCAGCTCTCTTATAGATCAATTGAAACCTCTCTTCATAGTCCTCTACGACTTCATCTGGCCCTAGAATCATCCTAAATATCTCATCCTTAGTTTCCTTGGACCTATAGTAGTATTTGTATTTGCTACTGAAGGTCTCTTCCATCTGTGCCCAGGTAGTGATGTTATCCCCAGGTAGACCCGTGAACCAACGCAAGGCTACATCCTTAAGGGTGGATGGGAAGAGCTTCAACTTATGATCATTAGAGGTGTAGTCATAAGTCCTATAAAAAAAAATCAATTTCAAACATGAATGTGTCAGGGTCCTCGAAGTTAAGTCCATGAAAACGTCGAAGAGATGAGGAGCTAATGTTCTTCATCTTAGTTTCCCCATCTGCCTCTCTTATGGGAAAGGCTCTCTGGATCCCAGCCATGGTTAAGATAGGTGGAGCAGGTCCCTCAGTTGAAACAAGGTCTTCTTCTTCTTCCCCAATAGGATCCTCAAAATATTTAAAAGGCTCTCCTATAGGGGTTTCAATCTGACTGCCACTGAAGAAGAGTGAAGGGTGGCTAGGAGGTGATGTGGGGGTCTTAGTCAAGGTTTGTCTTTGAGTATTCCTACCCTACGAGGCATTAAAATCAACTCTTTTTGTATTTTTTTGAATATTTCTAAAATAACATGACAAAAAGGAAACCAGTAAAAAAAAAAAAAAATCTACTAGACACCTCCCCGGCAATGACGCAAAAAAGTGGTGAGCCCTGGTATTGCACCAAGAGTGCTGCAACTCCCAGGGGTTGCCCTACTTTACTTTATCAACCCAGGGTTCGTACAAACTTGGAGGTGACAATTCTATATACAAAACAAATGCATTATGTTCATGTCATCCTCTCCTGCTTTGCGGAAGGGTGTTATTTCTTAAACTATGACAAAAACTGATAAGTAAATTGCTGGAAGGAAATGACAGAAAGAAACTAAGTTGAATTGCTAAAAAGAAATGACAAGAAGGAAACTAAAATTAAACTGCTGAAAGGAAACTAGTTTAAATCGCACTAAACTTTGGAAAATTGGCTAAACACACCCTACTTATCTTATGCTCTATGTACCATGCTTCTATCCATGCAGCTAAACTATCCAGGACTTAATTCTAATTGAAGATGTGTTGATTTGCATCTTGGAGAAGAAAGGGGTAAAGGTGCTAATGGAAGGATAAACACATGAAACCAGGCTTAGAAGTGAAAAGAGCGGGTTTAAACCTTATTAAATCTTTATTATGGCGCAAAAAGGGCTTTGGAGCGGAATGATTTGAATAGTACTATGGTGGAGATGCGATGGAGAAAAATTGCAATACGCGATATCGCAATCGCAATATCGCAAAATTAAAGGGATAGCGGAAGTATTGTTTGGGAGCGGGAGAAAAATGTGAAGTGCGATGAGGTAAGAACTGCGAAGTGCGACGGGGAGAAAGCTATGACGTGCGAAATGCGATATCGAAATCGGCGGAAAGAGTGGTAAGTATTAACAAAAACCAACTAAATAGTGTGAAGTGCGAAATGCGACGGGTGACGTGGCGGTGGGACCGACGACGGAGTGCGATCGTAATATTGCAATGGACAAAAGTGAGCGGTAAGTGTTAAAATTAAAAAAAAAACAAAATTCATGCGAAATGCGATTGCGATGTATGGTGGCGAGAGATTCGAGGAGCAAAGGCGGAGGTCGATTTTCAAATGTTTTCAAGCGTTTGTGAATAAAAGGGGTGTGGTATCTGTGATAAGATAAAAGGAATGAATAGAAGCATAACAACAAGGTTCAAAATCATAACACAAAGATGGGTAGGGATTGGAAAATGGAGCGGAATGGCTTGATAATCTCTCTATGGCTTTTGATGCTCATTCCTACAAACAACCCTGCTGATCCATGCATGAAAAATAGATGAAGTGCGTGACAAATGTAGTGAACAAAAATCAATTTTAGGGTCTGTGGGAAGGTTTACCCTCCTCGAGCTCTATTGAAAGAGATGAGCAGGGAGTCGATCCACAAATTTTTGGTTTTTCTCCTCTATTCTATTACTCACAAGCAACTGAAAAAACTACAGCACCATACTAAAAGAAAAACTAAACAGTAATGAAACTATTAAAAACAGAACTAAGTGAATGACAAAAAGAAAAATAGCTTTATGGCAGAAAGGAAAGAATGGTAACAACATAGAAGCTGAGGCACATGGATTGGGCCCTAACCCACGAGCCTAGCTCTCTGAAACTTAAATCAGTAAAATAAAATCAGTCTTCTCATTTCATAAAAGAATAGCCTCATACATATCTGAAAGTTTAATCACTGAGTAACTAATAAAAATCTCAATATATTGCAACAAAGTTCCAACTAAAACCGACCAACAACTCCCTAGAAAATGGTGATTGAGTCCACTTGACTCCAAGTAAACAAAGATTGGGTGCACTCTTCTTTGAGTTACTTGGCTGCCTCTGGAATTGAATTGCTGGAGAGAATCCTCGAGGATCCTTTAGATGCCTTAAAGAGTTAAGGAGGGTGGAAAATCCTCCTATATTTTCTCTTTGTTGTCTCCTCCAAGTCTTTATGATAAAATCCTTATAAAAATGCTCATAATTCATAATTTTTCGCACTTAACCTCATATTAGGCACTAAAAGTATGTTAGCCTTAATCACCACCTTTAATAGCATCATAAAACCAAATAATAATAAAAATGCAAGAAAAATAGATATAAGAAGACAAAAAGGTGACTATTAACCCCTCCAAATATGTCTAATGATGGAGCTCATCAGAAGCCCTAGTTTGGTTTTGTTATGTTTGTTCCAGGAGATCCCACTTTCATGCTTGGAATATGGCATGAGGGTGATTGGCTAAAATAAATATTTGGTTCAACCCAATCTATGGTCGAGTGGTACATGGAATTCCCTCACCTAGTTACATATTGCATATGTTAATTATATCTCTTTTCCTCTTGTATTTTATGGGTAAATGTACTTTTTATTATGTGATCTTAATGTTTGTTCTATCATTGTTATTCTTATGCTTATATGTTGGTTATAAAAATGGATTATGATAGACCTGGGTTATGGCTCTCATCATGTTTTTATTATTAGATGAAATGTTAATGAATGTATGGCCTAATAGATGATCTTATAGCTATTATGAGGAGGCATCAATCCTTCTTGGAAATTTTTAGATAAGTATGAGACCCCTATGCTCAGATGTGTAATTATGACATGTACATTGCATGCTTGTGATATGTTTGACGTATTTCCTGTCATGATTGGTAGAGGTCAGGTAAACTCCTTGCTCAAGTGTTTGGATTAGTAGCCTTATTTCATTGTTATTTATCATTTCTGGAAGTTTCATGAAGCTATGGGCAGAGGCCTGATTCCTAGCCCTGAAAAAGTGGCTCAAAATTCAATGTCACTAGCAAAAAACTACCTGGAAAAGTCCGCAGTTGTATGGATGCCTTGTTGTGCATGCAACTGGAGGGTTTCAGTCGCATGGAGGGCTTGTCAAAGGTGCGACTAGGGGCCTAGTTCAGCAAAATATCAAGTTGTCCAAGGGGTTGGACACCTCGAGAGTTTAGTTGGCTCTTGAAGTTTTTGTAGCATCTAAGGAAGGTTGGATTGGTCATATATTTTCGATTCCACTTCCTTGACCGTATATGGGGAGTGAAATCATATCATAGTAACTCTTCGTCACGTGTTTACCCTGGTGGACCGGTTAGCTCGGGTAAATGTGGGAGGAGGGTGTTACACACATATTGTGGGAGAGAAATATTCGCTTCTCCCAAGAGAACGATATTTTGAGGTTGGGGAAAATTAATTGGGTTCATTTTAATTGAAGGAAGCTTATGAAGTAATTGCAAAGCATGAGGGAATGGATAGGGATGCTATATGGAGAAATCTACGGTTTGGTATCCACTGGCCTAAAATTACATTTTTTCTTCGATTGATTATCAAATGGCATCTGCTTACTTGGGATCATCTTCGTCGGAAGGGATATGCAGAAGCATCTCTTTACTTTCTATGTCTTCAGTAGAAAGAAAATTTGGATCATCTCTTCCTCTCTTGCTCGCGGGCTACAGAGGTATGGTCCATTCTTTTTCTTATTTTTGGTAATGATATATCTCATTAGGATAATATAAGTATCTTGATAGATTGAGATTATAAAAAAAATCAAGAATCCCATAGTGAAGAGGGCCTGGATCCTAGCTAAAGGTTTTAATTTATGGAATTTCTGGAAAGAAAGAAATAATAAGATATTTAGAGAGAAAAGTCAAAATTGTGAACTAATACAATAATTTATCCTATCAAATATTCAAGAATCCCTTCTCATTATCTCTTAGTCTTGTGAATATTGGTAGGTGGAAGGTCTTGAAATTTAAATCTTGTAGAAGTTGGGTCTGGATCTGAGTATGGTCTCATTCAAAGGTAACCTTAACCCGGTTGCAAATCTCTCTTTAAATGAGTCCCTTTCCCGGCCTCCTCAAGCCTTCATCAAGCTTAATTTTGATGGTGCCTCTAAGGGTAATCTATGGATTGCGGGATTTGGAGGGGTATTTTGAGATTGTAACTCTTCTCTTGTAAGAATATTTTCTCAAAGTTGTGGCACCGCAAGAAAAAACTTGACTGAATTTTTAGCGTTGGAGCATGGTATCCACATTGCTATTAGGGAAGGTTTTCTCTTGCTACATATAGAGGGAGATTCTATGATTTCCATTTAGTGTGCTTAATTTTTTTTAAATGGGCAGCCACCAAGTAAGACAGTTAGAATTTGGTGACTGGAGGGGATTGTGGAAAACATTAATAAATTGCTTTTTAAACTGGAGTATGTTTTTTTCCAACACACATTACGATATGGAAATAAGGTAGCGAATTTTCTAGCTAATTTGGGTTGTCAACACAAATATTTGGTTTTGGACGAAAATTGACCCCCCTCTCCCTTGGATGGAAATCTAGTTACTCTCCAGAACTTGTTGAATTTGCATTTGTTTATCCCCGATGGGGGTGATATGGGGATTTCAATGGACGCATCAATGACAAAGCTAGTGGAACACTTGGTTTATCGTTGTGAATGGGCGACTATTTGGAATTTATTGATAGTACCTTTGAAGGTGCGTCAAGCGAAACGACACGATGTGTATTAAAATCCCATGTTGTATGAGGGGAGGTTGTAGTTTGCTTATGTGGAGTGGAGAGGATTCCTCCTCATCCTAAATTGGTGTTTTCTTTTGTTTTGGTATGGGGTGGGTTGGTTTTCTTCTTAAGTTGGTGTTTGTTAGATGGCAGAGTGTCTCAACTGAAGTGTGGTTGTTTTGGTATTTTTTCTCGGTGGTTTCTGGCAAGAATTTGGTTGTGCGACTCTTGGGGAGGTGGCGGCTAAGCATCTTGGTGGATTACCTTCAACTCTTTGGGCATTGGTACTAGGTGAGTTTTTTGGTAGCATCCACTTCATGTTGGTACAAGTGTTTATTTCTTTCCCATATTAAAAATGTGGGTCTGGATTTCTGGTATTTCTTTGGATCTATATATGTTTGTAGGCTAATTTGAGGGTCTCTAGTATACCATGCTTTATGGTTATGGATAATTGTATACATTTGGGTCTCTCCCTGTGTTTGTGGGGTAACTGGTCCTTCCATGCCTACAACCTTTTCTTTTTCATTTGTGGATACTTTATTAAGTCGTATGTCAACGAATTATTTGTGGATAGTGGGTTTTGGAAGGATATTCTATTGTTTTGAAAATTACCCTTGTCCAATTCTTGTGTTAGTTGTCTCCTATCTTGTAAAGGTGCTTTTAAGGTAGGTTGGTTATCTTTGTGGTTTACGAGTCTTCATTGTGGGGAACTGGACAAATTTTTGGGTGCTTTTCCTTGCATCTGGTCTGTAGGCGATGTCATTATTATATTTTGGTTTGGTTTGGAAGGTTCTTCACTTCCTTCCTCGCACAACTTCATTGGGCGTGGGTTGTTGAGTCAATGTCTTGTGTGTCTTTTTGCTTCAGACCTCATGCCTCGAAGACAAAGGATGAGCAGTCTTAGAGGAGGTTTTAATCATTATGGATATAAAATGGTGCACCCTTTTGCTTTTGAATATGTAGCTTATGATTTTGATGCGGTCCCCGTAGAAGTTTGACGCAAGATTCTCATTTTAGAGGGTTTGGAAGTGGGTGACTGCCCTTACTTTTCAGTTTTTGAATTAGTGTCCGAGGAGGAAAAATGGTTTCTAGCTCCTGGTAGATTTTGTCGGCAAAGGGGGAATTTAATAATTTCTTTGGCTATTAATCAAAAACTTATGACTCTGTTACGTGGTGTCTACCGAGACAAATATGTCAACAATTACAATGTTTTCTCTGCTCTAAAGGATTCAAGGCATATGTTTTGTAATATGTGTTTTTGCATAGTTAATGTTGATGCTCATTTGTAAAAAATGGAAGGGTTTTTTCTTAGTGATTTTGCATCTAGAGATTTGACAGAGCCCCTAGTCGGAGATAACGTTTTGTCTCCTACTATGCTGTCCTCAAATCATGAGTAGTAATTATCTGTTGGTTTTTTGGTTATTTGGTTTTGAATGGCCCTTGGGTAGCCAATTTGGCTATTACTTGCTCTATTATGTTAAGGACTCTCATTGTGACAATAATGTTTTCAAAGAAGGGATGGTGTGATCTTTGTTTCGATATTTTTGGATTTTTGAATGAGCACTCAAGGGTTTATAAGCATGACTATGGGTTTCTCTTGTTCGAGGTGCTCACTGGTATGCTTATTTGATATGGTGAAGTGTTAGAATTCTCCTGCATTGGAGATTTGTGTGCATGTTGCATTTAGATGGAATGGTTGCAAACTATGTTATCTAGGGTATTTTTGGTACCGAATATTGGATGGTATAGAGTGGTTTGGCTCTTCGATAGACTTATGATACACTTATCACTAAATATTTGTGCTCTTGATGAGTTCTATCTTTCATGTGTTGGTAATATTTCGGTTGCTAGGATGTTTTTATGTCGTCCACTTAGGTGTATTTCCCTAAATTATGGAGATGAATCAATTTGTTTCAAGAAGGGATGTGTAATGGGTTTGTGTTCACCTAGAGCTCATATGGTCATTTTTCGCATATACTTATGAAAATCTTATTTTTTTGAATGAAATACCCTTTTTTGTATTGGAGATTATGATATCAAGATTGATGCCACCATATTTTTAGTTGTAGGCTTGAAAGGTGGATCCAAAGGAAATGGGGCTTCCTCAACAACAAATTTTGGGTCTTTTAAGGATGCCCTAAAACTCGAATCCAGTTCCTAGATACCTAAGGATCTCTCTAGAAAATCTTTTGTGGTGTAACACTCTTCAGATTCTCCATTGATGGAGGTGGACTATGGTATTTTCAAACAAATGGTGGTAGAGCATAAAAAACAAGCAATTATATGCGGGATCAATGAATTTTGGCCATAGTCATTTGCCCTTCGGGAGTAGTGTCATCTAAACCAGTCCAAAAATATAGAGTTTCATTTTTGTTCGAATGGTTATTTTGTGGTTTTCTTCAAAAATTTTGAATATCGTCATAATTTTTTTGACAAGGGCCCTTAGTTTTGAGGTAGATTTGGCCTTTCGATCCAGCCATGGTTCTCAGAGTTTAACCCTCTCATTATGGAATCTATGTTTGTTCCTGTGTGGGATATACTTATGAATTTGCCCCTTCAATGGATTTGGAAATATATACTAGAATATATAAGAGATTCTATAGGTCGATTCATCAAAGGGGATAGTGACAGATTGGAAAATGGGTTCATCACCTTCACTCAAATCTGTGTTGAAGCGAACCTCCACAAAGGGTTACCAGTTAAAATTGTCCTCAAATGTGACGGCAAGGATTATGTATAGCCATTAGATTATGAGAATATAATTTTAAGGTTCCAATAACCTGGGCACCTTCATAATGCATACCCTTCTAAAGAGGCATTCCATCCCTAGGTGTCGAAGAAAGCTAGCCATGCATGGAGAGATCCAAAGCCATAAACTAGTTTAAAGAGCTCTGTTGGCGAGATAAAAGAGGGTTCTCAGCATATGAACTCACCCCAGGACAATTAAAATCTCCACATCCATTTATACCCCCAACAATACTGAATCATCCCTTTGTAAAGGAGCAATAGCTCGTGAAGGGAAATGAATTATCCTCAACATTATTGGTGTCAAATATTTGTGGTCATAAGCGGTCCCATGAATCTGAACACTCAAATAGTGACAAAGACACAGTGATCTCGGTTGAATCGGTAGTTATGGAGCTATATTAGAAGAACGAGAAGATGGGTAGATCTTCAACTATTACAGATAACACCAAAGGATGGATTGATGCTCGTAGGCGAAGGGGAAAAAGGAAAAACCCCTTAATCATCCTGGTATCTGATATCAGGAATGAAAGATTGTAATATTGTTGTTTTTTGGTTTATCGATGTAATATGCTCTTTTTTTGAATTAATATAAGTTAATTTACCAAATATATATACATACATATATATAGATATATATACATATATATATATATATACATATATATATATGTATATATATATATATATATATATACATATATATATATATATATATATACATATATATATATATGTATATATATATATATATATATATATATATATATATATATATATATATATATATACACATATATATATATATATATATATATATAATATATATATATATATATATATATATATATATATATATATGTATGTATATATCTACATATCTGTATATGTATATATACAGATATATGTATATATATATATATATATATATATATATATATATATATATATATATATATATATATATATATATATATATATATATATATATATATATATATATATATATATATATATATATATATATATATATATATATATATATATATATATATATATATACATATATATATGTATATATGTGTGTATATATATATATATATATATATATATATATATATATATATATCACCTTGAATTTTGTGATTGTAGACTCACATGTATACAAATGTCATCTTAAACAACTTCCTATTAAATAGAACTTAAATGTTGGAAATCAATTAGACTCACTTGACCAAATAAAAGAGAGAGACATTGGCGATAAAATATGGGAAAAGAAGTCCATGGGGTCTTGGATAGATGGTGATTGGGTGCTCCATTAAGGCATTCCTTGTTGTGAAGTCACTGATTCAATTCCCTACCCAAACAAGGTGATATATTAGACATGATGAAGATGTAGTCTTACCAAGCTTTAAAAAAATAAATAAATAAAGGAAAAGAAGCCAATAGTGGAGAGAGGTTGTGGGATGAAGTGGTGAGATAGTTGTGACACTCATAACTTCATGTGACGACTCATATCTATTGCAAGAGCATGAAAAAAAATCAGGCTATCTAAAATCACTAAACTTTTTCCTAAATTTGATTTGGATGTATCATTTTTATTATTAAAATTGTTATTTTGGGGTGAATATGCTAAGCCTAGGGAGTGGGAAACCCATCTATTGGATAGAAGAACAATCTAACCATAATGATCCTTTTATTGAATTTTTTAAATTTTAATCACTTTATTTTTTGTTTTCTAGTTTGTGTGAGTCTTGAGATGACTGCATGACTAACATATGGCTTGAGTAACTGCAACCCAGGGGCATATAATCTGTCAAAATCATCTGGGGATCTCACTTGGACTGGGTTACACTAGCCCTTAACATGGATGTATTTTTTCCCGCGGAGTTTTGAACCGATGACCTTTACACCACATAGTGCCTTAACATAACACCTTGTCACCGTCTACTCTACGCCCCGTGGAAAAAAAATTAAACACTTTATTAAAAGATAGAACTTATCTTAAATTTTCACTCACACACACACACATATGAACAATGAATTTTGCAATAAGGCATTAAACTTATTATCCAATAAAAATAAAAGAATAATTTCGTTTAATATATATATAATTTCACATCAATGATTGATCACTACATGTGTATAACTTTTGTCGTGATTTTTTCTTCTTCTTTTTTTTAATGTTTTTTTTAAGCGAATTTATATTATCTGAAAAAAGTTGGAGTGTATAACCAAGATTACATATTTTCAGTCAATATCTCACATGGGAGACCTAACCATAGCCAAAAAAAATATTCTCCTTAATGAGGACATAAATAAATGAGAGAACATAGTTACAAAATTTTCCAAGCTGAAGTTGAGACACGAGCCTAATTGACCATATACATAGGGAACAAAACAAAAGATAACAACAAGCATTTTAATTTCACCATCATGCCATGGGGTCTAAATTCGAGCCTGCTACTGGGACGAGATCTAGTGGACCACTTGGGGGTCTCCCTGCTATCGGGGGAATACCTAAGTGGTGCTCGATCTGCTCCATCCTCTGATCAAAATTATGAAGGTGTCTGTGTAGATGCTCCAATGATTGAACAATGTTCAGGTGAGATTCATGGCAATCAAATATAGTCCTCCTTAATACAAATTTCATTTTCCAATTCAAATCCACCATCTACATGTATTGGTTGAACCAACCCCTCTATGATCAATGTCTTGTATTCAAACTGCCTATTCAATCAAAACCTCACTGTCTGAGAGGGAGGTCCAATGAGATGAGGCCTCCCATTTCACATGGGCGATTTCTTTCTGAATATGGTATGGGGTTAATTCTTGATATCGAGAAGCGAACCCCTTTATGCAGTGGTGCATCCAAGTGTTTCCTCAGTGGGGTCTGTCCTGGTATTAAGAAATCCCTAACCCGATGCAAGTCTTTTGTCTCGACATGCCTGCTCAACCTGCAAATTTTTCGAAAATGAGCCACGACTTCAACCAATTAGTTATACTACGGAGATGAATATAACTTCTTAATCAGCGCGGGATCATGAGCCTACAAAGGCTACAACAATAAGAAACAAAACTATAGATGTCAACTATTAGATATAGGGGATTAATCTCTCCAATTCCCTTCCTTCTCCACAAATCAACCCTATACCTGCACACGCTCTTACAGGGGAACCTTAACAAGTGCCAGGTAGATATCTAGTTTAGCCCCGGAGAAATATTAAAAGAATGACTTCCCTCTTGGAATATGTATCAACCCCGGGTTAAAAGTTCATGTAATAAAATTAATAAAGGCAAAATAAGATCAAAGTCATGGGGCATGTATTCCAAGCTGAATGTTAAGAAAAACATCTTAGTGGTGTTCATTTGGTTTATTTTGGCTAAGGAAATTGCCAAAGGCATTGAAAAGGCAAAAATACATTAATTGGCATTTATTTATGAAAATAATGGAAAATAGGAGAAAAGGGAGATGAAAGGTCATAGGTTTGCATGTGAGGAAAATTGAAGGAGAAATAGAGGCCTCAATAATAAAAAGGCTCATGAGGACCAATTCACAGCTTTTGTCAGTTAAGCTTTTGCTAGTTAGCTTTTGACAGTTCAATTTTAGAGCTCTCCCTCTATTCTCTCTCTTTTCTCATACTCTTACACACTTATAACATTCTTGGAGCACTCTAGAATTTGGGAAAGAAAGCAAAGGAAGGACAAAGAAAGCAAGGGACAAGAAAGGAAAAGTTGGTTCAAGAAGCTTCAACAGGAATACTTGCAGGTAACAGGTTGCATGTGTGATTTCCTAGCTAGTTTGTGAATGCATGGTACATGCATGTATGTATTTGGTTCTCTTGATGTCATTGCCATGGGTTTTTCCAAGTGTGACAATGGTTTCAACCTTGCCTTTCCATTTCCGGATAGCCATGGTGTGATGGGGTTTTGTTAATTGGTTGAGCTTTGGATTGTCATATGGTTTTGGAATCGGATGAGGTGGTCTCAAGAAAATTCCCAAAGGCCTAGGAATCCCTTGACTGGTTTTGGCGGGATTGCGGTAAAGCCCGAGGGTGGAGACAAGAAAATTCCTTTAAGGTACTATTGAAGAAATCCGGAGGCATCCAAGCTTGTTTTGCGCCTAGGAATATCTTGAACGATTTTGGTAGGATTGCGTTAAATCCTAGTAGTGTATGTTCTTGTTTTGGGCCTAGGAATCCATTGACTGGTTTTGGTGGGATTGCGGTAAATCTTGGTTGTTTATATCCTTGTTTGGGCCTAGGAATCCCTTGACCAATTTTGGCGAGATTGCGATACAACTTGAGGGTGGAGGTGGTTTGATCTCCAGGAAGCCCTGGTACATTTGGTCTTGAGTCCCACATTCGTGTTTGGAATATGGCACATGGGTGACTCACTGAAAGAAAGATTTGTTTTAGCCCAATCTATGGTCGGGTGGTACGTGGAAGTCCCTGACTTGGTTGGCTTTTGCATATGTTAATAAGAGCTCTTTTACTCTTGTATTTCACGAGTACTTGTACTTATTATTATGTGGCTTTAATGGTTGTTCTATTATGGTTATAAGCATGGTTCCATAACAGGTTCTAGCTATGGCTCTTGATATGTTTAATTTGTTGATGAATGGTTAATGAATGCATGAGCTAATAAATGTTATTGCAGTTATTGTGAGAGGGAATTAGACCTTATTGATGTTTTTTAGATAAGTATGAGACTCATTTTTTCAGATATTCATTCATGACCTATAGATTTCATGTTCTCAATATGTTTGACGAAATGAATGTCATGGTTTGGCCTGGTTAGGTCAATTCATTGATCAAGTTTTCTATCAATGTTATTTATCAATTTGGAAAGTCTCATTAAGTTCTAGGCAGTTGTCTAGAGACAATCCCTAAAAACGTGGCACTGATTCCGGGGTCGCAGGCTCAAAACTAAGAAATTGGGACTGCAATCGTTACCTTGCAGGCTTATGCATGCGACTAGAGGCCTACAGTTGTATGGATGTAGTGTTATACCTACATCTAGGAGTCTAGGATAGTGAAAAAATAGTTTTCCTTAGGGTTTGGGTACTTGGAGGGGTGGTTTAGCTCTTGGGGGTCCTGTAGCTCTTGAGGAAGGTCAATAAAGTTTCAATTTGTCGATTCCACTTCCGTAATTGTACATAGGAGGTTGAGTAATGTCACAGTATCCCTCAACTCATGCTTACCCTGACAAGCTTGTGAAAGTGGGTAAATGTGGGAGGAGGAGTTACAAAATACCACAACAAAGACAACATCACAATCTCTCCACCTCCTTTGAAAGAACAACTCGTCAATCATAGGTTTAACAGACCCACGGTAGAGTCGTAATAATTATAACACAACACCGTAATGGAAAATTAAATACAAGGTCTCTAATTGAGACTGAGGCGTACCATTAGATTTAACAGGTAATGAACCCAAGACTAGGACAAATAATTTCAAACATAAGCTCTTAAGTACCATGCAACTGTTGAAAATTGGGTAGCTCGGAAGGTATTTCCGAGACAAGATAACCCACCAAAATGGATTTGGTTGGGAAAATTACCTAAGTGGTTGGGGTTTAACCTAAAGTAGTGGGCTTAAGACCCAAGTTAATTAATTGTTTAATCTAATTTTTTGTTGAGTTATAAAATAAGGGTTTCTTAAGGGATAAGTAAAACCCCCAAGGTCACTCACAAAATATTATAAATAGAGGCCATTGGACATGCTTAAAGGCACATTATGCAAGTGATCATTCATGGGATCTATTCATGAGTGAGGGGAGACCTATCTGAGATAGTTGATGCAAGGAAGGTAGTGGAGGGTCATTCCATGTGTGGTAGACCTAGGGTCAAAACCCTAAGAAGAAGCCAAGTTTGTTGCGAGTGATCGTAACTAAAGAAAATACAATCCAAGGACTACTAGGTGAGGTTACTTCAGACAAAAAGTCATATTTGCAAGAAGAAAGTCAGATCTAATTGTTGGAAGGTAAGATCTGTAATAAGAAAGTCAGATCTGAGTGTTGGAGGGTCAAATCTACAAAAAGAAAGTATGATCTATGATTTGAAAACACATATCCTGCATATCGAGAGGAGTTGAACTAGTGATTGCAAAGGGATTTGTTGTAAAGTAATGCAAACAATCCAAGGACCATGAGTTGAAGGACTAGCTCAGGTATGGATTTGTCTTATTAGGTAGAGTGAACATCTAAAGAGTCGGATCTCAAGCTCTATATTTTCAATCAAAGGACAAACTATACATTGTTTTCTGTATCAGGGATCTGAAGGGCCATGATCCTTGGTATGGGACCTCTAGTGTTTTCTTATTAATGGGTCAATAAGAGGACTGATTTGGGCCAATTTTATTGTGTTTTGTTATTGAATTTTTTCTGTTGTTTGATTCCACTGTGCTAAATTTCTAGTTAAGGTTTCCTAGTGTGTTTATGTACTAGATCAGTCATAAACCGGATCTAGAGCCCATGGAAATTAACATGAACCCTGGTAACATGATTATGAGCATAGTAAACTACAAACATAATCACTGCCAGAAAATAGAAAATGATGTCGAAACCACTTTACTTCAACTACAAGATGAGTCCAATTCCATCAAAGAAACTAATAAGGGGGAGATGAAAATACCAAATGTCAGAATTGAACCTGCGAGTTCTTGTTCCACCCAAATTCCTCTCTAGTGCACTTTCATATTACCTAATTGGATTGAACAAAAAACAATGTTGATGCACCTTTATAATTTATCTTGCATCCATTGAGACCTCTAGGGCTTGAAGCTAGTTGCTACCACTATAATGAGTGCATAGTGGAATTCCACAATTATCCTTTGAGATCTACCAGTTTTTAGAGCCCACGATTTCACCACCCCTGTTTCCGGGAACACTCTTAATTGAACAACGTTGTCCCCTTCGTTGTCGAGTCTTACCACTCTATCGCCCACCCAAATCCACTTATAAATAGATACCACCTTGGATTTACATCCCTTCATGCGCCTATGGTGCTATTCTTCCCACTCATCGATCTCTATGAATACCTTATAGTAAATCCCTATGTTTGAAATCAAAATTTTCAGGTGCTCCAGACTTTTGGTCACCTTGCCCAACCTGCTTACAACTTATCGATGTCATTTAATATACACTAATGAGTGCATGTTAGTTTCCCCTCGTGTGCCATTTAATCTCATCGAGAATGGGATGCCACGTCCCTTAACCCATTTTCCAGGTGGGGTGGTGGAATCTCACCCCCCCTTTCATCGTCAAATGTCACCCCATCTGGGGAACTTTTGACGTGAATTAATAAGTAACCATGACTATTATTTTTATGGAGTCTCGGATTAGTAGTTTAAGTGGTTGGGAGTACCTAAACTACCTAGGTTCAACTCAAAGT
Source organism: Pinus albicaulis (assembly GCA_034641835.2). Classification (NCBI taxonomy): domain Eukaryota; kingdom Viridiplantae; phylum Streptophyta; class Pinopsida; order Pinales; family Pinaceae; genus Pinus; species Pinus albicaulis. The sequence continues at coordinate 1,307,185,811 of CM076583.1, read as the reverse complement.
ACATGCTTAAATCATAGTGATAAGACATGAAGAGTAAGCAATATTTTGTATAGACTCTGCTTCAATGGGGTTGGGAACTCTAGATTTTTGCTTAACCGTAAGTTATTGATAAGAGTGTTGGATATACTCTTGATATTATAGTAGTAACCAAAAACTAATGCTTTCCCAAATTAATCTAACAAAATACCAATTTACCATCATAAAATATATATTATCAATTATAATATATATAATTAAACTTAGGCATATACTCATAACTATATATTGGACAATTTAGGCATATTCTCATAACTATATCCTTTGTCGAATATATTTACACCAAAGGCATTTTCTTTATGAGATTGTGTGGAAAAACACTGTTCACCCCACCCAATCATAAAGCTTTATTATTGCCCTTCTAACCAATTATATTTTGACATGTGTGGACATAATTACAAATATATTTTGATCTGTGTCGACATAATCTTGACTGAGTTTAAGTGATATCTATGAGTGATATTTATGAAACCATCGTGATGGTGAAGTTCCATCGTCGTGGCCATCCTGGATTTCTCTCACGGTTATCGCGGATCCCACCATCCAACAGTCACACATTTACGTTTGCTGACAAAATTCATCCTGATTGGTTTTGCTTGCAAAAGCATGCTTGAATTTGTAAGAAAGGGAATTATCTTACATAAAGAAGGCCCCGATGGCAACTTTTGGTCTAATTTTTCAATTGGGTTACGACATGTCAACCAGATCTACATTCTCCCTGGGTTTATCTGCTTCCAAACAATGACCTTTGCGTTGCTTTTCTAAGAAAAAATTGTCCCCAATTCATATTTAAGAGAAGAGGTAGAATCAAAACCAAAAGCACAATATTTGGTAGTGAAAGTTGCGGGGAAAAGGCACAGAAGGGTTTTATATCCATATCACTGGTATTAGAAGAAAAGAAGGAGAAGAATAAAGAAGATAATTTTCTTCTAGAAAGGGATGGGTTGTGGCTAGAGATGAGAAGCGAGTGCAAGGGAGATGAAGAGGCTGAACCCACATTGGCAAGCTATCTTTATTCAACCAAATTGGTTCATAGATCTCTGGAGAATCCATAGGAATTTCACTCAGGTAACAAGCTATCAAACTCTACACTTCTGAGCTCTTAGCTTTATAATATGATTGCATATGTATTGATGGAAGATGCCTATATTAGGGAGTCCATTCGTGCAGACATTAAGGCCTTTAGAGCGAGGGATGCAACTTATGTTTCATATTCCCATTGCTTACTGAATTTTAAAGGATTCTCGGCCTGCCAAGCCCATAGGGTTTCACATAGGTTGTGGAACCAGGGGAGAGTTTCAATGGGTCTCTAAGGTTTTTTCTGTCGATATACATCCTGCTGCTAGAATTGGCAAAGGGGTGTTCTTTGATCATGCCATAGGGGTTTTTGTGGGGGATAATGTATCCATATTGCAATGCTACATTTTTGGGAATCTTCATTGGGGATAATGAATCCATGTTGCAATGCTACATTTGTTGGAATCTTCATCGATCCAGACTTGGTGAAGTGTGGCTGGAAATACTTATTTGGCATGAATATGGATCATCACATGGAAAATGAACTGGAGCATTATGTGTGCATGGTTGATCTTCTTTGCCATTTTGAGCACATGGATGAGGTGTAGGACTTGGTTAACAAGAATCTAATAAACCCTGGATCAGCTGCGTGGAAATATTTGCCACAATATATAGGATTGATAGAATTTCTGGCCTCACAACTACATTTTTGAGTCAGATCCACAAAATGATGGAAATTATGTCATGTTGTCAAATATTTATGTCACAACTAGTAATTTATTGGAACATAATTAAGATGAATAAAGCAATAAAAGAAATAGGTCAAAGGAGGAACTTGGATGCTGTTGGATATAGATAAAGAGCAGGGTACATGTATTTCCCATAGGAGATAGATCACACCCACAAATACAAGGGCAATGTTGTAGAAGTTAGTTGGGAAGATGAATAAGCTAGGTATTTGACTAAAACAAACATTATATCGACTGATATGGAGGACAATAAAACTATATACAATGCTACACTCGCAAGACAATTGTCATTTTAGTTCTCATTATTATCATGGAACCTAAGAAAATGATCAAAATAGTCAAGAGTTGTCATGATTGCAATGACATAATCAGAAACTGCTATGCAATTATTGTGTCCATTCCAATGTTAGAGTGACAAGTCACAATTGTTGAAAGGCTGGGAACCAGAAAGACATTATGATGTGTACTATAAAACATGCTAGAAAAAATGAAAGAGACATAGGAATTCAAAACAAATACTACAGAGGGAAGTATCATGTTCCAATTTCCTATGTATCTATTGAAGCCTTGAAGGCCTTTGAAGATAGATTTTTCCACAATGTGCAAGGATTATAAACAAGTTGGAAAAATCATAACAGAAGGATAAAGGAACTAGAAAGGATAAAGGAATTGATGTTTTTACATAACTGGCCCTTTCATAGACTTAAATATGATGTAATATTGAGTTGCTTTCCAGTGGAGGTCGCTTTCCTCTTCTTTCCTTTGGATACTGACTTGTTCCTTCCCTTTACAGTATGGAGGTAAATTTCAGGATGATAAACTACAATATACTGAAAGGAAAAAACACACAGAACATATTTTCAATACACACCTTTTCATGCTAAAATTTATAGAGATCCTTCAACTGCCTCAACCTCCATTGCACTGTCATCTTCATCTAATTCACCATGAATTTTCTGAACCTTAGAGACCTTTTTCTTCTATTGCTGGAACTTTTTAGCCTTCGGCCTAACCATTCATCGTCACTGGACTCTAAATTTACATATTTCCATTTCAGCACATAAAAGGATCGGAAGTAACAAACTTTAACATATTCAATGGAATGTGGAGTGTATCTATTATATCGAGTCTAATTTTTTTCTTATGAAAGCTATCTTTATTCAACTATATTGGCTCACAGATATCTGGAGAATGCATTGGCATTTCACTTAGGTAACAAGCTATCTAAATCTACACTTATGAGCTCTCAGATTGATAATCTAATTGCAAATGTATTCATGGAAGATTCATATATTAGGGAGTGCATTCATGTCGACATTAAGGCCTTTAAAGAGAGGGATGAAACTTCTATTTCATATTCTCATTGCTTGCTAAATTTTAAAAGGTTCTCGGCCTTCTAGGCATATAGGGTTGCACATAGGTTGTGAAACCAAGAGAGGGTTTCATTGGCCCTTGCAATGCAGAGCAAGGTCTCTGAGGTTTTTGCTATTGATATACATACTGCTGCTAGAATTGGCAAAGGGGTATTATTTGATCATGCCATAGGGGTTGTGGTGGAGGATAATGCCACAATTGGGGATAATGTATCCATATTGCATCGTGTAACATTGGGGGGTGTTGGGAAATATGGGGGATATAGACATCCCAGTGACACTGGGGGGTATTGGGAAATATGGGGGCGATAGGAATTCCAAGATTGGAGATGGGGTGCTCATTGGGGCAGGGGCTATTATTTTGGGGAATATTAGAATTGGGGAGGGGGCTAAAATCAGAGTTGCGTCGGTTGTGCGTATTGAGGTGCCTAGCTATACCACTGTTGTTTCGAAATCCTGTAAGATTGGTGGGAGGCAAGCGTAGTCCTTCTATGCTAAATGAGATTCCCAACAAGACAATGGATCACACATCATTTATCAGTGAGTGGTCTAACTATGTAATTTGATGTTGGATGCATGTTATCATCATCGCTTGTTTTAATGAGCTCTATCAAAGATCATGCAGTCAATACTGTGTATGAGTCCATAGGAAAATTTTATATTGATCTGCCTGATTTAAAAACGAGGAGATCCTTAGCACAACCATGTGGAACTCGATGTCATGGTATTGGTTTTGTTTAGAATTTCTTAGAATCGCCAAGTTGTAGAGATGAATACACTTGTGTATGGTTCAATTGCATTTAAACTTGATGCCATACTAGGGGTCTTGTTAATACTTACTTTAATGTGAAAGCTATGAAGATGTTTTGCATCAATATGTTAAAAAATATATATTTGTATGAGCCAATTATTCATATATATTCTTGCTTCTCATTCATTTTGTACTTTTAAGTCAACATTATGGAATTTATCTTGAGGAGGAGTTTACTCACCGTGCTTTGAAGAACACACAAATCTATGTATGAATTCATAGGAAAACTATGTATCCACCCATCTTGTAGAAAATGAAGAGATATCTATACAATTAGTGAGACCTTGTAGAACTTGATGTGATACTATTGGGTTTGTTAGAATTTCTCAGAATCGCCAAGTTGTATAGATGGATGGATGTGTATGGCTTGGTAGCATTTAGAACTTGATGCCATTCTAGTGTGCTTGTTCATGTTTACTTGAATGTGAAAACATCGAAATTGTTTTGCGTGAAAAATAAATAAATAAATAAAATAAAATAAAATAAAATAAATAATAATAATAATAATAATTTGGTTTATTGGTTGAGCATTTGTGATGAATAAAGAGATTATATTTTGTAAATAAAAATGTGAAACTCATTTCGAGTTGTATAGTATCACGTTGCAAGCCGTAAAATTCCAGACTTCTTACAATGCTTAAAATACAAAGACTTATCTATCTAACCCATAAAATAATTTCTAGCTTCTGTTGTTCCTGTTCCTATAATGATGTCTACTATGGTGTAAACAACTTTTCTCTAAGCAAGGGTCTATAGCAGAAAAATTGTATTGTGATCAAAGCCTCAGTAAGCTAGCTCCCCAACTAACAAGCTAACAACCTTCTTCTCTTCTAAGCTTTGTTTCTTGTAATCAGAGAAGGCCTCGCTTGATTGTCTTCCGACCTGCCTGGGACACAGAACTCCAGGATCTTCCCTCCATTTACCAACCACAGAAAGAGGAGCCAACTACTTCTTCGGTGATCGAAAGAAGAAAAACAATCAACGAGCAAGGCCAGTTTTGGTTTTGGCTCAATGCGATGATCTTCATCCTGTCCAAGATGCGAAATCGAGAGGTGCTCTCTCATTAACTGTTTTATTCAGGTTCATGCCCACCATCATGAAGCAAGATGGATAAGTGCCACTCTCATTAACTATTTTCTTCAGGTTCATGTTCACGGCCACCAGTTCCCATTTGAGAGATGCTCAGAGTTGAGCGGCTTCTTTACCAAACAACTCATAAATGAGCGTCCCGTGTACCAGACAACTCATAGCTCAGCGCCAGAAAGCGTGTTCCAAAGAGCTCATAACTTAGCGCCACATGTAACAAACAACTCATAGCTCAGCGCCATAAGGAAATTGAAGAGAAAAACATGCGACCAATTTGGGTAGTGACGTGTGCGAGAGCGTGTTGGTGGCAGAATCCTTGGTGGTTTCCAATTAATGTTAACGTAGTAAAGTTCGCTAACAAAAAATAATGTTGAGATTTAATGGGGTGAAGAAAAAATTATTATTACATTTGAATTAAAACTTTAGCTTTGATATGTTGATTAGTGTGCGGGCACAGATACCAAACACCTTACTGGTTACTATAGTCTATGATGCCTTATGGCATGGACTAATAACAATATGATAATTATGTTTTGTCCTAGCTATAAGGTTGAAAACGCAAAATATTACATTAGGAACATGTATTTAATAAAATAATATGCAACTCTAACTAGGAGAATAAAAATTGAAAGAATGTTAGGTCTCTATATTACTAGTATAGTCTCTTATTGTTGTTAGTGTGACCCCCTTATTGCTATTATTGTACCCTTGTAACCCCCATATTGTTATTATTGTGCCCTTAAATTATTATTGTTAGGTCGGCTAGGATTACATTGTGGCTCCACTAGGATTACATTATGGCCCCATGGACTCCTATATATAGAAGGAGGTTTTGGTCATTTGTATCATCCAATAATTGTTCATTTATGTAATGTATTGGAGGTTGCCCCCTCAAAGAGGCTTATTTCTAAGGCGTTGATATCTCTTTTCCTATATTTTTGGAGATGGTTACACAACATTTGGTATTAGAGCTTTGGATTATAGGGTTTCGCTGCTCTAAACAGGTCATCGTGACATCTTCGCTATAACTTTTTTTCTACGATGGTTCATAATCTGAAATTTTTAGGGTGTGAAGCCGAAATCCTGAGGAAACTCTTCAAAAAAATTTAGAGCTTGGTTCGCAACATTTTCGGAGATATGATCTGTGGAAGGTAGTGCTTTTTCAAGCTCCCGAATTTCATCTCAAAGAGGTGATCGTGGGAAAAGATTCATAACTCTCTCTCTGAGCATCGGATTGGAGTGCCGTAAAAAGTGGTTGCAAGTACACGGACTGTAGTTTCTTGGCTATCAATTTCAGAGATGAAGGACGAAACAGTGACATGTGTCAAGTCGTACAAGTTCGCTCTACTGAACTAGTCCATAATTAGGTCATTGTGGGAGATTGGACACAACTTTGTATTGGAGAATCCAAATTAGGTAGGACCTGTGGCATTTGAAATAGAATTCAGAGGGCTACGTTGGTACCGAAATTCAAATATTGAAGTGCTGCAAATACAGAGATAATCCAATTTCAATATCGAGCTCCTCAAAAGCAAGAAAAAGGTGTGTATTTTTTTCCAAATTGCATAAGTCTTGTTTGAAGAATAAATTTGAATTGATCCCAAGGGCATATTGTAGAATAGATATCAGTATTGGGTTCTAAAATATGCCCCGTAAAAATAATTCAACACCCATTAAGCCTTCATAAGGCTCTACTATGACTCATGAAGATGAAGAATTGCAACATGATCTATCAAAATTACAAGAGCAAGTGCATCAAATTTCGCCTCGCAAAGAGCAAACAAAAATGAACTGAAGTTTTGAAGAAAGGCGGAGAAGCCAAGATGGTGGCATGCGAGTTGGCATGGAAGCTAAGATGATGATGAGAACATAAATATGGAAAAAGACAGAAGGATTCATATAGACATGGAAGGTTTGACAAACTTGATACAAGAAATGTTTCATAATGGTGAAAAGATAGTAGAAGAAACTCATGATGAGAACAAAATAAATGTTAATCGTGATTTCATAAACTCTAATGTTGGCGGAAAGAACCACCATATTCCAAAATGGAGATGAGGAAGTTTGATGGAAAGGATCATGTAACATGGATACTACAGATGGAGCAATATTTTGATCTCCATAACGTGCAATACACACAAAAGGTACGCATTGCAACTTTACATTTAGAACAAAATACATTTGTATGGTATCGATGGCTTTGCTACGCCTGTGGGAGAAGTATGAGTTATAATGAGCTCATACACATAGCAAAATGTCAGGATGACAATTTTTAGTGTAACAGATTTCCCCCTAGAGTGCAAAGTCTGGAATAGATGATGCTGAAGTCTGTCATATATGAAGAGTGCAGTACTTTATCATTTCAAGGATCATCCTGTGGTCACCCCAGTCGGAACCTGTAAAAACATTCAATGCAAAATATATATATATATATATATATATATCATCGCTGAGGTAGGCATTCCCATACTCATATCAAAACTAACTAATTCAAACTATTCTGATACAGGAATGATTTTGAGTACATCACAGTATAGACATGTGTAGACACAGTATGGACGCATCCATCTGTTTGTAAATAGTCTACTGTAAGATAACAAAATTCCTCGTAGCCTGGATGGTAGAAACTAGATCCAGGGTCTTGATTTCCGCATCTCGAACTAGTACGATTCTACCCATGTGAATAAATGTGTCGAAGTCGAACATGGTAGAAACCACTTGATTACCAGTCAGTGATGTAAACTGTTAACAAGTGTGAGAGTAACCACCAGTAATGTAAATGGCTCTCAAAGTACCCAGTACAATCCATGAAATGTGAATGAATGAGCTGAAGTCGAACATGTCACAGAATCATTCGATCGAAGGTCAATGATGCAACCTGTCGTCGAAGGCGAGAAACCTGCCATTAAGGCATGCAGATTTCAAGGTACTGACGATTTCTAGATCAAATCCCTAGATAATGAGTTGTCGTCGATAGAAAGTGATCTGTTGTAGGCAAGCCCACAACACAAAATCATAGATCAAGTTTTGAAAACATATTGGCAAGGACTGACTGAAGGATGGTAAAAAATGGACGACATATATTTTGCAGATGAATGGTTGATTTAAACTGTCCTCTTGAACACATAACGACACTGCAGATGGCTTGGTGACAGTTGACCCAAAGCTAATACCCAGGAACCGGATGAAGACTTTCAAATGAGGTTTGATTAAATGTTAGGCAAAGGATTTTCCAACCTAGGTGATTGAAAGTGTCGTGTTCAAGAGTGGTTAACTAGATTTTCAAAAAATCAAAATACAACAAACAAGTCCATTTTTCTCTTTTTTCCCCCACCATTTCTGGCAAGTACCTCTTTATTTTTGACAAGCTTGAGGAGGATAACATTTGCTTGTTTATAAGCTCATCCTTCGGATGAGTCCAACTTAGTTTAAGATTTGAACCCTAAGAAGGAGTGGTTCGTTCCTGTTTGAAAATTAAACAGGTCCTTTACTGTTAAATTTTAACGAGTCAAGTATAGTAGAAACTCGGTGTTTTTCAATTTTAGGAAGTCAGAAGGAAAACTTAAGAAAACTCCATGGGTGTACTTTTTCGTAAATTTAGTCCCTCGAGCCCGAAAAAGGATAAAATAATGCGGGATAGAACTCTATTGACCGTATTTAGTCAACGTATACCTTTTTCATAAGTAGTCCATTTTAGTCCGTAAAAGGGGTAAACTTATACTGAAGGGACGATTATTCATTTACTTTAACGAGTTCGAACAATCAAGAACTCGACAATCTTTTCATGTTTAGAGAGTCTAAAAAGGGCTTAAAAGAGAACTCCAATGTTTCGTTTTTTCGTGAATTTTTGAAAGAGTCCGAAAAAGTGATAAAAGTATGCTCTTTGTTGAAAAATGATTAATTCTCCTGAAAAATCCAATTTCTGCACAAAAACTTGAAACATTACACATAACTGTTTAAGATGAGTAAAAATGCTTCAAAAATACCCTTTTAAAGTGAAAAATAAACAAATTAAAAATTCATCTATTCGAAAAAACTTATAAAAAGGACTTTTTCAATTTCATTTTTACCGTTCAAGTTCAGAGTGAAAAGTAGAAGCTTTTGGGTAAAAAAGTTCCTGTGAAGATTCTGGAAAATATGTCCGTCAAAATCGAGAACCGTCAGTCCCAGGTAATCCACGACCTCATAATCTTGTATTTCATCCATTTACAATTCGTTTTTAGGATTTAGATTTTATTTTTAAGGGAGAAAAATAGTTTGAAAATCGCCCGCGGGGGTCTGCAGGTGACACACATGGTACCTGCGGACCCCAATTTTTTTACAAAGAAAAAAAGTCGTGGGTCCGCACTTTCCCCACAGAGCGTGTGCGTTCCTACGCACTATGTATAAAGGTAAAGTGCGGTCCCCACGCGTTTGAATTTAAAAATCAAATTTCTCTTTTGTCGCCCAAAAATTCTCAAATTAGATTGTTCTAATCTATCTTTTTATGCATTGTAGGATTAACAAGATGTTGATTTGGAGAGAACGTGAGCATGAGGATGTGAACGAAGCCGCAATGCTCCATTTTCCCACAATGCAAGCATTAAGAGCATGCGGTCTGTATAAATTTTGGGCCATCCAAGGCATGAGGGCACAGGTAGACCTCATGACATGGCTGGTAAACAGGTGGAACGTGCAGGACCAATGTTTCATTATTGGCGGCCACCGGCTAGAAATCGAGCTGGAGGATATTTATTTTCTGACTGGTTTGTCTAAGAGGGGCGAACAACTTTCCTTGTTTGGGACTAGGCCAGGTGACCAAACTGTTGCTAGCCTTCGACAAGAGTTCTGTAATGATGAAGCAAACCCCAGGGACAAACGGATTGATATAAAAACTATCATCTGTCCTGAGCTAAAAGTGATTGCATTTACTATTACCAGACTGTGTGGGAGTGCCGCACTGCATGTGGCTACCGGTTCCCAGATGCGCATTGCTGTGGACTGTTTTCGCGGCACCATTTTCAACTGGTGCGAAGCTGTGTTGGCTAATATAAAAGGCCAACTAACTAGAGCGAAGAATGGAAAACTAAATAACTTTGGATATGGATCCATAGTTTTCACCTTTGCTCTAGAGAGGATCCCTATGCTAGCTCCACATAGTATTCCTATTGATGCCGGTCGTCTTCGAGAACCTAGGATGGTTCGTTGGGTCGCACTGATGGCCCGTCATGGTATTGAGGGCGCTGAGATTGTTCGATTTCCTTATTCATATTTTCGTTGGCTGGACCACCAAATTTTTGTCATAAAGGACTTTCCATACGCCGGGATAGATTTCCGCGGCGACCGAGAGATGAGTCTCATAGTAGGGGAATAGTGGGATGAATCAGGTAAAATCATTTTCAACGAATTTTAAATTCTATTTTTATTTTTATTTTTGATCGTCTTGTCAATTAATAACCAACAATTTTTTTAATACAGATGTGGGCCCACGACGACCAAAACATCTCCAGCCTTATGACAAAAGACAACCAGTTGCAGCCGCACCAGCCCCAACAGGCCAATCAGCAGAAATCTTGACTGATTTAGAGCATCATCTAGAGCGTTGGACTCTAGATATTCCGGAGACAGACATAGATGACATTCCACTCAGATTACAGAGATACGTGATTGGTGTTCCAGGACCTTTTAGGAGGTTCCTGTGCAGGGTGGCTCGGGCAGTGGTTTCTTATCATGATCACCATCAGTGATGGGATGATCGTGTTGTAGAGTCATATTTTTGACCTTTTGTGTTACTATTTTTCCGATCATAAGGTGTTTCCATCCTATGATTGAAGACGATGTATATTTTTTGAAAACACTTCTATACTATGATATATCACTATTTACCGGCTATCTGTGTTCATGTTATGAATGTTGTTTTGTTTTACTGTTTTTTGATCATTGCAAATTTCAATTTATCATACTAGAAGCAACTGCGTCTGCTAATGTATTTAAATGTATTGGAATATGTTGATATTCAATGTAGTCAAATTCACGTTCCAAGAGACGAACTCTTAAAAATAACCGTAATAACACCATATTTCTAATGGCATAAACCCTGTTAAGCTGTAATACAACAAGTTCAGAATCCAACCTAACAATCAAACTCTGAATTCCAATTGATATGGATTCAGATAATAACTCAATCACTGCACTATACTCGGCAATGTTATTCGTTGTTTGACCAAGGCTTACCCCATGCATGGATACTAACTCGTCAGAGGGTGAATAGATAACCCAAGCTGCGGAAGAGATATTCTGTGTACTACGACAAGCACCATTAGCAAAACCAATGTAGGTTTGAAGAGACGTCGACATCTGCGATATCAAGAGTAAAATTCAGATAAGCAGGAATAGTGATAAACACACTTCTAAACTAAGCACACTTTTCTAATCTAAAACACACCAGCAGTAAAGAAATCTAATCTAATAAAAATTCTCCATACCAAGTTAAGCATAGTATCGCTTCAGATAAAGCCCATTTCTGGGTTTATCTAAAGGGACACCGTCAAAATATATCAGCTCATAGGCCCCTTTTGCCAACTTTCGCTTAACAATGAAAGGACCATGCCACATGGGCACGAATTTCCCAGCTCCTAGCTTATCATTGGCTTGATAATAAACTAAGACCAGGTCTCCTTCTGAAAAATTTCGAGGGGTAACACTTCTATCATACTGAGCTTTTATTCGTTTAACATGAGCCTCGTTTGCTATTACGGAATTTTGTCGATTCTTGTCCAGCTGAGCTAAGTACAGGAAATGTTTCTCCTCTTCAGACGTAGTTGGGAGTAATTCTATGGCTAATTTCAGTGACAGAATTTCGCATTCAATCGGCGACACAGCTTCCAGACCGTAAACGAGTTGAAAGGGAGTGAAACCAGTTCATGTTTTTACTGAGGTTCGATATGTCCAAAGTGTTGAAAACAACATGGAATGCCAATTCGTTTTGTGAATACCAATAATTCGTCTAATCATGGTGACTAAAACTTTATTTATAGCTTCAACCAGACCATTGGCTTGTGGATAATATGGAGTGGAACTATCGTGGCGTAGGCCAAGTTGATTTGTCAGTTCAGTCATCATGACATTTCGAAAATGACTTCCATGATTTGTAATAATGGCTTGAGGAACACCGAACCTAGCAATTATGTGATTGAATACGAAAGTTGCAGTAGTCTTGCCGTCAGCCGAAAATGTAGGCATCGCCTCGGCCCATTTAGTAAAATAATCCACTGCTAAGATAATATATGCATGCCCCCCGACCGAGTGAGGGTTACATGTAATAAAATCGATACCCCATTTCGTGAAAGGACCAACATCAATTATGGGATGAAGAGGAGCTAGTGGCGTGCGCATTTTACGATCAAAAAGTTGACAATTGTGGCATTTCCAGACTGCATAAATACAATCTTTGAATAATGATGGCCAGAAATAGCCAGCGCGCAATATCTTTTGGGCTGTGGGATACCCAAACATATGACCGCCACATGCTCCAGAATGGCAGTCATTTAATACCTTTTCAACTTCTTCATGAACAAGACAACGTCTGAAAACAGAATCCGCTCCACGACGATAGAGTGTATCACCAATGATATTATACTGTTGGGATTGGAAGCGTATTTTCCGTCGCTGAGATTGTGAAATTTCGGGCTGAAAAGATTGGGTTTGGAGATAAACAATAATATCTCCATACCATGGATCAAGAGTACTTATAAGAAACAAATATTCGTCCACAATGGGTTCTTCTGCCACAGTTTCAGTATCAGTAGAGGGAAAATCACACATCAGTTCCGCAAATACCAAAGATTTCTTTGCCTTGGATTTCTCAAACTCCAAGTCAAATTCCTGCAGGATAACTATCCATTTGGAATACTTGCCCCCTAGCAATTGTTTGGTTAAAATATACATCATAGGGTTGCGATCAGAAATGACTGTGGTTTTACGTAACAAGATGTAGCGCCTAAATCTTTGGACAGCTTGCACAACTGCCAATGCCAATTTCTCCACATGTGTATAATTGATCTCGGTCGAATGCAAATTTCGACTAAGATAGTAAATCACATGTTCAGTATGAGGTTCGTCTTCCTGAACTAACACCATCCCAATGGTGGAATGAGAAGCAGCGAGATACAAAATGTAATCCTGGTTGTAGTTGGGAGGATGCAATAACGGTTCATGGGTCAGCGCGTGTTTAAGTGCATCGAAAGATCGATCAGCGACCTCGTCCCAAAAGAATTGAATATTCTGTTTCAACAACCGGGTGAAACCCTTTGTAAGCTTGGCATAGTTAGGAATGAACCGACGTAAAAAATTTGCTTTCCCCTGCAAACTTTGGAGTTGGCGTAAATTCGAAGGAGGAGGTAATTTAACAATAGCTTCGACCTTCGACGGATCAACACGAATGCCTGATTTCGAGACAACAAAGCCTAGTAAACGACCCGACTCGACACAAAAAACACATTTGTGTGGATTCAGCCTAATCTTATAATGCCGACACCTCATAAAGATAGCTTGTAAGTGTGTGAGATGGCCGGCTCTGCGTGATGAATGAGAAGGTAAATCATCGAGATACGGCTGCACAATGTGCTTAATGTCATGAAACGCATAAGACATTGCCCTTTGAAAAGTTGCTCCAGCGTTCTTCAATCCAAAGGGCAGTTTGCGATAAGCAAATGTCCCCCATGGAAAAATAAAAGTTGTTTTTGGCTGATCAGAAAGGAGTATGTTTATTTGATTATACCCGGAAAATCCATCCATAAAGGAAAACATTTCGCTACCGGCACAATCATCGATTATCTGATCAATACAGGGAGTTGGATAATTGTCTTTGGGACAGGCTTGATTAATATCCCTATAATCGATACATACTCGTATCGTTCCTTGTTTTTTAGTCACAGGAACAATATTTGATACCCAATCCGTTAAGGGAATTGGATAAATGAAACCTGCACGCAGCAGTTGTTCAACTTCTGCTTTGATAGCAGCAGTTTTTCTAGGATGTATTTGACGTAAACGTTGACGAATAGGTTTGGCATCCGGGTAAGTCTTGATTTCATGTACGACGATTGACGGATCGATTCCTGGCATTTCTTCATAATACCAGGCAAACACATCACATAATTCTTGAAATAGGGATTTATAAGCTTTAATTTCATCTTCAGTACAACAAGCACCTATATGAATGTTTTCAATTATTCCTGGTTTTACTGAAATGTCGATTGGAACCATTCGAGAAATATTTTCCAAATTTAATTCAGAATCAATATTTTGCAATGGATTTTGGGGTTCTTTGACATATTCAGCAGTAAAAATTGAAGCGAAATCATCTTCAAAATGATCTGGTTCAGGTAAAAACGAAGATCGGTGATGCAGATATTCCCATGGTAAATCATCAACAGACAAAAATTCACGAATTTGCTCATCAGTATGAACAAAATCCTGAAATGTCATTGTGGCTGAACTGGATATAGAAAGTGATTCCTTAGGGATCCCATTCACTGGATCAATTCCGGTTGAAGAGGTGTCGGAAAGTGACTGTACGACTTGGTATGCAAGTTCAAATGGACTCAAAGGCATCATGCCCTCAATTGAATCTAACTCGGAATCAGAAGGTATGATCCAAGGATCATCAAACATAATAGTATTTGACGAAATCATGTGAATAGTTGTGACGACAGGCGATACATTAGGAGGAGGAAAGGCAAAAGTTCCTAGTAAACCAGAATCTTTAACTAATCCTACTCCAACATCCTTATAAGGGATAGTCGCTTTACCAACATGCTGGATTGTTTCTGTAGAGGCTGGGTCGGAAGAGAAATAAGTTAACTGATCTATTGTGATGATATTTCCTTGATATGGAAATTTTATGAGTCGAAATACCGAAGAAACAACAACAGTCATCGCATAAGACCAACTGCGACCTAGAAGAAGGTTGTAATCTAGAGGGGCATCAACCACTTCCACATCTAGATTTACGGTTTTACCTTCGACCCTTGGGTAAATCCTGCAAAATACCAAAAGGGTGAAAACCTCGACCATCAAAATCCTTAAGAATCGTCGGAGATTAGTTAAGTGTAGGAGAACCAAGTGATTTCCAACATTGAATCGACATAATACACGTTGAATCCCCCTCATCAATCATGGTCCGATAGATCGATATTTTTTTGACTAACACTGGTATCTGGAAAGCCATCTGATGAGGTAGACGAGGTGTACTATTTTCTAAATCGAAGATTATAAGATTAGAATCCTGAACATCTACAGCTCCTATAGCAGACAAAAACAATTTACGCTGTGTTGGAAATGATTGCAACACTTCCAAAGCCGACATTGCTGAAGGGGAAATAACTAAGTCTTCAACAATGTTGTAATTATGAGCAGCTCTCGCATGTGGATTGAAAGTTGATTTACGAAGAACACCTTTAGCAGGCGGTTTGATTATTAAGTCTGGATTTTCTTTCTCGATCTGTAGCGGACCAGAAACAGGAGGAGGTGTAGTTGATGTATTTGCATTAGAATATTCTGCTTCCTTCCCATCAACAAGATTCTTAGTACCATAATCTTGCGGTCGCGTCGCAATCCTTACATGAGACATCATCAAAATAGGTTCTTCTGAAGCAGTCGAAGTGGAACCAACCATCTTGCTATCTTGAGTTGGAAAAGGATCCTTCAAAACAACAGGTTGTTGTGAACCTTTGACGAATTTTGCAACCTCTGCACAATGTGGGCATTCCTTAGTGAAGTGATCCTCATCACAAATGTAACAAGGGTAACGAGGCTTGCGCTTTTCGTCACTGGATTCATTTTTATCAGTTTTCTCTTTCGATTTTTTCTTGTTTTTACCCTTCCCTTTATTTTTACCACCAGATTTAGATTTAGTTGTAGATGTCTCTACGACGTGAATGTTGGTAGAAATTTCGGGGGAAGATTCTCCTTTCGGGGAATCTGGTAAGGTTATAATAGGAGAAGAATTCTTTGAAGATTTCTTCTTACTTTTCGTATTGACTGTACCAATCATGCCATCAGCAGCATGAGACCTTGAAGGAGCAGCAGCTATCTGACCTTGTTTTGGAAGGTCGGGGATTTTTTCGTGTCAAGTACCTGACTGCGTGTAAACGAGATCAAGGTACTGAGCTTGAGCAATCACTTGCTCTTCAGTAAATACACCAGCCTTAGCTACATCTTCAATGATCTTGGGTAACAATGATTTAACAAACCATTCTGCCAAAATTTGATCTGGAATATAAACTTTCACCAAACGCCTTCTATGTCGCCATTCATGAATATGATCAGAAATATACGTAGACGTAGATTGCTTAAGTGAAGTTAATAATTCCGTGCCATTGTCGTATCTGACAGGCAACTGAAAGTGAGTCAAGAAGGCAATTGCTAACTGACTGAAATTATGAAACGAGCCTTGTGGTAACTCAATGTACCATTTGGCTGCAAGACCAATAAGAGTTCTTTGGAAAAGACGTAAGCGAATCGAATCATCAATAATTGAATTAGACGCACACCAGAGGTGATAAGTCATGACATGATTTGATGGATCCTCTCCTGACTTACCTTCAAAATTCGGTATATCACTGGGCAACTTATGTAGCATTGGCGGCCAATACGGATAATAGAAAATCGGATCATTCGTAAGGCGCGTCAAATCAGGTAAATCCAAAGTTGCAATAAATGGTAACTGACGGTTAGGCTCACGAAAACCTTGAGTAGCCAAAGCAGTTCCAGGAGGTGGATACCCAGGATAACTGGGAATTGGATTTGTATTAGGAATCGTGTAACCTCCTGGAAAACCAGGATTAACCGGACCAAACTGGGGTTGTTGAGGCTGCTGATAAGTGTAGCCAGGGTACGGTTGATACTGATAATTTGGATTTTGTGAACCGGGACTGAATTGAGGATATCCCTGGTACGGTTGATACGTGAATTGTGGTTGACTTGTGACAACTGTACTTGTACCGGCTTGTCCTCCAGGCATCTGAACCGAAGTCTAAACGAAAGGCCCTGACTGGGGTACAGAGACTTGAGGGATTTGCACAGATGCAGGGATAGACGAACTCAGCGTTACAGATACTCCAGAAATAGGTGTTACAGGTTGGACAGACGTAGCAGCAGTTGTAGCAGTTTGAGGCGAAGTCTGAGGCGAACTAGGCCTAGCCTGCTGAACAGAACTAGGTGCAGGAGTTTGAATAGTAGGCTGGACAGGTTGCTGGGTTGGACCAGAAACCAAAGGTTGTCCAGGTTGAAAAGGTAACTGCACATTAGGCTGCATAGGCTGTTGATATTGGGACAGATCCCACACCATATTCATTCCGGGATATTGTCCCGTAGAAGGTTAAACATAAGGACCATAACCTGATTGAACGTAGGGTTGATACGTGAATGGTAAATTTCTGGCTCCTTGAACAGATGACTGACCAGAAGGCTGTTGGTAACCTTGAATTGGGTACTGACCTTGAGGTTGATAACCTTGAGGCGCGTACTGAAGCTGGGGTTGATAAGGACTCTAAGGAGCATATTGAGCTTGGGGTTGACCCTTGGGTGTGTACTCTCCTGAAGGTTGATAACCCTGAGGTATGTACTGCCCTTGGGGTTGCCCCCCAGGCGGTAACTGACTACCTTGAGGTTTCCCCCCAGGCGGTAACTGATTTCCCTGAGATTTCCCTCCAGGCGGTACCTGACTGCCTTGAGGTTCTGGATTCGGAATATTACCAGACATCATAAAAATTTGCCCTCCATTCGACATTTCAATTTTAATTCCACTTAAACCAGATGATAACACGCTTTCAATCGGTTGAGGAGCTACCCCCGAGAAAGTACCAGATAGAGCCTGATATCCCGAAGGAACATAAGAACCACCATGTAAAAATGATTCCGGTGTCTGGGAAAACATGGATGATTCTCCTGCCATAATGGATGACAGATAATAACCTCTGGGTGTTGGATGAAATGGAAATCGAGGTGGAGAAAAAGCAAGACCCAGATTCTCTAAAAAATTAGTTAAAGATAAGTACCAAGCAGTAGTTCAAATAGGGCTGTAGAAAATTGATTCACGTTCCCTAAGATGTAATGATTGAGGGGAATTGGGAAGAGATAACTCTTCGTTTGGATTAGTGAGTTCTTCAATAGAAATTAATCCAGATGGAAGATTGTCAGTGACAATATTTCTTACCCTAGGTGAACCAAGATCGCTGGAAGTTGGTGAAATAAATCCTGAAGATGTTTCCAAAACAGAAGGTTCAGTTTCAGGTTCAGAGATTTCAGGTTCGTTAGCCCATTCACTGGTAGGAGAAATACTACCAGTAACTTCAGAAATTGAAATCGACTCTTGAATGTGTTATGTTATGGGTGTTTGATAATCAAGATGAACCACTATGGATGAAGTTCCAACTTCTGTTGATTTAATCCTACCACTACTAGACGATACCAGAGCACGAAGCCCTTCAAGTTGACTTGGTGAATATTCAGGGGGTTTCCCTTGTAGTCTCCGGGATTGTCTCGGCAATTCTGCCATGATTAATTATTTAACTAATCACATGCAAACAAAGAAAATTTCAAAGAAAACACCTAAATTCTTTAAAGGAACAAACAACTGAATCACACGCTTAAAAATCTAGGAGTTCAAACCACACACAAACAGTAACTCCCTGTACTAAAAACACTAGTTGGTGATGAAATCCAAATTAGTAGAAATTTAATACAGAAAGGGCGGTTGGAAAAGTTACCCCGACAACCTGCTTAATGAAACAGACTGGCACAAGTTTCCTCACAAAACCATCTCGTGTGAAGAGAACCCCCCAGAGAGTCCAAGTGAGTCTAGTCGACGTCTGCTCCAGGTACAGTGAGATCTTTCCTTCACCGTCACCTTAGGAAATAATCTTAAGATAATGGACACTAAGGTTACCAAAAGTAACAAATATAACTGGGGGAACAGTCTACGATCCGATCTTACACGCAAGGGCAGAGTAGCAAGCTCAATCCCCTTGAAGGTTCCTCGACATGGTTAATCTGAGGTTTACCAACAAGTGACCCCAGGCTCCTCGACAATGGTTAATCCGAGGTTTACCGTTTGTAATACACACAAAATATTCTATCTTCCCCAATGAGATAGAATTTATTGTCTCAAAGGTTTGGACATGATCTCGTGATTGACTTCTTTAAGAGAAGCTTCCCAGATTATACAAATTACGATTGGGTTTATTTCCTACCGCAAGATTTGTCTACTTGTTTGTTTTACTACCTTGGAGAGTTAATTACTCCCTACTCCAAGATACTAGCCTAAGCTATGTTGGTGATAAGAGCCCTAGAAAATAAAAAGATTACTAGATGGATTTTAATTAAGCGTTACTTTTAAGAGTTGTTTCTTAAGTCAATGGGTGCGGAAGTGAAAATTTGATGGTGTGAAAACTCGACTTCCAAAAACACTAAAATGCACCTAAAAATGATAATCAGATCGTTTCCTTTCAATGAAATTCTAATTAAGGAAAAGTTGGAGAATGCAATCCTTTTATTGAACAATTCCTTCTTTAAACATTAAGAGTAATTGAAAGAAAATATTTTTGTCTTTTCAGCAATAACTCAAAAATGAAACAAACTATCAAAGCTCATAAGAAAATCCTTTTACTTTCAAACTTGAAGCTACAGAACAAGTTTTCTTCAAAAGAGATCTACAAAATTCTATGAAAAACACTAAAAACTATCAAACTAATTCTGAGACCTACCAATTTTAATAACCTATTTGAATAAAAGCTTTAAATTTTTTTTTGAAGAATGTTTTACTTAGTTATTCAGCAAACTAAGGATCTATTTGTTCAGAATAACAAACAGATAAAAAACACTCAATTATGTTTTTATAAAAAATGAAATTCAAAAACCAATAACAAATTTTCTTTTCGAAGATTTGCAAAGAAACAGGCAATTCTATTTCTCAATAAAGGATGATTTCACAATCAGGCCAGATTCAACAAAAGACAAAAGACCAATGTAATCTCAGGTATTTTAAATAGTCAATGCTTCGAATCGCTACAAAGACCAAGCGAAAGACAATCCAAAACGCAAAACTTCTAGAAAATCATCAAAACACCAATACTACTAAGATTCATTCACAGAAAGCTTTTGACAGAAATAATCATCAATCTGGGCAGAAATCAAAAAATCTAAACTAAAATAATGATAAACTAAAGAAATAAATCTGAAGGTTTTTCAAAATTTTAACAGGGTCTGCAGTCTTGCAGAAGGAACAGGTGCGGTACTGCATTGTTTACTAAAGCAAAAATGCGAAACTGCCCGCACTGTGAAAAGAAGACAAAGTGCGGTCCCAGGAAAAATTAAAGAAAAACATGAAAGATCTCAAAATTTTCAAAAATAGAGAAAACCTAAACTACCCAGGCAGATTTCTATCAATCAAAACTAGGAAAAATGTTTCCTCAAATCAAAATAAAAGAGAACCAAAAACAACAAGTTCTTTCCCCAGCGGAGTCGCCAATTTGTTGGAGGATTAATCCGTCTTGCGGACAAGACCAATCTCCCTAGTACCAAAAGTATCTAGCAACGAAGAGACAAATAGACTAATCTTTCTCTAAGCATATATGATCTACGAAAAGCTCTATAGAGGTGTTAAGGACTTACCATTTGTCCTGTGCTTGTTTGAAGTCGTTGTTGTCCCTCGCGCGCTTGAAGGAGTTTTCCTCGTAAACCTGTAGTCACAAACAAGCAAAATATTACATAGCACCTGTATAGAAATCATCATAAACCATGCTTATCATAGTGATCAAGGAATCTATGAAATAAACCATTGATTGAAAGCTTATTGAGAAAAATGGGTATATTTGTATTAATTTCAAAAGAAGAAAATCCTTACAACTTGAGCCTTGATGTTGCACAGGACTTTCTGGGGTCCAAAGCAGGAATCTCCTTTACTTTGATAAGCTCTGCACTCCTCCAACCAAGACTAATAGAGGTATGTAATCTCTCCTCACAAAAGTCTTAATCAACTGAGTCTGAATCTCAACAGCACTTAACTTCAAATATTCTAAAGCTTCAACTCCCTTTGAGGCTACCCAATGCCTCCTTTTATAGTAGAAAAGAAGAGGTTTTCTGTTCCAAGTATGAAGGGATAGAATCCTCCTTCAAAGGGATAAGCTCCTCACATCAAGGGGTTAGCTCCATAAGGTAAGGGATTCATGCACCTCACAAGAGCGGTTCTGCCACCGCAAAATCCATTCTAGAAGCTTCCAGATTTTACTTTAATTGAGCTTTTTGGAATTTACTTACGCCTTTTTAATCTTACAGGGGTCCGCACCTATAACAAATATAAAGTGCGTTCAGGTACGCAGGATAGCTGAACATTGGGTGCGGGACCGCAGGCAAGATAGCCAGAAAGTGCGATACCAAAGTTTAAGAGACTTTTAGGAACTTTTTCTGATTTTCAAGGCTTGACATGAGGAACTAATATGTTTAGAATTGAAAAGGGAGAAGTATGAGTTATAATGAGCTCATACACATAGAAAAATGTCAGGATGACAATTTTTAGTGTAACAAATATAATATTTGTATCCTCATGGATATCTTTGTATTCCAAGTGTTCTGGAGTATTTTAACCCGAGAAGGAAATTTGTTCGCTTCATTTGGTATCAGAGCAGTTCGATCTTCTGGCCGCTCATCGCTGCACACATCTATGCTCCTCGGTCCAGGCCTCTGGCCATAAAAAATTCGTCAACATTGTTGTCGTTGAAGCGTTTCGTTACTAGTATTGGATTTTCTCCATTTTCACTAGTAGGCCTTTGGCCAAAATTAAAAATTTGAAGAAATTTTCACCAGTAGGCCTTTGGTCAGAATTAAAAATTTGAAGAATTTCACCGGTAGGCCTTTGGCCAGAATTAAAAATTTGAAGAAATTTCACCAGTAGGCCTCTGGCCAAAATTGAAAATTTGAAGAAAAAAAAAGGAATTTTTTGAAAAAAAGAAAAGAAAAAGAAAGAAAGAAAGAAAGATATATATATATATATATATATATATAAAGAGCTATATATAAAAAGTACATATACGTACATACCAAGACAATTTAAAATTAGAACGGAAAAAGAAATAAGGAAGAGTAGGTAAGGTTATTTTGATTATTCTTTCAGTGGTTTACAAGCTCGTGGTTCTGGAAGCCCATAGTAATTCCCCATGATATTTGCAAGGTAAAATAAGAAATAAAGGAATAAAAATCTCTGTGTGAATGGTAAGTTTACTTTTACGTGGAGAACATTAACTGAGTCAAATACACACAAGTGGATATATATTTTATAGGTGAATATATGTGAATAGCCACGTTTCACTAGGGTTGTAACCTTTCAATAAAAAAAAGAGTTAAAAAAATCAATTGTTAAAAATAAATAAATAAATAAATATATATATATCTATATATATATATATATATATATATATATATATATATATATATATATATATATATATATATATATATATATATATATTAATTTAATTAATTAAAATGATTAAAAAATAAATAATAATAATAATAATAATAATAATAATAAATAAAAAATTGAAGGAATAATAAGTCTCATTAAAAAGGAAGAAGAGGAAGTTAGGAAACCTTAAAAACCCTAAAAACTCAATTCAACAGACAAATGGAATCAATCATTGATGAAAAGGAAATTGAATCTAATTCAGAAAGGAAAGAAGGAAGATTTCCTGAAAATTATAGTATGTTTGTCCGTGTGCTAATTAGAATCAAATGGTCACTTGCGGGAAAGGAAGTTCTCATATCTATCGATCTTAATCAAAAGGATAATTATGTTAGTACTGAATGTGCTAACCAATTAATGATCCCTGAATCAAATATAATTGAAACAAATTCAATTAACGCAAATGAAAAACAATAAGACATAAGGAATCTACACCTAAGTATTGGGGAGTATTCCTTGGTCTCGCAATTTATCGTTAAAACCTTATTTTGTAACAATAGTGATGTAATTCTGGGTTCTCTCTGGATGGAGTCACTAGGGTCATTCATCTATAATACAAAAAAGAAGTTCTTAACATTCTCCTACAAAAAGAAGAAAATAACTGTTGTGAAACCAACTCAAAAAATAGAAGAAAATAGATATAAACGACTTATAAATAAGCCACTTCGAGGGAGCAACCTCCAATACATTACATTAATGAACCATTCTTGGATGATACAAATTACAAAACCTCCTTTCTATATATAGGAGTCCATGGGGCCATAATGTAATCCTAGTGGGGCCACAATGTAATCCTAACCGACCTAACAATAATAATTTAAGGGCACAATAATAACAATGTGGGGATTACAGGGGTACAATAATAACAATAAGGGAGTTACACTAACAACAATAAGGGACTATACTAGTAATATAGGGACCTAACATGCCCCTATCCTTCAAAAAAGTGTTGTCCTCAACGCTTGAGTAGCTCTGGGTGCTTCTGTATAAAATTCTCATCCTCCCATGTAGAATCTTTAGTGGGTAAGTTCTTCCACTTGATGAGATAATCTGAAATTGATCGATTCCGTAGCTGTAAAGTTCTTGTTTCCGTGACCGCTTCCAGTTCCAGTATGATTTTTTCTTCCTCATCAAGTTCTAACAATATTGTTTGAACTGGAAGATTTTCACCTATAACCTTCTTTAAGCATGAAACATGGAAAACTGGATGCACTCGTGAAGAAGCAGGAAGATCCAATTTGTATGCCATAGTACCAATCTTTTGCAACACCTTCTAAGGACCATAGTACTTTGGCGATAATTTATTATCCTTCTTAGCTTGCTTGAGGGACATTTGTTTGTATGGTTGTAGCCGTAAAAATACCCAATCTCCTACATCAAAACTTCTCTCGCTGCGATGTTGATCTGCCTGTTGTTTCATTCGATTTTGTGCCAAATTCAGGTTATCCTTTAAGAGTTGGAGAACTTCTTGTTGATGATCGATGTGATATTCCACTGCTTGAACCTTCGAATTTTCTCTTAGAGATGATGTGATGGATGGTGGATGATATCCATCAAGTGCCATAAATGGGGTCATTTTTGCTGCAGTATGGAAGGAAGTGTTATACCACCATTCAGCGAGAGGTAACCACTTGACCCATTGTGTTTGTTTATCAGATACAAAACAAGGAAGATATCCTTCCAAACATTTATTTACTATCTCTGTTTGACCATCAGATTGAGGATGATAAGATGAGCTATGAGCTAATTGAGTACCCAAACAAGAAAATAACTCCGTCCAAAAAATTCCCGTAAAAATGGGATCTCTGTCGCTCACAATAACCCTTGGGCTTCCATGTAGCTTTTGAATTCTGTCCACAAATGTAGTAGCAACTGTACTTGCTTTAAATGGATGAGACAATGCACAAAAGTGTGCATACTTGGTAAGTCTATCAACTACCACCATGATGACATTCTTGCCTTCGGACTTCGGTAAACCTGTGATAAAATCCATTTAAATCTCCTCCCAACGTTGACTTGGAATGGATAAAGGTTGTAGAAGTCCTGGGGTCTTAATTTTCTCCACTTTATTCTACTGGAAAACCAAAAATTCCGCCACAAAATTTTGAATATCAGATTTAAGGCCATCCCAAAAAAAATCTTTCTTCACCCTGTGGTAAGTTTTTAAAAATCCTGAGTGTCCTCCTAAAGGAGAAGTGTGCAATTCCAAAAGAATATTTTTTTTTAGTTGGGAATTATTACAAATATATAAGCGATCTTTGTACCATAAAGAATCATTCTTCCAACTAAATGTATCAGATGTACTAGGATCTTGCTGCAACTTTTGAATGAGTGTCCATACTTCTTTGTCCTTCTTCCATTCATCTCTTGCTTCGCTTATCCAATCTGGTTGGTTAATAGAAATGGCACAAAGCAATGCTTCCACCTCTTCATTCTTTCTTGAGAGTGCATATGCAACAACATTAAGCTTCCCTTTTTTGTCAATTATTTCAAAGTCATAACCCAACATCTTTGTGACCCATTTTTGCTGCTCTTCTGAAGATAGTCTTTGTTCCAAAAAGTGTTTAAGACTATCATGATTAGTTTTTACCTTGAAGATTATTCCCATTAGGTGAGTTTGCCATTTCTTTAATGCATGCAGTATTGTTAACATTTCCTTCTCATAATTAGGTTTCTGTAAATACTTTCCTTTGATTGGACGACTTTCAAAAGAAATGGGTCTTCCTTCCTACATTAAAACAACACCAATTCCATTTCCTGAGGCATCACATTCTACAATAAAGGTTTTTGTGAAGTCTGGCGTAGCTAAGACTGGTGCTAGGCACATTGCCTCTTTAAGATGTTCAAAGGCCTTAGTTGCTTCAGGAGTCCATGAAAATGCATCTTTCTTCAATAATGTTGTTAGAGGTGCTGCTATTCTCCCATAATTCTTAACAAAATTGCGATAATACCCCGTTAACCCGAGAAATCCTCGCAACTGCTTTATGGTTGTGGGGACTTTCCATTCCTTAATGGCTTTAATTTTGTTAGGGTCTACTTTAACACCCTCGTGAGATACAATATGACCCGGATATTCCACCTCTTGTACTCCAAAGAAACATTTGGATTTTTTTGCATATAATTGTTTCTCCTGCAATAGTTTGAGCACCCTGTCAACATGTTCAACATGATCCCTCCAAGACCTGTTGTAGATTAGTATATCATCAAAAAATACTAGCACAAATTTTCTAAGGAAGGGTTTGAAAATGGAATTCATCAACCCTTGAAATGTAGAAGGTGCATTGGTAAGGCCAAAAGGCGTGACCAAAAATTCATAATGACCCTCATGAGTTCGAAATGCTGTTTTTGGAATATCTTCAGTCTTCATTCTAATTTGATGATATCCCGAACGAAGATCCAACTTGGTAAAATAAATTGCTCCATGTAATTCATCCAATAATTCATCAATCACAGGAATGGGAAATTTATCTTTAATGGTGAGCTTATTGAGCTCCCTATAATTCGAACACATGCACCATGATCCATCCTTCTTGTGTACCAATACTACAAGAGCAGAAAAAAAACTTTGACTAGGTTGAATTATACCCGCCTCTAACATTTCTGCAACCATACGTTTAATTTTTCTCTTTTGGACATAAGGATATCTATAAGCCCTGATGTTTGGAGGAACACTTCCTGGAATCAAATGAATAGCATGATCATGATCAAAAATAGGTGGGAGTCCTTTGGGAGTTTCAAACACCTTGGAATGATTGTCCAAGACTTGTTGGAGATCTGCAGAAATAGATGATTTTGATGTTGGAACTTTTAGTGAGCATAATTGTGCAGTTACGCCTTGTTGTTCTTTCTTTAGAAGCTTTGTCATGACATTAGAGCTTATTATCTTTCCTGGCTTCCCTGCAATACCCCGTAATTCGACTTCCTTTCCTTCTGAAAAAAATTTCAAGAAAAGTTCTTGAAAATTAAAAGCTATCATCCCCAAATATTGTAACCATTGTACTCCTAATACAACATCAGCACCTCCCATAGGAATGGAAATAATTGGATTATTCAATACATATTCCTCCATGGTTAGCTTGATATTATGACATTTTCCAGAGCAATTTATAGTTCCTCCATTTGCAACCATCACTTGACATTCTGGTGCTGGGTATAGGAAGCAATTCAATTCTTTGGCTACCTTACAATGAATAAAATTATGGGTGCTACCTGAATCAATCAACACTATTACCTTTTTCTTCTTGATATGTCCTTCTATCTTGAGAGTTTGAGGAGTGGTAATTCCTGCCAATGCATTACACGATATGGTCAGACTCATCTCTTCCACTTCTAAGGCTGGTTCCTGGTGTATATCCTCTTCTTTTTCATTTTCTTCTTCCTCTTCACAATCTATGTAAAATAATTTATTCTCAGCACACTTATGACCTTTAGTGTATTTTCTATCACAACCGTAGCAGAACCTTTTTTATTTTTTTTCTTCCAATTGTTGTGGTGTCAACCTTGTAGGTTGTGGAAATCTAGGCGTAACAACACTTCCTTCTTTATAAAAGTGAGTGGTAGGCTTCCTTGTCACCATAATTTTACATTCAATTTTTCTTGCCAACGTGAATGCCTTCTCCAATGAACCAGGTTCCAAAATGCGAACTTCATGTTGGATGTTATCCTTTAAAGTACCTATGAAGAGATCAATCCTGTGTTCCTTTGGAATATCAGTTACCCTTATATTCAATTTTTGGAAGTCCTAAATGTGCTCCCCCACTAAGCCCTTTTGTTTGAGATTTATCAATTGGCTAAAGAAGGTGTTGCTCTTTGTATCCTCATAATGTGCTATCATTTCCTCCGTAAAAAATGACCAAGTGACAATTTTTTACTGGAACAAAGCCATCGATACCATACAAATGTATTTTTTTCTAAATGTAAAGTTGCAATGCGTACCTTTTGTGTGTCTTGCACATTATGGAGATCAAAATATTGCTCCATATGTAGTATCCATGTTACAGGATCCTTTCCATCAAACTTCCTCATATCCATTTTTGGAATATGGTGGTTATTCCCACCAACATTAGAGTTTATGAAGTCACGATTAACATTTATTTTGTTCTCATCTTGAGTTTCCTCTACTATCTTTTCACCATTAGGAAACATTTCTTGTATCAACTTTGTCAAACCTTCCATGTCTACTTTTAGATCATTCTTCATGTTTTCCATGTTGTTTTTCATTTTTTCATCGATCTTAGATTCCATGTCATCCATCTTAGATTCCATGCCATCTATCTTAGATTCCACGCCTTTCTTCAAAACATCCATTTCATTTTTTATTGCTCTTTGCGAGAGCGAAATTTGGTGCACTTGCTCTTGTAATTTTGATAGATCATGTTGCAATTCTTCATCTTCATGAGTCATAGTAGAGCCTTCTGAAGGCTTAATGGATGTTGAATTATTTTTATGAGGCATTTTTTTTTTGAACCCAATACTGATAAATATTCTACAATATTCCCTTGGAATCAATTCAAATTGATTCTTCAAACAAGACTTATGCAATTCGTAAAAACAAAATACACACATTTTTCTTGCTTTTGAGGAGCTCGATATTGAAATTGGATTATCTTTGTGATTGCTTCTCTTCAATATTTGAAATTGGGCACTGAGGTAGCCTTCTGAATTATCCTTCGAATACCACAGGTCTGACTTGATTTGGATTCTCCAAGACAAAGTTATGTCCAATCTCCCACAATGACCTAATTATGGACTGGTTCAGTAGAGTGAACTTGTACGAATTTCCACGTGTCACTGTTTCATCTTTTAGCTCTAAAATTGATAGAAAATAAACCACAGTCCATGTACTTGCGACCACTTTTTACAGCACTCCAATCTGATGCTCAGAGAGAGAGTTATGAAGATTTTCCCACGATCACCTCTTTGAGATGAAATTCAGGAGCCTGAAAAAGCACTACCTTCCACAGATCATATCTCCGAAAATATTGCTAACCAAGCTCTGAAATTTTTCGATGAGTTTCCTTAGGATTTCAGCTTCACGCCCTAAAAATTTCATATTCTAAACCTTCGTATAAAAAAATTTATAGCGCAAATGCCACGATGACTTGTTTAGATTCAATTGAGGAGCTTGAAAAAATGCCTAACTTCCACAGATCATATCTCTGGAAATATTGTGAACCAAGATCTGAAAGTTTTTGACGATTTTCCTCAGGATTTCGGCTTCGCACCCTAAAAATTTCAGCTTCTAAAACTTCGTAGAAAAAAATCTATAGCGAAAATTCCACGATGACTTGTTTAGAGCAGCGAAACCCTAGAATCCAAAGCTCTGAGACCAAATGTTGTGAAACCAGCTCCAGAAATAGAAGAAAAGAACTATACATTACATTAATGAACCATTCTTGGATGATACAAATTACAAAACCTCCTTTTTAAAAATAGGAGTCCATGGGGCCATAATGTAATCCTAGTGGGGCCACAATGTAATCCTAGCCGACCTAACAATAATAATTTAAGGGCACAATAATAACAATATGGGGGTTACAGGGGTACAATAATAACAGTAAGGGTGTTACACAAACAACAATAAGGGACTATACTAGTAATATAGGGACCTAACAATAACGCTACAGGACGTCAACTTAAAGCGAAATTCAGTGACACCTGAAGACATTCAAGAAATTTCAAAAGTAATTTCTCAAGAAGGAAAAAAGGTGATACAAAATATGCAGAAGGAAATTGAAAAAATAACCACTAAAAAGAATGATGAAGTTTCTCTCCTTAATGACCACAATGAAAAATTTCTAGCGCAAATTAAGAAACTGAAGAAGGATAAGAAGTCGTTGGAAAACAAGGTGCAACAACTTATCGAAAAAACGAACATTGATCCAGTAAATGTGTCAACTAAAGAAGACAACAAGAAAGTTGTAGAAGAAACAAACGTAGATGCCAAACGAACGAGGAAAATTCTATGTGAAGATTCTGTAACCATCTCCATAACATCCTCGCCAGGCGAAAATCAAAGAGGTCAAACCAAAACAGTTCCCTATCGATATCCAAATCATGGGAGCAGACAAATCAATCAAGCTAAGTATTCAGAACCGAAACAGGCTGATATTCCGAAGGATACTAACTAATCATCACAAGTTTCCATTCATTGTAAGATTCCACAGAAGATTGATTTAGGATGGTCTGATCCATTCTCAGTGCGACAATTTTGTTTGTCATTTAGAGGATCATATCAACTTGTATCGACAAGGATGACTGCCCCGAGACGAGAAGATGTTCGTAGCAGGAAAATAAATCGAGGTCTGTCATCGACAAGCTTTGAGGACAAAGCTTTTGAGGGGAAGGAAATGTCATAAATAAAATAATGTAAATAATGATTAATTAGTTAATTATTAATTAGGTTGAAAGGCCATGTCTGATAAGACATGACCTTTCGTGAAGAGGCACTTGCGTAGGTATATAAGAAGGCCTCACTTGTAACATTCAATCATCTATCTCATATATTTTATAATATAATATTTGTATCCTCATGGATATCTTTGTATTCCAAGTGTTCTGGAGTATTTTAACCTAAGGAACTTTGTTCGCTTCACCTTTCACCTTCCATTTCTCCTATTTTTCATTATTTTTATAAGTAAAATGCCAATAAATACCTCATGCCTTTTCAAAGCCTTTGTCATTCCATTTTTCAATTTCCTTAGCCATTAATTAATCACAGGTGATCCCCATCACTATGTTTTTGTCCAACATTCAGCTTGGAATATGTGTCCCATGACCTTGGCTATTATTTCGCTTTGATTAACTTTATTACATGGATTTTTTACCAAGACTGTTACAAAACGCTGCCCCTTGGGGGAACACCGTCCTCAGTGTTCAATGACACCTGCAACTAGCAATACCATTGAAAAACAAAACATACTACCCATGGAGCTTTATAACTTAGTTTGTTGCGGTAAATACAATGAACAACTTGCTAAAAAGAAACCAACATGACAAACATATTGCTTATTGGAGCTTTATAACACAACTCATAACGATATTTACATGCATATACATATATACACTTACCAAAATTGCTTTGCCTTAATCATAAAACAATGAAGGATACATATCCTGCATTTGATCAACCATCTCCCATGTTGCTTCATGGGGCTCAAAGTTCTTACACTGCACTTTAACTTGATAGATTGCTTGGTTATAGAGCATAAGCATATTTCTCTGCAAAATGCACCGAGGTTTCGGCTAGAATTCTTCTTATGGCGCCACCTGTAATACAAACCATTCAATCACGTGATCAACATCTTTAACATACTTTTTAAGTAATGACACATGGAAAAAATCATGTATTTTCACTATCAAAGGCAGTTCAAGTCAGTAGGATATTGGTCCAATCCTCTTAAGAATCCTTAAAGGTCCACAATATCGAGGTGCCAACTTGGCACATGATCCAATCTTGAAGGAGATATTCTTGGGCTTGATGCGCAAGTACACCTGTTCCCCAACATGAAACTCCTTAAACACCGTGTGTTGATCTGGATAGCTCTTATGTCTATCCTATGCTACCTTTAAATTCTTCTTGATAACCTACATTTCATGTTCCATCTCTGCCAACATGTCCAGTCCAATCAATGCCGTGTTAACTAGATCACTCCAACTGATAAGAGTATTAAAACTCCGCCCATAGAGTGCCTCAAACAAACTCATCCTCATAGACTCTTGATACCCATTGTTGTAAGCAAACTCAACCAGTGGAAGATACTCTTCCCATTACCGTTGTTGATGCATAACATACGTTCTCAACCTGTCCTCTAAAATCATGTTGACCCTCTTTGTCTTTCCATCTGTTTGCGGATGATCAGTTGTAATGGAGGCCAACTCTATACCCAAACTTGCAAACAACTCTTTCCAAAACCTATAAGTGAACTTAACAACTATGTCTACCACAATCTTCTTTGGTACACCATGCAACCTCACTACACCTCTGATGAATACATGTGCTTAATTATTGGATGAATAAGTAGATTTCATTAGAATGAAGTGTGCTACCTTAGTCAACTTGTCAATCACAACTATAATAGAATTATGTTGTCTAGATGTCCTCAAAAAACCTATAACGGAATCTGTGGAAATGACCTCCCATTTCCACTTTGGAATCAAAATCGACTATAGAAATCCACCTGGATGGTTACACTCTGCTTTTACCCGTTAACTACCCAAGCACCTAGCCACAAACTCTGCCACTTCTTTATTCAAATTCGTCCAATAGTATAAATTATTCACCATCGTCAGTGTCTTCTGATATCCCAGGTGATCTGAATACGATTTAGTATGAAATTACATCAAGATAAGATTCTTGAGCTCATTGCTGTGCGACACATATACCATGTCCTTAAATATGACCAAACCATCTGTTGTGAGATGGTAGTCCACATCTTGATCACTTGTACCTTGTTCTAACCTACGCATAAGCTCCCTATAATTGTCATCATATTGTCCAGATTGCAAGATCTGATCTTGTAGATCCATCCCATATGAACTCATAGCCGCAACGTGATTTACATGTACTCCTCTGCTAAGAATCTGCAACCCTGTTCTATTTACCTTTAATGCACCTTATCTCAAAGTATAACTCAACTAACATGGAAAACCATCTAGCTTGTCTGGCATTCAGGTTCGGTTGGTCAAATAGATCTAAATCCATTGTGATCACTCATCAATACAAACCTCCTGCTAAGAAGATGGTGCCTCCACACCTTCAATGCATGAACGATCGTTGCCAACTCAAGATCATGTGTCACATAGTTTTGCTCGTGATCATTTAGTTTCCTTGATTCATAACACACTACCTGCCCTTCCTACATGAAGACTCCGCCGAGTCCTCTCTTGCAAGATCTGTACATATCATGAACTCTTTGTCTAGATATGCAATCTTTAAAACTAGAGAATTTGTCAACAACCGCTTCAGCTGCTCAAAATTGACTGCACATTCCTTTTTCCATTCAAATTTCTTACCTTTCCTTTGCAATGATGTAATAGGATAATAAATCAGTGAGAAATTCCCGATGAACTTCCTATAATAACCTGCCAGCCCTGTGAATTATCTAGCCTCATCCACATTCCTAGGTACTGTGCATTCCATGATAGCTCTTATCTTTTATGGATCTACTAATATGCCTTCCTTGGATATAACATGCTCTAATTAATGTACCTTTGTTTGAAAGAAACTTCATTTACTGATCTTGGCATACAACTGATGCTCTCTTAGCAATCTCAATATTGTTGCTAAGTGTTAAACATGCTCTTCTTCATTCTTAGAATATATTGGTATATCGTCAATGAATACAATAACAAACTTATCTAGATAAGGACACAATACATTATTCATCGAGCACATAAAAGTAGTTGGAGCATTAGTCAAATTAAATGGAACTACAACAAACTCATAATGCCCATACATGGTCTAGAAATCAGTATTGTAAATGTCCTCTTCTTTGATGCGTACTTGTTGATATCTGAATCTCAAGTCAATATTCGAAAGCATTGATGCTCCCTTCAAATGGTCAAACAAGGCATCAATCCTCGACAATGAATACCTATTATTGATGGTCACCTTGTTCAACTGCCTGTAATCAATGTATAACCTGAAAGTACCATCCTTCTTATTCACAAACAATACCAATGCACCCCACGATGACACACTTGGCCCAATTTACCCCTTGTCAAGTATTTCGTTCAACTGAAACTTCAATTCAACTAACTCTGGTGTGCTCATCCTGTATCGTGCTTTTGATGTTGTTGATACCCCTGGTACCCACTCAATCGAAAATTCCACTTCCCTGTGAGGCAAAAAATTTGAAATCTCAGCTGGAAACACATCTTGTGAAGACCTTTGCATCCCTAACATCCTTACCTTTATCATTGGAGATATACACTGCAAATAACACACACCCTTTTCTATGTTTGTGCTTTACCTGCATAATTGTAACCATTCTAACTAATGTTGCCTTATGCTTGCCTTGTAAGATTCTTTGTTCCCTATTGTCATCCAAGAACTTAATAGCCTTGTCATAAAAATACACCTTAGTCCCATGAAGATGCAACCAGTCCATGGCCAACAACATACTATATGATCCCAACATAATCACATTCAGATGCATTGATGTAGGCATACCATTCAACTCAAATACACAAGATCTTACCCAATGATGAACTCTCTTCTTAGTACTTGTAGCCAATTGCACTAAGCAAGATTTTGCATATACCTCTTTATTCAAACGAAACTTATCTACTAGGTTAGAATTAACATAACTATAATTAGATATAAGGTTAATCAAAATAGAAAAAACTTAATCACAAATCTTAACATCCATCTCGATAATAGATGCCTAGTGAGTTGTTTTCCTATTATCCAGCGCTGCATAAATTCAAGGAATACTCTATCGAACATCCCCCATTGTTTTTGCCTCCTGAGCACTATAAATGTGCGGTCATCGACCCCGGTGTTGTGTACAATATCTCTAGAAATGATCCTTGCCACAAGTCTAAAACTATAAAGGCTTCCAACTCGCACCCTTGTTCTGCTCCTTAGGTTGAAATCCCTGTCCCCTCTCAGATGCATTGAACTTCTTAGGCGGTGTTGAATTATCTTTGTTACCTATGTCCTGAGGTCTTGTACACTTCTTATCCTGCTTTCAATTATTATTTACATTACGTCTCCAATCTTGCTTAGTCTCATATCTGTGCTTCGATTTATCAAAACATTGTTTCAACTTTCTGATGGCTTCCTTCAAGGATCTAGGCTCATCGAAATCAGTCATGTCTTTGAATGCTACTAACAAACAACTAATGAATCTCCGAATATTCGCTTTCTCCTCCTTCAAATAAGCCACATATCTCAACAACTCCAAGTATTTGCTAGTGTACTCTTCATCGGTCATAGATCCCATCTTTAACTCATAGAATTTCTTTTCCATGTCATCATAATATCTCTCAGAGAGATACTTCTTCGTAAAAAATTCTCTCAAACTCACTCCAAGTCAACTCTTCTTCATGAATACCTCTGACATTATTTACATCTTCCCACCAAATGCCTTCTCTACCTTTAAGACTGAACGTAACTATTTTGGCCTTCATGTTTTCTGAGTAGTCATGCAACTATAAGAACTTATTCATCCCAAGTAACCACACTTCTGCATCCTGTGACTTCTTCATTTATCCATCATAGGTAGGTGGCTTGGATTTCTTGAACTCATTTGATAAATAACCCCTCCCATTCCTCCTATAAGGATGATAGCAACGATGACCATGATACTTGTCTAAACCATAACTAGAGTAAAGCCTATGTCCACTGCCTCGTTTATCAAGTGTATCCAAGAACTTGTCATCTCTGACAATATCATCTCTATCTGACCTATGCCCACCATGAGACTTGCTTCCATATGCTCCATTAGTAATTTCCTTTTGTTCATGATTGATCCTAAGCGGTCCTTATCTTTGCAAGTTCGACAAGCTCTGAAGGATTGTTGGCATTATGGCTAATGTGTTGTCCTTGATGGGAACCTTCTTGATAAATATGTAAACATTGCAATAATAGGATGACAATGCACGTTGGTACAAATGTGATAGGTGATATGACAAAGGAATGTCAATTCAGAGACAGATGGATGGTAAAGTTAAAGTTTGAGAAAATATATGTGGGTCATGTGAAGCAATGTCACGTACATACATAGGTATGGTGAAGAAAATTCGTGCACATAATTCGCACCATGGAAATTTGAATACCAGGGGTCTTTACCATGGTATTTTCCCATATTAATGAGTGCAACAACGATTATTTGATCTCGTAAAAGAATACCAATGAAATTACTAAGGGATTGGCCTAAGGTATTGGCTAAGGCTAAATGTTATATACGGAGATGGAGATCAAATTGTTATGTGTGAAAGTGTTGGATTGTTTATAAATGATTTGATCTGAAATAGGTGTGCACCAAGGGGCAAAGAGAAGACTTGGATCTGAAAGATTCGAAGTATGGTGACATGTGTGCTTGTTTGATGTACTTATTGAAAATGTCTAACAATGATAGATCTGTGGTTATAATAATGCTATGATTTGAATGAAGTATTTTAAAGTATGTGACTTTGACAGTAAGGGTTGCAGAGTGTGAAGAATATGTTTACAGCGAAATTTTTTAGATCTGTGCACAAGTTTGTCTCAGGTTAGTTACATACATACGTAGATCTACTTATGGGCAATCACGAATATATTATGCGAAGTGTTTTCAATTTGTGGCGGGTGTTGTGAATGGTAAGCACGTACATATGCGCATGTGTGTTGTGGAAGTCGTGTACATATGTTAGGGTCTTGCAGTATGGATTGATGATGACATTTGATCAGTTATGTTATGGTTGTTTTTGTTTGTCGATGGTGTCTCTATCATAATAATCTGTGTTTGACAATACTGATTGGGTTGAATTGGTTATGAAATGGAATGTTGATTACTGATGACGATACAATGTGATTATTTGTAATTAGCTCAGTGATCTATAATAGATTAAATACATGATTCAGTGGTTGTTTCAGTAATGCAATGATTCAGATTTAGTTTTCAGTGATTTGAGATCCATACGCAAGTCTTCTTCAGAGGAATTGCGTGCATATGTTGGTGTGCTTCATAGAAGTAGCGTATGCATTCTGACATGTATTTTATCAGGGTTTGCAGTAACAACAAATGGTTTTTGTGATGAACATTATATGGTATAGTATACTTATGAGTGGTTGTGCATTGATATGATTTGACATAAATTGGTTTGATCTAGTTGCATTGGTTGTCTAAGATCCAATGATTGATTTGATGATTCAATTAGTTAAATGGTTGGATGATTTGATTCAGTGATTCGTTTCATAATTTTTATTTGGTATTGGGCTTAAATATGGAAGTGGGTCTAGTCTGAAAATATGATGAAAGGTGGCCTACAGGTTTGATGGTTTGAGTTAGGTGGATCTAGTATGAAATATTATGAAACGTGGTCCAAAAAGATGTTGAGGGTTGGAGCCTTTAGTGAGGGAGTCGAAGCTTCCTTCCAGTGGTAGCTAGTAAAATTGTTTAGGGGGTAGGAGCTCCCTTCTGATAGGAGTCAGTAAACAATATGAGGGGGTTGGAGCTCCCTTCCAGTGGGTGTTGGAGAATGAGAGAAGGTTGTAGCCTTATGGAGGTGGGTTCTTGCGTACTGGTATGAGTTTGCGCCAGTACAATATTGTAAGATGTTTTCCTTTATAATAAAATAAGAAGACAAAGATGCCGACAAGAGTGGTTTTCTTCCACATTGGGTTTTCACCTAAAATCTTGGTGTTCATGTGTGTTGATGTGTTTCTTATATGTTCATGATTTATCTTTTCTTTAATTCCCATGGTATCTGCTTAATTAATGAATAATGAAGTAATGATGCATTGGTTAAGGATGAAAAATTAATTAACTAAATGATAAATTAGTTATCTGGATATATGTTGTTTGTATTCATCATAGTCACGTACATATGCCAATTTCCTGAAAGACAGTAGTGTAGTAAAAATTTGAAGTGAGTTTAAAAATATTGATTCACCCCCCCCCCCCCGCCCCCTCCTCAGTATTTTTCCCAACAATGATAATTGCATTGACTTTTGCTTGCTTCTCATGTGCCCTAGAAAATCTCTCTTGTGATTGAATGATTCGATCATTATCTTCTTTAAAACTTATTATTTCTCTCTTCAAACTTCTCAAAGTGTTTGCTATGTGAGGAGAGTACCCATCACCATGTTGCTCATATGATATATAAGGATAATATTGTGAACTATAATCGACCATTTTACTGGTCATCTTTGATCTTCTCTTCCTGCAATGCATGTCATGTCAGCTAAACCAAATTATAAACAAACTAACACACCTCAATACACTTCAGAGGAGGATATCTCATCTGCAAGATCAGCCAGATTAACGTAGTACATATACAATCATAATCATAATAGTATATAGACATCATCTTAATCATTATCCCAATTACCATGCATAATGCCACAATTATAACACTGGATAGGTACAATACATGACAAACATATGGATGACACACATGCAGAAACAATACATATAAACATTGTAATGCATTCATAGTGAACACATCCCAACAACAGCCTCATCAACTTCTGCATGACAATACGATGGCAACAATGTCCCTTACCATGTGTACATAACAAACACACAGAACATGAACATAATGAACATATATTCAAATGACATGTATGCATGACAACACATTAATCCAAAGAGAAAGGGAAACTAGACATCACCCACGGAGAACTAAACCATGCTCTGAAACCACTCTGTAACGCCCTCCTCCCACATTTACCCAAGCTAACTAGTCCACCGGGGTAAACATGTGACAAAGAGTTACTATGACATGATTCAACTCCCCATGTATAGTTAAGGAAGTGGAGCTGACAATACAAAACCTTCAGGAGCAAACCAACCCCTCCAGGTGTCTAGCCCCTGAGACAACTTGATGTTTTGTTGTATTAGGCCCCCAGTAGCACCCTTGCATTGCATTCACAACAAGGCATCCATGCGATTGTAGGATTTTCTGGGTAGTTCTGTGTTAGCAATGAAGTTCTGCCCAGAACTTCATGAAACTTATAGAAATGATAAATAACAATGAAATAAGGATACTAATTCAAACACTTGAGCAAGGACTTGACCTGACCCCTACCATCCATGACAAACATTCTGTCAAAAATATCCAAAACATGCAATGTAAAGGTCATAATTACACATCTGAGCATAGGGGTCTCATATTTATTTGAAAATCGTTAAGAAGGACTAATGCCTCCTCATAATAGCTGCAAGATCATTTATTAGGTCATGCATTCATTATAATTTCCTCTACTAATCAAAACATGATGAGATCCATGACTCAAGTTTGCCATAATCCATGTTTATAACCAACATATATCCTTTAGAATAACAATGATAGAACAACCATCAAGATCACACAATAACAAGTACATTTACCCATACAATACAAGAGGAAAATAACTCTTATTAACATATGAAAAATGCAACCAAGTCAGGGACTTCCACGTACCATCCCACCATAGATTGTGTTGAAACGAAATTTTCTTTCATCCAATCATCCCCATGCCATATTCCAAGCATGAATGTGGGATATCATGGAATAAACCAAACAAAACCAAAACAAGGCTTCCAAAGGCCAAACCACCTCAACCCTCATCTAATGATTCCACCTCGCGGTCTGAAAGCACAAACTATCACCAGATCAGTCTCTACCTAAGTTTTCCAAGGCTTTAGAGCATTTGTTCCAACCAAGGATTCCAGGACTAGTAACTCAACCCATAACTGTTGTCGGGCTCCAGATCGTTTGTCTAACTATGGCTTCCAAGACTACTAACTCAACCCACCAAGGGCTTCTAGAGAATTTTTCCAACCAAGGCTTCCAAGACTAATAACTCAACCCAAGTTGTTACAGGGCTTCCATAGCGTTTTTCCAACCACTACTCCTAAGAACTAAGAACCAACTCACAACCATATGGAACATGAGCACCAACCAGAAAAAAGAAGAAGGTAAACACACAAAACCATGGTTATCCAAGAAATGACAAGGCTATGCAAACCCATTGTCCATCTAGGTAATCCTCCATGCCAATAAAATATCACAACAGATAAACCACATGTATGTGCCATGCATGCCAAAACCAACAAGGAAATCATACATGCAACTCGATACCTGCAAGAAAAACCCATTGTAGCTGCTAATCCCACTATCCTCTTTCACTTTCCTGCTTTTCTTTTGCGTTCTTGCTCCAAATCCCAAGTATGCCACACTCCTCCAAGAGTGCTCCAAGTAAACTCTAAGTGTCCAAGAGTATGAAAGAGTAGAGAGAATAAAGAGAGTGCTCCAAAACAAAACTTTCCAAAGCTTACAAAAAAAAATCTGTGAACTGATCCTCATAAGCCTTTTGATCATTAAGGCCTCTATTTTCTTCATTTTCCATTATTTTGCTTCAATTTACTCCCCGCATGCAACTTGTGACCTTTCACCTTAATTTTCTCCTATTTTCCATTATTTTCATAAATAAAATGTCAATAAATGCCTCATGCCTTTCCAAAGCCTATGCCATTGCGTTTTCCAATTTCCATAGTCATTAATTAATAGCAAGTGATCCCCGTCACTATGTTTTTGCCCAACATTCAACTTGGAATACATGTCCTATGACCTTTGTTATTATTTTGCCTTTATTAAATTTATTACATGGATTTTTTACCATTGTTGTTACAATCTGCTGAAAAAGATCCCAATGCAAATATTTTAAATGCATTGGCCAGTATAATTTAACTTTCTAGAGCCTCCAAACTTGAGGAGTTGTTTTCACTTTCCAGAAATCTCTATCACATTTTTCACCCAAAGAAATTGTATAAATTTGCGAGTCTCCAAGATGCTCATTTTCTCCTAAGCGAGACAATTGTTGCCAAGCTTCCTCACAAAATAAAGTAGTGGCTCCATTCTTTATCTCTTAGAAATCATGTTTTCTTATAATTTCTTTGTTTTCCAGTTCCCATTTCCATAAACTTGAACCTGTCAGGGAAAAACACATATGAGACGCTCTTCTTGTGATTGCAATGGTGTGTACTTTCTTTCCTAGATTCGTTTCGATAACTCATTTTCGCCTTTCACTCGTCACCAAAATAACTTTACCCCAAATGTTTCACTAAGCAACATTGGACCTTAAAGACCTAGATCACCAAATAATTTGGCATTTACCAATGTGTCTCAAGCTACTAACGACCATATCTTCACCTTATTAGCTCCTCTCCAATTGAAATCACACCAAATAGATCTGAGTGAGGCACATATAGCTTTAGGAATCGACATTACTGACATTTGGTAGATTGGAATAGATTGGAGAACAAATTTGGTTAAAATTAATCTACTAGCAAAATTAAAATCCCAGAAGGTCCAATTATTAACTTTCTTAGATAGTTTTTGAATTAAATATTGTTAAGAAGATACCCTAGAAGGGGTGAAAACCAAAGGCACCCCCAAATAGTTAGATGGAATATCAACCCTACGAAACGCCATAATGTGATATAGATGATGTTGTATAGACTCCTTGCAGTTAAAAAAGAAGATATATGTATTATATTATTGATTAGGGTTTTGGACATAGCCATAAAAGTACCCAATAAGGATCGAACTACATTAGCTTCTCTAAGAGTGGGGATACCAAAATGGAAAACATCATCGAAAAATTGTTGATGAGTTACACAAAGATCCTCCCCAAGGAGCCTTGGACCTTTGATACTTCCCTAGGAACAAGCATTGTGAGAAGAATGACCCAAACACTCCATAGCTAAGATGAACAAAATGGGGATAGTGGATTACCTTGGCATAAACCACGCGACGACACAAAAAATCCAAAAGGCGAACCAATTCACATTGGAGAGAAAAAAGGTAAATATATAAGGGAATGAATCTAGGAAATCCATTCTCAAGAAAAACCAAAGGCGTCAAGAACTTGATCTAGATAATCCTAGCAAATACAAACATAAGCCTTAGACATATCAAGCTTGACAAACACGCCTGGTTTCTTTGACTACTTTAGATAATGAATGATTTCTTGAACTATTTTGATGCCATTTGAAATTTGTCTTCCTTCAACAAAACCAGTATGATTAGTTGAAATAAGCTTTGGAAGAAGAGGTTACAAACAATTTACAATCATTGAAGATATCAACTTATAGATAACATTAGAAGGTGTTACAGGTTTAAAACTAGTTGGATCTTCTGATTTGCCTGCTTTTGGCACCAAGGTAAAAAAATGTTGCATTGAGACCGCCCCACATTGATTGAAACTCGTGAGATTCATCCATAACTTCATAAACTTCCTGACCAATGAAACCCCAACAAGCCATGAAATATTCATAGGTAAAACCATCAAGGAGAGGCGCTTTATTTCGCAACATTTCCATGATTACCAACTCAACTTCCTGCAAGAAAATTGGACACAACAAAGCATTATTTTTCTCTTTACTAATGAACTTATGGATACACTTCAACATCGAATTTATAATTGAATGTAGTGCAAAAGAGGGTTCCAGGGGAACGTTACTGAAATGTGCAATTATTTCCTATTCTATTTATGAATGAGAAATCTTTTCTTCTCCATCGCGCCCAATGCTAGAGAAAATATAATTAGAATGGTGTCAGTGTAACATGGATTTTTGAAAGAATTTTGAGTTCCTTTCACCCTCTTTTAACCACTGAATGCGAGATTTTTGATGCCATAATATTTCCTCCCACTTCCTTCCTCTTCTAATTGATCTAACCTTCTTCCAAAACCAAATCTGAGGTCCTACCTTCCACGATCATACATTGTTGTATTGATTGAATTTGGTTTTGAATTCTAAGGTTCTCTTCGAAAATGTTACCAAACTTCTCCTTGTTCCATTGTTTTATTTTCACTTTCATTAATTTTAGTTTCAACTAAAACGTATGCATTTTATTCTTACTTTAACTGAGATTTCCTCCCACCAACCTTTCTCTTTCTCTACAAAATCTGACAATTGAAGCAAAAAATTCTCATAGTGGAAAGGATGATTTCTAGGGGATTCTTTTAGATCCATTTCCAATCTCACCAACTAGTAACTAATTCGAGACAGGGAAGAATTGCAGCTTCGATAAAAAAAGCTCTTTATAAGACTTCTTATGAGACCAAAAAACTATCCAAAAAA
This sequence comes from Pinus albicaulis, assembly GCA_034641835.2. Classification (NCBI taxonomy): domain Eukaryota; kingdom Viridiplantae; phylum Streptophyta; class Pinopsida; order Pinales; family Pinaceae; genus Pinus; species Pinus albicaulis. Next base: position 1,307,143,461 of record CM076583.1, on the reverse strand, counting down.
CTTGCAAATTAATGCTTACTGTTGAAAATGCAACAAGATAAGTCTCAATTTGATTTTTGCCTTAATTAAATTGAGGAAATTTGAAATTCCACATCAACAGAAAACTTGGAGGAGTTAACTGAGGTGACATGGCTCTTGTGAATCAGTTAAGAACACTCAATTCAAGTTAATGAGTTGAAGTTCAATTTACTTGAGTTGATTCCTAAAGATTAGGAGTCTAACTCGGTTAATTCGAGTTAGGGGCATGAAGTTCAGTTGTGTAAAGTGAGTTCCTAAATTTTAGGAGCCTAGGTTGAGTTAATTTTAGTTGTAGCAATTTAATTCAATTAAATTGAGTTATGGTCAGTTAAACTAGATCTAACCAATGGAGGAACTAGTTGAGGGTCAAGTTGTGCAGTGGGACTTCAGTCAAGCTCGATGATCATCAAGAAAACTAATCAATCATCCTAAATTAGCTCATGCATGTAGAGAATTCAAATTGTCCTATTGTGGCGACGTTTCCAAGGAAGTGTACAAATAATTATATACTAGATTTAGTGTATAGTTCATTGAATTGGTCATAGGATTAACCCAGAGGAATTTCACAAGAAAATAGGGGAATTTTTTTTAATAGGGACCTATTTACTCAAGAAAAAATGCAAGGAAATATGATCTTGGCAAGCTGAAAAATTGGTTAAGTATTGACCAGAGTTAGTCAGTGAAGCAGGGATAGAAGATACACTTGTAGGTTGTGCTCTAACTTGAGCAAGCATATTGTATTTATCCAAATTCTTTGATTAATGCAATACAGATAATAAAGGTTTTGAGCAGTTGCTTTGCCCTGGATAAATCTCCGTGTATGCGTGCTGAATCTTCTTACATGTTGATGTTATGTGTTGTTGATCGTGAATTAAATTCTGCATAAAGTAGCTTCTAGTCTTGTGATTTAGTAAATTTCATGAGAATTTTAGAATCTACACATTAATTTCTACATGGTATAAAATCAAGATTCACAATAGAGAAGAGAATTTGAAGTTGTCTTTGCAGGAGGATCGAATTTGCAGGATCAATTCTTCATAGCCAGTAGGATGGAATTCTATGGTCTAAAGCTTGAGTATGCTCTTAAGGGTAGCTCAAAATTTTTTGGTTGGAAAGACCGCATGGAGACAGTACTGGAGGAAAATGGGTTGAAGGAATCCATAGATATTGACATTCCAAAACTAGGATCATCGAACCTCAAGGATCTAACAGAATGGAGAAAGTGTGTAGCCCAGGTCAGGAGAATCATATTGGTATGAAGTATCACATATGCTCCAATATCCACGGGAAAGAAACAATGTATGCAACATGGAAAGCACTGACAGGGTTGTTTTAGAATAGTAGTGACCCAAAATCAGTGGACCATAAACCGTAGTCAAAGCTACCATATCTTTCGATCCCAAATATCTGAATCTACATGTCAATACACGAGGTCTAGCCAAAAATAAACTACTTTTGGATTCTAAAAAAATACAAGACCTCTTCCATGGCCTCTAGCATCAATAACCATGGTTTCATAGCCCCACCAACACCAAGTGCTAATTTCCAATAATTTATTCATGGAAACCTTATTCTCCTACAAAATTACCATTGTTGGTTCTTCTCACTTCATTGTAACGCCTCCTCCCACATTTACCCACTTTGACAAGCTCCCGAGGGTATAAATGAGTTCAGTGTCACTATGACATGACCCAAAATCCAAGTTCCAGTTATGGAAGTGGGGCCAACTAACCAACAAATTACATCCATCCCTGAGTGACTATAGACCACTCAGGAGCCTACAAACCACCCCTAGGTGATCAATTCGCGAGTTGGAACTCTTTTTCATGAGATAAACTCTCCAACCACTCCCATAACACTAGATGCATGTGGCTCGGAGGCTATAATCGCACGCATAGGCATGAATATCAATGGTTATGATCCAAATTCCTTAGTTCAATGCATGCGATCGCAAGATCTATGCAACTTTTTCAGGAAAGCCTCTAAACCACTGCCTGTAACTTTCAAGAATCATGATAATAAGGATAATAATGCTAAATAAACAGAACTTGAGACAAATATTGACCAATATGTGCCTATTGCAAGATTAAAAAATTATCAAACACATGACAAACATATAAGCTACAGGTCATTGTTACAGGTCAAAATACCTCCTCATCAGCTCAGAGAAGAAGATAAATATGGAAATAATACAAAGACCTAAACTAAACCTATTTCTGCCAAGGTAACGCCTCACTATAACAACACAAGAGCATTATAACGCACCTGATCAGTGAATAGGCCGCGTTAGTGGCTAGGGCAATGCTCTGTTTACACTAGAGAGTAGCGTTACCCGTGTTTTGAGTTTGGAATAGGAAAAACCTGTGGAGAATGATTTGAATCTCCAGCTTTTTCTCACAAGAGAGTTAGTACAAAAATGAAACTGCAAAGCACTAATCTCTTATTGGGCCTTGCCATAAACAACTGAACTCTCAAAGAAGGAAAAAGCATGGAGGTTGAGGAAACATCTTGGTTTTTTCAATTCAGAATTGGTGGAAAGAGAAGGGCAATGATTTCTCTCTCCATCTCCTATAAAATGGAGTTGAAGGCTCTTGGTTTAAGGTCGAAGGATTGTCAAAGTTTTTGAATACTTGTGAAGTATAGATCATTGTTGTAGTGTGAAGGTCAAAGGTCAAAGAGGTTCATTGAGAACTTGTTGATCAAGACATCACCACTTTGAGAGATAGAGAGATTGGAAGGCTGAGGAGGGCTTGGTACAACCGACGGTTGTAATCCTTCATTTTATAAATCAATAGAACTGTATCTGTTTTGTCCATTCTATGCGTTGATATTGTCATTGTTATTTAATCACTTATATAGCATGAGATGAATGGGTTAGATGTGCATAGTTTAAATGTTTATTATATATTGAATTAATTGATAGGAAATATATGTTTTGGTAGAGATTACAGGGGTGCTTTGACTGATTGCAGAGTCGAGATTCGGAGTTGGTGAAGAAGGATCCCTGCTTCGTTGTTCAGTGCTCTCCAAAAGACTTCAAGATCATCAAAGAGGTAATCTTCCATCTTACTCCATCAAGTCGTTTTAAGTTAAATATGAATATGTATGTGTCATCTTTGTGAACTATACAACTAATCTTACTGTCTGCCTCAGGCACTGGAAAGCCCTTAAAGGGATATTTGATAACCAACAACCCAAGAATTTTATCCTATAGCAGAATTGGTGACTCCGCTGGGGATTTTCCCCATAGTTTCCGGACTATGTCTTTCCTCCTCTCTTCTTTTCTCTGTTCACAGACCCTTCTGACCAGTATTTATGCCCAGTAGACATTTCAAAAGCTCACAGAGTTCAATCTTGTTTCTGTTTGACCATCTGAAGAACTTTACCTTGGCTAACACTACCTCTGTGGGTTTTCTAGTGCGTTATAACGCTGGCTCTGCTTAGATACAGTGCGTTATTCTCTGGATTAACGCTGTCTTTACTTAGAGACAGTGTGTTACTCAGCCAAAATTTGATGTTCACTGCTGTGATTGTGTTTTGGTTGCAGAGTTTTTGGCCATTAGTATCTCTCCTTGATTGAATCCCTGTGCTTGTTTACTAAGCTAGCATTTCTGTTTGTTTGCTCTTGTTTGAAAAGTTAGTGTCAAAAGCATTTACTTTTTAGAGAAGATTTTTTTTTTTTTAGTTTTTTTGCATCTAGCTGAGTTAATTCTGAAAATTTCAATTCATAGATTGTTAAGAAGAGGTAGATAGAAGTCTGAATCTTTAAAGTTGAACTGTGCTATTTGAATGTTAGTGCATGGATTTTGAAAAGAAACCTCTCCTTGTAGAAATACTCTTCATAGAATTGAATATTTAGAGCATATTTTGCATGGTTTCTTCAGTCAGAGTCTCATTACATTTCATACGTCCACTCCCCCTCCGCAAGACTAATAATCAGGTACACTAAGAATAAAGCAATAATAAAATAAATCACATTACTCTTTTTGAGCTCACACCAACAGTAGTTCAGGCTATGATCTTGGGTTAGGAAAAGTGAGAAAATCACCCAAGATCTCAAAACTTGAAACTAGAGTCATTAATGAGCGGAATCTTATTGCACTCATATTATCAGGGTCGTTCCTTTACCGAAGCTTAGCGCGAGACAACATTTGGGTGCACAAGAAGTTAGCTCGCCTTCGACTGCATCCGGTGGGTGTGTTATATGTTGGGGTTCCCTTCGGGGATGTCGAAACTAGATCGGGGATCTAGGTATTCTGCCCATATAGCATGATGTCCTTGACTGTGGACCCCCTGATGATGTCTGTGATTTGAGGTATCTTTAGTGGCCATACTTTTTAGGGACTTACACAAAGTGACTGGGACGAGCTGTCTTGGTACCTGAAACAGACGGACCCACTCTGTCTTTGGTCTTTAGGAGGGTACTCATCTTCATGAGAATGCTTACACCTATCGTTTGAGGTTCGGGTGAAGCTCTAGAGTGACCATAACTGTAATTTCGACCAACCCTCTTTGTATACTATTGTGATACTGAATTTCACCACCAGCAAACGGTAGTACTCATACATGGCACCCTATTCTGGCTGCTTGCTGATTGAATTTATATAGTCCTTTTTTCTTTTTTAGGTGTGTGGTTACTGTCATTGAGACTTTATAATACATCACAATTTATTAAAAGTTGTTAAAAATAAATAGGTCACTGTGGCATCATCCGACCCATGCCGTCTATCTCGACGACATCAAGATCTACCTCCTTTGACTATTGAGGAAGAATTGAACCTTGGTGAACCCGTGCCTTCTGCGGAAGAGCAGTCTCCATTGACAAACCCTGATTTTCACATAGCCTCATATCATATGGAATTTCCAGAGGACCATTTCACGAAAGGGGTTGTACCTCATTACAATCCTCCACTCACTGATCTGTTGGGGCTGTGATAGTTCATATTCCACCACGCCAAGACATGTCTTTGGCCTCACAAACATCCATTTCACAACCGGCATCCACAGGGTTGATGCCAATGGCAACCCTCCCAGGTTCGCCATCATCCTCCCCACCGGTCGTTAGTTCATTGCCATCACTAGGTAACCCCAGTAGTCAACATATACCTAATATCAACCCTACGGTCATCACAACTATTAGTAGCTCACCGAATCCTTCGGGATCTACTCCTACCGTGACCACGTTGGGACCCACGGTTGCTCCTCCCACGAGTGTGACTACTTCGGTTCCTTTTAGCAACCCTTTCGGTTGGAACCCTTTGCTGAGTTCAAACCCCTTGGCCACTATACCAGGGGGCATTGTCACCAGCATGCAAGTAGCAGGGAACATTTCACTTCCCCTACAATCCTTAGGACAAACAGGACAACCTATTGTTAATAATATTCCCTTAAGTGGTTCAAATATAGGTGTAGGGTCTATGCCGTTGCCGAACTATGCAAGTAGTAGCATGCCTATGGGAAACTCTATTGCATCCATATGGACTAACCCACCCCAACCTCCATCTGGAATGGGAGGGCACTTTTATACTGGGGGAAACGAACCATTCGCCCCACAATACAATATGCCCTATGGACAACAACCATATGTCCCTACCCCTCCACCTATAGGAATTTTTTATCAAAGTCCTACTTATCCTCCTGGTAACACATTGATGGGTGGACCCTATGGTCTAAATAGTGAGCCCATACTTCCTTGGTTAGATTCAGGGGCAAATCCACAATTGCCATTTTTGGCAGCTTTGGACATCCTCGACATCCATAAAACTGACTAATGATCCCATCAATCACAACCCAATATGGCCTCCAGTATCGCACAAGATTCCTTCTGACATCCCAAAGTTTGATGGGAAACAAGGGGACAACCCAGCCGCACACATCACCACCTTTCATCTATGGTCTATATCCAATTCCATGGTGGATGATAGTGTCTGGCTTCGACTGTTTCCGCGCACCCTTACAGGCAATGCTACCAAGTGGTATATTGAATTGCCACGCGCCACCGTCAACACTTTTGGCGCTTTAGCGATGGAGTTTCTAAAGAAATTCCAATTACCAATCAGATTTGAAACCAGAACGGAACTATTAACCTCGTTGCGCCAAGACACCACCACACATCTCTCTGATCACATTCATGAATGGAAACGTAGGAGGAGGCTAGTCAAAGCGCCAATCCCATATCATCTCTTAGCTAATTGGTTTTGTAAGTCTCTCTTACCCCACACCTCTAAAGAAATTGGCCTTTCTGGTGCGGTTACATAAGATCAATGCATTCGTCGTGCCCAACATTTGGATTTAATCTATTCACAATCTGGAACACTATATGATTTTCTCCCCAATGCCTCTGGTAACCCAAATCCTCCATCTACTCAGAAAACCGGAGGTCATGCCGACGGTCTTGTTGGCACAATCTCTGGTGTAGCCACAAAACAGTCTTGGGGGCAAGCCTCCCAGCCATCTTCGACTACCACTGCCCCTCACCAAATGACTACTCTTCCTACCGCTGAGGTAAATTCTGTGCAAACTTCACAAAAACCTAGTGGGAAGAATAAGAAGAACAAGAAAAATACATCTTCTTCGGAAGAGGAGTCAGACAATCAGAATAACCCTAATCAGAAAAACGCTGCCAAAAATGACAAAGGGAAGGATAAACCCATGAAATTTCCTTGCAAGATTTGTGCGGAGGACCACTTGACATACAAATGTCCTCGGCTGCAGGAATGCACTGATTTTATCCCAAATAAGGATTTTGGGCGAACACCTGTCGTTATTCATAATCCTTTCCCTAATCAACAACAGCAACATCAACACATGGTTGGCAACCCACCACAACCCCAACAACGAGGCAATGGTGGTTCACATCCTTCCGGCAAAGGACCATCCGCCATTTATGGCATTGAGAATGTTGAACTTCAAACATGAGCCAAGCTTTATGGAAATCCTACAATAGATGCTCAAGAACCTGGTACTAGTTCAAATCCATCACCGCCCAACGATTTGCATATCGAACGGCCTACTGCTGACCCCGTGATTCGTCCCCCCAAAGGGACACTTCGATGCACGACTCATAACACCTCTGCACGTGCAGCCCAAAACTACAACATTGTAGAAGATTTGGCGCAGGCACCGTCAACTATGTCTGCTCTCGAAGTATTACAAACCTGTCTAGCACAAAAGAAAGCCTTGCTTTCGGCCATTGGTGGAATATACCCCCAGGATTCCATGCTCGCTATCTTTGATATGGAAAAATCTAAACGTCACCTCTCACACCAACTCGCATTCCAGGTGCAGGTTGTGTCGAAAGGGAGACCAATCCATCGCACTGTCATAGATGAAGGTGCTTCGACCTGCGTTATGTCACAAGCTTGCTGGCTCAATTTAGGTTCTCCTACCTTAACACCGTCATCGGATTCCCTCAAATCTTTCGATGGCCACACGTTCCTCCCAAAAGGATACCTTGCTAGCTTTCCCATCACTTTGAGTGGGAAAACGGTAACCATGGACATTGAATTCGTAGAGCGCCATCTCGACTATAATCTATTGCTTGGTCGTAGTTGGTCTTATGCCATGACCGCCATTGTTTCTTCAGTCTTCTGACTCATCCTATTTCCATTGGATGGGAAAATAGTCATAGTGGATCAGTTATCCTTTTGCACCCCTGATTATACCACGTTACCAAGTAGCACTGTACCCCTAATAGGAGGCTTTCTTGACTCTTACGTCAGCATCAATACCGGTCTTCTGAAGGCATCTTCCCTACTGGGTTGTTTTCCTCTCCAGACGCCACATATCCCAAACACAATTGCAATGATATCCACCACTTTGGATGGCTCTATCGACCCATGGATCGTCTCGGCACCTTCAGACATTGATTCCTACGGAGATCAAATGCCGCTCTCACCAGCTGAGTTGGCTTACTAAGCCATCCAAATCACATTTGAACCCTCCACTGCTATGGCTTCAACCAAAGGTACAAACCTCCCACCCATCACAATTCTCTCTAAGGATCTCCTCAATGAAGTCTTGCCTATAGACAAAGCTATTCAAGAGATCATGTCTCTAGAAGAACGACCTTGGGGAGAGTTTCACCCTCGCGCTTCGATGATCAACTCGGATGTGATAAAAACTGAAATCCCATCCTTTGACCCACCTGAGATGGTTCCCTCCGCTTACATGACTGTTCAAACTATCAATTCAGAAGGGAACATGGGTAATCTTTCTAAGATAATGCTCATTGATATCTCGGTCAAAACAGGTATCGTGGAAAATATTCAGATTGGAGCCAATTGCAATCCTAAGGAAATTGCATGCTTCACATCCCTTTTCAAGGAATTATGCGATGTGTTTGCTTGGTCTTATGAAAAAATTCCTGGCATAGTTCCATCTATAGTCGAGCATGAAATCAAGATTTATGAAAATGTCAAACCAATTCGGTAGCGACTCAGACCTGTCCACCCACGCAAAGCAGCCGCCATCAAAATTGAGGTAGAAAAACTTTTAAACGCTGGTTTCATCTATCTCGTTCCTTTGACGGAATGGGTTTCCAATCCGGTTCCCATCGATAAAAAACAAGGCACCATTCGAGTTTGTGTTGACTATCGCGATTTGAACGCCGCTTGTCCCAAAGACAATTATCCTACACCGTTCATAGATCATATTCTCGATGATTGTGCCGGATGCGAATATTTTTCCTTCATGGATGGATTCTCGGGCTATAACCAGATTGCAATTAACAAAGACAACCAACATAAAACTGCCTTCATCTGTCCTTGGGGCACATTTGCGTATCATAAACTCCCATTCAGTCTGAAGAATGCTGGAGAAAATTTTCAGCAGGCTATGGACTATGCTTTTCACGACATTCGACATATTGTACAGGCTTACTTGGATGACCTTTCGGCCCATTCCAAGAAACGATCTGATCACCTTGCTCATCTAAAAGAAATTTTTGCTAGGTGTAGATTCTACAATATACGTCTGAATCCTCATAAGTGCGTATTTATGGTCGAGTCTGGGTGTATCTTAGGTTTCATTGTCTCCAAGCACGGGATTAGGGTTGATCCCGATAAGGTTAAGGCGATTGTTGAATTTCCGGCACCACAATCCATCCTTCAACTCCAACGTTTGCAAGGGAAGGCAAACTTTTTACGTCGATTCATCGTTAACTATGCCGAGATGACGAAAGGATTTATGCGATTATTTAAGAAAGGAACACTATACTTGTGGGATGACCAAGCTCAACGATCATTTGACACTTTAAAACATTCACTTGTTTCAGCCCCACTCCTTAGTGCCCCCGACTACTCACGCGACTTTCTCCTCTACCTGGTAGCCTCACCATCCTCACTTGGAATGGTTTTGGTTCAAGTTCATAGTGACGACAGTGAACATGTGATATACTATTTTTCCAAAGGTCTAATCGGACCTGAACTACGTTATTCACATGTGGAGAAACTTTCTCTGGCGGTAGTTTTCGCCGTCACCCGACTCCGACACTATATATTTCTACGACAGACTACGGTTATTGCTTTGGAGAACCCCATGCGACACATCCTGTCTAGACAAATTATTGGAGGAAAATATTCCAAATGGATCATAATCCTCCAACAATTTGATTTGGTCTTCACAACTGCCAAAGCAAAGAAATCCCTCGTCTTCGCCGAATTATTATCGGACCTTCCCAGAATTGACCTAGGAGAAGTAGCTCATGATCCATTTCCTGATGAATCTGTATACTTGGTCGATTCTTCGGACCCATGGTATGAAGACATTTTGGTCTACCTACAAACCCAACACTTCCGCCCAACTCTCACGTCTGACGAACATCGTCGTATTCGCCACCAGGCAAAGCATTACCTTGTGCTAAACGATACACTATATCGTCGTGGTGTTGATACGATTCTCCGACGTTGTCTCACTTTCGATGAAGCAGAATGCGTTTTGAATGACTGCCACGTGGGGGCATGCAGTGGTCATCTTTCGGGCATATTTACTGCCCAAAAAATCTTGTGCGCAGGTTACTATTGGCCCACTTTGTTTAAAGACTGCATTGCAGCGGTCCAGAAGTGCCATCCATGTCAAATTTTCACAAAGAAAATGCGCGCTCATCTTGCCCCCTTCATCCGATTATCTCCATTGGTCCTTTCTCTAAATGGGGAATTGACTTCGTCACCTGCAATCCCACTTTGGAAAATGGACACAACTACATCCTGGTTGCGGTTGACTATTTTACGAAATGGGCGGAAGCCATTCCCACTTTGAAGGCCGATGGAAAAACCGCCACTCTCTTCCTGTTCAATCAGGTAATCTGTCGGTTCCGCGTACCCCTATCTATTGTCACAGATCATGGATCCCACTTTCAGAATCATATGATGACCAAATTAACATCCATGCTAGGTTTTCGTCAAGATTAATCTTCGTCTTATTATCCTCAAGCTAATGGTCAAGTCAGAGCCATAAATGGCGTCCTCAAAACCATAATTCGTCGATTGGTCGGAAATCATAAAACCACATGGCATCGGAAGTTGTATTCCGCATTATGGGCATACCTAACGTCAGTCAAAACTGCCATAGGCTTCACGCCATTCCAACTTGCATTCAGCCTGGAGGCAGTACTTCCAATCGAGTGTGAAATTCCATCACTCAAACTCGCCGTTGAACTCATGCCTGGCACCATTGTCACAGAAGAGCGCTTGCTCTCACTCAATCATTTGGATGAAACTCGTTGAGATGCTACACTAGCACTCGAAGCTCACTAGCACCGAGTCAAAGCTCAAGACAACAAATCTGTCAAGCCTCGTTCTTTCCAAGAGGGTGATCTTGTTCTACTCTATGATCAGAAACATGACCTCTTGGGGGCAGGAACACTCCAACCATTATGGCTTGGTCCTTACATCGTCACTAAATTCCTCTCAAAAGGGGCTTACGAACTTCAGGACTGTAATGGAATTCCACTCGCAGAGCCCCGCAATGAGCTCTATCTAAAGAAATATTTTGCCTAGTTTCGTACTAGGCATATCCTTTGTAATTTTATGTATATAAGTTTTGCCTATTGTTTTGATGTTTCTAGATATTTTTTGGTTTTTGAGGTGTTTTTTCTCATGCATAATCTTTTTCTTTCACACAGATGTCGTCACCCTCCTTATCATACGTCAGATATGCGGACGGTGCTAGTCATCACACTAGACACATTGCTTCAGCTGCTTGGGTTCTCTACACTCCTGAGTCGGACCTTCTTGGTTCTGGGAGAATCTTCCAAGGTAGCGCCACCAATAATGTTGCCGAGTACATGTCAGTGATCCAACTCCTCACGGAAGCGGCATCTCGTGACATCTCCAATTTAGTGGTCAAGTTAGATTCCCAACTCGTCATTATGCAGTTAAACAATCATTACCGTGTCCGTCATCCAGTCTTGTTACGTTATTTTTTATGGGTGCGACTTTTAGAACGTCAATTTCAAACAATTACATTTGAGCACGTTCCTAGAGAATTTAATGCATTAGCCGATTCTTTGGCAAACTATGTGTTAGATTGGCATGTGTCACGTTTGCTATAAAAGATTCACTCATGAGTATATATATTTTTATCCCATTGAAAATACATAAAAATTTAAAAAACAAAAAATCACCAAAAAGTATATATATATATATATATATGTTGTGTCCAGTACAATAGTTACATCAAAAAATCTTCAAAAACTTGGGTGTTTTACAAAAAATTGGCTATACTAAGCCACGCTCTGACACTAATACATTCGCTCCGCCAGCTAGGCCTGGTGATCATGGTAACATACAACTGCTCTAGCTATCCTCCTCAAAGGCACCAGGTATCTCTCCGGCACACCTACGGTATGCTGCTGCAAACGAACTGGAACCTCCCGCATAGGAAGGGGTGGTATGCCCATACTCAAACCCTCCAGGTTTCTGGAGAGTTCATGTAAAACCTGGGCATCATCATCCTCAGCGGCTTCCGCATCCTCTGCTGGTGCGCTAGCCCCGGGTAGCTGCAGTCCTCGCCGTGCATAGCGAGGGGCCCCAACTAGTCGGACAGGTGCCACATCTGTGTCAAGCAAACAAACGCTTCATGTCAAAACATAATTTTCACCCTATTTCAAAAAAAAAATTGCATAAACATTCAAAATACAAAAAAACAAAGTACTTCCTTGAAATACACTGATCATTTCCTTCTTACCATCGAGTCCCCATTGGGTGCCAGGGGGCAGTGCTAACTCTGGATCGCCTATAAAGTTCATCCTTGCATAGGGATAGTCCTCAATCATAATAATCTGGGAGTTTAGCCAATCAAAAAATCCATCATCAAAACAGTGGCAGACGGGACCCTCTCCAGTCCGCGGAAGCAAGGCTGCCCACCGAGCCTGCCTCGGCTCGCGTGGGCCCAATGGCGTTGTAACGATCCTAGGCCTCATCAATGGTACCCACTCCAGTAAGAAAGAGACAATTAGTGTACCGTACCCAAACTCTCTCTGGGTACGGGTCTTACATGTGGTAAGCTCTGCTCGGACCCAAAGGACAACTCTGTCACACCAGTCAAAAACCTGAGGCTACATACAGTCCAAGGCTAGGAGCATCTGGGCCTTGGTGGCCACATGCTGACTCTTGGCACCTTCCAAGTGAATAATCATCCATAATATAGACCTCAGTGGTCTCAAAGTCACCCGTGCGATCGGTACCCGGTTTCTCACAGCCTGAGTGTCACGTATGCAATGCTCAAGAATCAGGTTAGCAGTGGAACGTGGGTCAGCTCTGGACCCCGTCAAGTTGGGCCTCGGTCCATGACATGATAGGCCGGTCAAAAAGTACACATCATCCTTCTCTATTGAGAGCTTATTGCCCCTAATCTGAAAGACATGGTGCTGCTCGTCCCATTGCTGGATTAGCCACCTCAGGAGGTCCTCTTGACCCCTCATCAGTTCTAAGCAGGCATATTTTAGCAATCCACATCTGCGGAGAGCCATCAAGCTTGCAACATCTGTCATCATCTCTCGTTCTTCCTGTTCATGTTCTCTCTCTCGCCAGATACTCATGATTAACAGCTGAATACCTGCAAATGCAACATTTTCAACCGATTAAAAATTGCCTGGACCACTTCAAAATGATGGGAAATGAGTTGCTAAAAAACACGGTGCACCTAACGCTGGCCTTAGTGTGAAACAGAGCATGCTAACGCGACATCCCTTCATGGGAAGTGTGCTTAACACAGCTCTAACACTACTGGCCTGCATTAGGCACAAACATTTTTTAGGGCCTCACAAATTTTCTATTTTGAACTAGAAAAACTTAACAAAAAGACAATTAAATGATAGCAGGAGGTTCTAGATCTTACCTGGATCTTGCGGGAAGGAAAACTGTTGCCCGGATTGACCGCAATCGTCAGCTGAAGATTTCACCGCTTTTCACCCCAGAGCTCCTTCACAGCACTCAAAACAGTGAAAATGAAGGTCTCCCGACCTTCTTATAGGCAATTCTGGGGCATGACTCTCTTAATGTAGTCGGAAAAAGTCATGAATTCTTGCTGCACATGTGTCGCAACTATCGAGATTTATTACTGATGTTCTGATGAGTGATCAAGATTCATATGCAGACATACTCATGTTTACACGAGCATTCTTTTTACGGTATTTTTCTTGCTCGTTAATCCGAAAAACCTCGAGTTCTCTTCTTCAGACTCGTTAAACTTATACGAAGTTGATATCGAGCGTTCTTTTTATGGTCTTTTTCTTGCTTGTTAATCCAAAAAACCTAGAGTTCTCTTCTTCAGACTCGTTAAAAATGATATGAAGAAGCACTGAGCTTTCTTTTTAGGGACCTTTTTCTCGCTCATAAAACTAAAAAAAACCCCCGAGTTGACTTTGTCGGGCTCGCTAAACTACCATGACAGAGATTAAGGAGCCATTATTTTCCTCTTTTTCAAATCTCTTTAAACTGAAAAAGTAACCCAGTTTTCTCCACGTGACTCGTTAAAATTTCACGGAGGTAACCGAGTTTTCTCCACGTGACTCGTTAAAATTTCACGGAGGGCACCGAGTTTTTCTTTATTGGACTCATTAAAATTTCACGAAGAGTACTGAGTTTACTCCGTCTCCTCTTACTCATAAACAAAATGAGGTAGATGTCCATCGAACATAGATTTCTCACTTTTCCGGCTTCGATGGACTAACTCATGGAAAATGAATTGTTTCGGGCTTACTATTCTCCCTTTGTCGTGCCCAGTTATCAAGACATGACAAAGGTACCCCAATAGAGTTGTCTTTTACGATGTTTTTCAGACTCTCTAAACATGAAAAATTCACCGAGTTTACTCGTCTGGACTCGTTAAACCTAATCAGACGGGGCACGAAGTTGTCTTTTATGATATTTTTCAGACTCTCTAAATATGAAAAATTCACCAAGTTTATTCGTCTAGACTCGTTAAAATTAATCAAACAGGGAAAAATTTGGACAGAATGGATACTACCTCTGTTACATTTCAAAAAGGTCGATTTGGCAACAAAAATCTTGAACATGGCACTTCCCAGAAAACTCTTTCGCAGTTAGCCGAACCCTACCATCTATGAGTATTAGCCTTCATCTCCCAGTGTCCCTACACCGGTAAAATCCTAACACACTCTTTGGTGTTCATTAAGTCTCAGTTGCCTAGTACCCTGTTACAGTGCCTTCTATTGTTCAAGCAGATCTCGCTATCTACTACTCCTCTTATCAACCAAACCGCTCATTATGCCAGAAATTATTTGTCGTCCGACATCCCCATTTACTATACATTATCTCAATCATAAAAAAAATCAGTTGGTTTCCGTTTCGTGTTGATTGATGTAAGACACCTCAGTGCCTACCTTTCAACAGATCTCTTCCTATCAACTTCAACATCTTATCTAGGAAGATGATCCAGAAACCCATCAGTACCCAGATACTTTTAGACATCAGTGGCAGGTAGTCTTGTGTTTGATCAGGAGTCTTCATCATTGGCTCTTGGTCGAATGATTCTACGAGTGTTCGACTTCAACTCATTTTATTCACACTCGCTAGCTTGTACTGTGCATCTTAGGGACCATCATCATTATCGGTGGCCACCTTCGCGTTTGTTAACAGTTTTCATCATCGACTGGTAATCAAACGATTTCTCACATGTTCGACGACAAATCCTTCATTCACATGTTGAGAAATATGCAGTTTAAGTGAATTGGCGGTCAAGACCTTGGGGCAAAGGTTACATCATTAAAGTTGTGTTCCCTTCCCCAAGTTGCGATATTGTTTATGGAGACAGTTTCTTCAGCCTAATCCTGTTATGATAGACACTTCCACATTGTGCTTATCAGTGGACAGATTATTCATATCTCTATTCTAGAGAAATCATGTTGTTTAAGCTACTGAGCATGGGAATGCCCGACTCAAGGCAGATACTATATTTTATGACGTATGTTGTTGTTTCAGGTTTTCCTCAGTCTTTCAATCTCTTTATCTCTACTACACACATTATAAAGTATTTCGGCCATCGTCTTCGTCTCTGACCTCACACTTTAGGGGGCATCTGTTACAAGTCAAAACACCTCCTCATCAGCTCAGAGGAGAAGATAAATATGGAAAGAATACAAAGACCTAAACTAAACCTATTTCTGCCAAGGTAACGCCTCACTATAACAACACAAGAGCGTTATAATGCACCTGATCAGTGAATAGGCCACGTTAGTGGCTAGGGAAATGCTCTGTTTACACTAGAGAGTAGCGTTACCCATGTTTTGAGTTTGGAACGGGAAAAAACCCGCGGAGAATGATTTGAATCTCCAGCTTTTTCTCACAAGAGAGTCAGTACAAAAAGGAAACTGCAAAGCACTAATCTCTTATTGGGCCTTGCCATAAACAACTGAACTCTCAAAGAAGGAAAAAGCATGGAGGTTGAGGAAACATCTTGGTTTTTTCTATTCAGAACTGGTGGAAAGAGAAGGGCAATGATTTCTCTCTCCATCTCCTATAAAATGGAGTTGAAGGCTCTTGGTTCAAGGTCGAAGGATTGTCAAAGTTTTTGAATACTTGTGAAGTAGAGATCATTGTTGTAGTGTGAAGGTCAAAGGTCAAAGAGGTTCATTGAGAACTTGTTGATCAAGACATCACCACTTTGAGATATAGAGAGATTGGAAGGCTGAGGAGGGCTTGGTACAACCGACGGTTTTAATCCTCCTTTTTATAAATCAATAGAACTGTATTTGTTTTGTCCATTCTATGCGTTGATATTGTCATTGTTATTTAATCACTTATATAGCATGAGATGAATGGCTTAGATGTGCATATTTTAAATGTTTATTATATATTGAATTAATTGATAGGAAATGTATGTTATGGTAGAGATTACAGGGGTGCTTTGACTGATTGCAGAGTCGAGATTTGGAGCTGGTGAAGAAGGATCCCTGCTTCGCTGTTCAGTGCTCTCCAAAAGACTTCAAGATCATCAGAGAGGTAATCTTCCATCTTACTCCATCAAGTTGTTTTAAGTTAAATATGAATATGTATGTGTATCTTTGTGAACTATACAGCTAATCTTACTGTCTGCCTCGGCACCGGAAAGCCCTGAGAGGGATATTCGATAACCAACAACCCAAGCATTTTACCCTATAGCAATCATGAGTTCATATATGATCGTAAAATTTGAAAATTCATCTTAAAATCACTAAGAAGGCTTAATGTCGTCTCAAGCTAGCTGTAATAACATTTGTTAGTCCATGCAATCATCGACCATCCAGTAACTTATCAAATCATGAGAGATATCAAAAGCTAGAGCACATCATAAAACGATGCATATAACCAGCATATAACCATAATATAAACTATAAAAAATCAAGCATACGATCACCATAATAACCAATGAAAGTGATCATATACCACAATAGGAAAATAACTCACATTCACATATGAAATTGTCAACCAAGTCAGGGACTTCCACGTACCACCCGACCATAGATTGGAATGAATGAAATATCTCTTTTAGCCAATCAACCCCACGCCATATTGCAAGCATGAATGTGGGATCATAAAGGTTAAACCAACATAAATCAACTAGGGTTGTCAAAGGCCAAACCACCTTACACCTCACACCTCAATCACATTGGTTTCACCTCTACGGTCTGTAAATCACTAACATCCAGCATATTGGTCTCTACCCAGGTTGTCTAGGGCTCCAGGAACTAGTAATTCAACCCACAACCTCCAGGGAACCCGAGTTGTTCTAGGGCTCCATAGCGTTTGTCCCAACCCACAGACTACAAGGATTAGTAACTCAACCCGCAACCTCTAGGGAACCCGAGTTGTTCTAGGGCTCCATAGCGTTTGTCCCAACCCACAGACTACAAGGATTAGTAACTCAAACCACAACCTCCAAGGAACCCAAATTGTTTTAAGGCTCCAGAGAATTTGTTTCAACCCAAAACCATAGGAAACATGGGAACCAATAAGAAAAAACAAATGGGGAACCCACTACACCATATCTATCCAGGAAATGGGAAGGCAAGGTTGAAACCAAGGTCAATCCAAGCAAATATCCATGCTAATTACAACATATAACCAATGAATCACATGCATATACCATGCATCCAAAAATCATAAAGGATATCACACATGCAACATGTTACCTGCAAAGTAAACTTGTTTTGGTTGTTAATCCAACTATCTCATTGCGCTTCCTTGCTTTTCTTTGCTTTCTTTATCCAAATCAAGTGTATGCTATAATGCTCTAAGCGTGCAAGAGTATGAGAGAATGAACAAGAACTAAACTCCAAACTATAAAAAAGGCTATGAACTATTTCTTTGATTCCTTTTTATCCTTTTTTTATCAATTTTCCTTCATTTTCCCTCTAATTTCCCGTGCATGCAAATTTGTGTCTTCAACTTCCTTTTCTCCTATTTTCCTTTATTTTCATAATTAAATGCCAATTATTTCCTATCTTCCTTTTCCAATTTCCATATCCATTATTAACCACAAGTGATGCCCACTATAATGTTTTTCCCACCATTAAACTTGTAATACGTGTCCCATGTCCTTGGTCTTATTTTATTTACATGGAAAATCAACCAAGGGTTGTTACATTTATCATGTCCCTAAGATATAATTGTTTGCCTTTACTATTCAAACGCCACAAATTTCAAGTAAGAATATTCATTAAGAAGGCTTTGAGACGGGGAAAAGAATTTTAGATTACAATTGCTTGACCTGAGTTACTTAACTCTTCCCTTATATCTTGCAAATATTCTTGCACTGCCTTCGTCGCCTTTCTTTTGGTGTCTTTAACCATATCTTTGACGAGTAATTCCTTGCCTTTTCCCTTAAACTCATTCACATATCTAATTACATTTCCATCTGAAAGATGTTGACGTTGCTTGGTCTTCCAATCAATTTACGATTTCGCATAAAACTCCTTTTGTTCTTTGGCTAACTCCACTAAATCATTTAATTCCCACTCATTCAACATATTCACTAAGTTTTGTTCTTTCTCAGATATTTTAGAAGATTTTTACTTTTTTAGTGATAGAAATTCTCTAATCCATGGTAAATCAAAGAAAAACTTTGACTTACCTTCCTCAGTCTCTCCATTAGAGGTCTTTTGTTTTGGCGATTGTTTCTACCTCACTAAGTACGTAGGTAATTCCAACATTAAGACATCTTCATCCATTTCATCTAGAATAAAAAATTGGTTTTTTTCCTGCAGTTTCTTCATATATTGAGCATTTTCGACTGTGATTATTTCATCTTCTAGAAGGGGGCTTTGGGCAGCTAGTCTGCATGGCTCATAATGGTAACATCTAATTAGGAAATAAACATCGAGTGCTATATAACTTATATCAAGAAAGGCACTATCTAAATAATGCATTTGATAACTCATGACAAAGGATGCAAGTTCTAAAACATGTATTTGTAATCTCTTTAAAATGCCATCAAGCCTCGAGATAATAAAAGTGAATATTAGAGTCTTTTATCTTATCTTGTGTGATTGTGTTTGATTCATTATTTTTGAGCGGAGTTTTTGGAAGATTCAACTAAGAGGTGAGGCTCTCTAAGCCTCACCTCAGATAAATAGCAGATCAATTGGTATAAAAGCAAGTTTCTCCTTGAGGCCTGATCAGATTTTTATTTAAATGCTTGTTTATTTTATGCCATTATTTTCATGGGGCTGCCACATTTTCCATGCTACATTTTATGTTCAAATTTTGTTGTCGTCGCCCATATTATTTCCCCATGTCTTCTTCTTCATTTCACGTAATTTTAGTGTTTGTTCCAATGCCGCATCACACAATCTACAACAACCATGGCCACTTTTGTTAAAGTATGGAACACATTTGTAGTTCACGTATATATTTGGTGCATCTAGGTTCCGTACCCCACCCAAAATCCATGAGCTTTTATATCAGGAGTAGCATTCGAAGCAGGTTCCCTTTGGAGATGTGCCCTCCCACCCCTCTTTAGTAGGCACCTATTTCACAGTCAACATGGAAACATTCGTCTTGGGTTCCTTCAAAGATGTGCCCTCCCACCCTAAGCTATGTAGGCACATGTTACTTCATAAAAAATCAACATAGAAAAATTCAACTAGGGTTCATTTGGAGACATGTCCTCCCACCCCAAGCTATGTAGGCACATGATACTTCATCAAAAATCAACATCACATCACATCAACTCCAACAACATCCAAAAATAATTTCATCCATGGCTTTACACTTAAACCAAGAGGTATAAAGCAGGGGACACTTTTTATTTAAACCAGGATGAATTGGGTAGCTAGACTACCTGGATCATAATGGTAACATCTAATGTGCAAGGAAGCATCTAGTCCTCTACAACTTATATCAAGAAAGGCAATATATAAATAGTGTATTTGAAAACTCACGAGAAAGGAGGCATGTTATAAAATATCTGTTTGTAATCTCTTTAAAAGGCCATCAAATCTCAAGATAATAAAAGTGAATATTAGAGTCTTTTATCTTATGTTGTGTGATTGTGTTTGATTCATTAGTTCTGAGATTTTTTTTTGGCATATTCAACAAAGAGGCGAGGCTCTCTAAGCCTCACCCCCGAACAATTGGAAATCAAGCTTTCATAAAACCTTTAGTAGCCAACGAGCCAATATTCTCTTGTTCTTTCCTTCACACTGGACAATCATAAAATAAGTGCCCATGCTCACGACAATGCCGGCAACAAAAAGGCACATGTTCATAATCAAAAGTTTGTGTCTAGATTTATCCTTAATATTCCAAAGTAAATTACTGTGGTAAGGGCTAAGACATGTTCATGTATACGCAAATACGGGTGTAAGACATATTTACACACCTCTTGGAAACCTCCGACACTGTAACTATTATTCCTAGGGAATTTATAATACCCTCCAAGATTTATTGTATCCAAAAGTATATATGCAAGGAATAAAGCTTAATCCATATAAGGGCCAGTAAAAAATCTTATTTTTTGGGATTAAAAGACTTTTCCCATTTTCGTATTCACAAATCAACATTATTGAAGAAATAAGGGGCTCCTTCAAAAACCTTGCTCTTATCTTCAAGGTTCAAAAAAATGATAGTAAATAAATCTTTTGGTCCCAATCTCTAGTCAATTTCACCTTTGGGTTGCCACTTTTATTGTATCCACCTCTCTATTTATCTTTCTGTAGGTCAACCCCCCAGAAACTTGAAAATTAAAGCATGGTCTTTCATCCTTATGTGGTGTTCCTCCAAACACTTTGGTCCAATGATAAACTTAGGTTTTTTAGTCACTTTAAGCAAACATTTTCCCCACATATTTGCCTATCATTTTGGCCCTAGAACATGAAGGTCCTCTAATTTACCACTGCCTTCAGGTTTTTCCATGCTTTCTGCAGCTTGTTTAGATTTACCTTGTAAGGTATTTCGAAAGGAGGGATGGCCATCCCCTCCTGCCTCACCACTCGTTCCAAAAACCTAACACCTATAAGAACTAAATTACCCTTGAAAAGCTTGCAATACTCTAAGGAGATGAGGACAAAACCTCTACCAACAAAAAAAAAAACCCTCACAACACTCATAAGCCCCCATTAGAGCATGATCCATACCCTTACAACACTTATAAACCCAAAATTGATTGTTACAATTGAAAAGGATAAAGTTAATTTAGCTTCCAAATAAATATCTATACAAATTCAATAGGTTTTATTTAGATTTTCAAACTAATTTGTAATGTCAAGCATTTGGCCTATCCTCGTAATTACACCATGTAAAAAATATTTCAAACAAAATTAGCTTAAAACAAATGATTAGAATATAAATTTAATTTTTTCTCTTATCTTAAATTATTTTAAACTCCTAGATAATAAATTTTACACAATAACTCATTTTAACAATGACAATATAAACTACATATTCATCAATTTTATTTATTTGATAAAATATTTTTATCTTATATAAAAAGACCTACAACTTATTGTTTCGTAGGATGAGGGGTTTCCGCAATGCATTGTGTTAGATATCTTTTTTGGGATTCAACTGTGTTAAGTAAGTCATTAATCTATGCCCATTTCCATGAGAGGTAGTTGTAATTGACTAATTTCTCATGATTTTTGAATAGTCCACTTAGCACTCATTGCATCGGGTGATGCTCACAGGGGTGAAGAAGTGGGATTGAAACTTGTGAAATGAATCACATATCACTTCCGGGGCTTGCACTCGGTAACCAGGACTTCCCGGGAGGTCACCCATCCCAGAACTCCTCTGGCTCAAGCACATTTAAGTCATTAATCTATGACCATTTCCATGAGAGGTAGTCATAACTGAGTAATTTCTCGTGATTTTTGAATAGTCCACTTAGCACTCATTGCATCGGGTGATGCTCACAGGGGTGAAGAATTGGGGTTGAAACTAGTGAAATGAATCACATAGTGTCAATCATCACTTCCAGAGGCTTGCACCCAGTAACCAGGACTTCCCGGGAGGTCACCCATCCTAGAACTCCTATGGATCAAGCGCGCTTAACTGTGGAGTTTTCCCCACAATCAAGCCCACTTAGCTTGCTACCCCATTTGCAAAACCTTAGCAAGTATTGTGCCTCATGTACCATTCAAGTAGAGATCCCTTTACTCTTTGTATTTTTAATTATGAGCGGTTTCTACAGTACATTATATTAGATATCATTTTTGGGATTCAACTTCGTTAAGTAAGTCATTAATCTATGACCATTTTCATGAGAGCTAGTCGTAACTGACTAATTTCTCATGATTTTTGAATAGTCCACTTAGCACTTATTGTTTCATACTCGAAATCCAAAACCCAAAATTACAAGTAATAATACACCAGAAAGATAAGGAAATTCAATCTCTATTTTAAAAAACATGTAAAAGTTACAACAACAAAAATTAGAATTCGACGATTTAATTTTTCCCCTCTTCCTCATTAATATAATTTTAATCTATAACTATGATTACAAGTTATCCCTATAGCATATACATGTGATGTAACTTCATTTTAAAGTAATATTTTTTATTTCAATCACTAAAATGCCAACAAAATGGGTGCTTTAGCCTCGAGGGTTAGCTCAATTGGTCGAGTTTTTGTCGTTTAAGCACCTCTGCTATTGAGAGGTCATGGGTTCAATTTTCTTGAGACACTCGAAGTTAGGCTCTGTGGTTGAGCTTGCAGGAAGTGATCCTTTTAGGTAGTTCTACCTAGTAAAATATTTCGTGGACATAGCAACCACTGATCTTCGGGGACCGTGAACCACATAGAAAAGAAAAAAAAAGAAGCACTCTGGACTCGAGCATTATATTCTTTAATTGTCACTTATAAACAATTTTAACTATGAAAATTTATCTCATGTGCTTGGAAAATAATTCCATTTCATTGTGAAAATAAAGGAGTGATTCCATATTCACATGAACTTAATTTTTTAAGTACTTTATTTTTAAAGTGAAGTTTTGTTTTTTTAATAGTGAGAAAACCTATCATAACTCAATTGTCAAAACAAAAATGGGGACAACCATTACTGGTTGTTATTCGTGAATGCAAGCTGACTCATCACTGTTATTCAAGGAAAACCACACCACCTAGAATTACCCATTAGTGGTCCGTAAGGGGGCAGGCTTTCACTCCTGGCCGATGCCTTTAGGTGCTAGTTTGTTAACATGTTTCCTTACATCTGAGGAAGATGAGCTCTTAACCAAGAAAAAGAAGTTTTAGAGCATACTCTAGGCCCAGTTAAAGCGAAGTTATGTTCTTTGTTTTTATTTTTATTTGGTAATTTGAATTATTTTTAAAGTTGGTTTTATTGAGTAATTTGAATTATTTTTAAAGATGTAGAAGTTAATTTCACAATCAATATATGGGCAAACAAAGTAAATAAGTTTTTTTAGGAGTCAAATGATATTACAATTGTAAACAAACAAGAAGCATTAGAAGAATAAAATGCATAGATTCATATACGACTAATTTGAATACTAATTTTGCATATGCAAGCAAATTGCGCGAAAATTGAACTCCCTAATCACGGTTTGGAAAACATGAACTTCCAAATGTAATTAGAATAAAAAAATAAATAGTAAGATTAATATACATTATTAGTATTGTGGTGCAGTTAGGCTAAAAGCTTCTCCATTTTCTCATAATTTTGAATATAAATTTCGTTATTTTTATCGAGAGTATTAGGGATTACATTTAGCCATGTGCTTATGTGGAAGTAGTCATCTTTCTACTCTCCCAAGTGTTCCAGTGTTCCCAATCCCACTCAAAGTTGGAGGTATATCAAGGATTATTAGATTGGAAGCCGATTTTGACAAGGTGGGACATAAAAAATACTTATTCATGTTACACTACAATAACTAGAGGTTGTGATCCTTCGTAATAGTGATTGAGACATTTCAAGGCCTCTCACGACAATGTAAATTTTCAAGAATGATGAATTTTCATATATTTATTCGTACATAAGATTGATTTCCTCCATATGGTTGGGTGATTTCTTCTTATCATCTCCTTCCCTAAGAAATATAGTAGACATAACTCTAATAAAATGGTAAAAATCATTATCTTAAAATAAGGAGGCTTATGTCACAAAGAAAACTAGTCATTAGAAAACTTACTCCCTCGAGAATTGACTCTGATTCAAAGTTTCTCTATACAGTCCCCACTTCTTGCATGGCTCATCAAACCTCGACATAATCTCTATGTGCTTGGAAGTCCCATGAAGTCAAGCAATAATCCCATCCCCACTACAAATGGCAAGTGAATGAGTATATGAGTCTAGATATCATCTTTGGGGGTTTTGCTCGAAAATACAGAGTTAGAATGATTAGAAATAGGAATCCCTCTATACAGATGGAAACAAGGGCTCCTTTCACTAGTTAGGAAGCAAAATTTAGTAACTATTAGAGAAAAAAATACAATATCTAATCCCATAAAAGTTGTATTTAATGGGTTCAAATGTTTTTTTTTTTCTAATTGGATACATATAATATGAAACACACCTCACTAACAGCCTTTCAATACACATAATATGAAACACACATCATTAACGACCTTTCATCATATAACCCATAAGAACAATCAATAATTAAGAAATAGGAAACAATGATATATTTAAACTAGTGAAGGTAAGAGGTGATAGGCAATAACATTAAGCCTTTTAGCTATGGAGACTACTGATGTCAGATTGCATGTTTCATTTGCCTTATAAAGGAACAAATTTTCTTTCTCAGCCTTCTTGGCTTCCTATGGGAACCCTTCCATCCCAACCAACATCCCACCCATGGTTTGAGTTAACCTTTCGTATTTACACCCACTACATTGATAATATGTCTTTCCATCAATGAAACTATTGGACCGAAAGCCTTCTTGGGTGGGTGTCGTAATAAACAACGGAAGTATTCCCACCCTTCCTATAATGACTCATCTCTTCGCACATCGAAGCCTTGGATGAACCAGTAGCATATGTTGTAATCGATAAAGCAATACAATGTTTAGTATCCAAGGTAGGTAATTCCCTGATAGTGTCTTACCCCAACCCAAAATGTTATAATTCCAATTCCAATCACAATCTTACTAATGCTATCAACGTCGAGTGTTATTTTTTGTTGCATTGGATGTGTTCTAGTCACAAAACTTGGTGGAGAGGCTAGAATACATGAGATCTCGAGAACCTGGAAATTGTTTCTGAAAATTCCACCTAGAGATAACTTAATTAGATTATTAACATATTATTTTAATGTTTCGTAAGTCTAAACTTAGGAAAACTGGTTAATTAATCAAAATTAATCAAGTCAAGGCGAGGATTCTCTTGAAACTCACACGGATCGAATCTAAGATGATCCTAGCCCTTGATTAAGTTCTAATCTTGGTTGTTGGTGCTCCAACAGAGGATTATAAGAATAAGTTGGTGGGTAGATGGAGAATACAACAGAGACACTTGGAGAATTCAATTTTCCAGAGTAGCAATAGCCAATTGTCAGAGAGTTCCAGCTTCAGTGAGGAAGCAAAGTTAGTGAGGGTCAACGATAGTGATTTGGAGGAATTTTTCTAGATTCAGAGATACAATAGTAAGAGGCCAAGTTATTCCCAGTGAGGCAACAGAGAGGACTGCGCAGTTCCTTCATAAGAGAAATTTGATTTGGCTGGAGGAAAATTCGATTCAACTTACAGAGGGCGGGAAAGTATTCCAGAAGGTCGAAGAATCAATTTCCTCAACAAATACAGGCAAAACGGCTTGATCAGAGGCAGTTTCAGGCTATATGTCCAAGGGTCTGCATAAGAAATGCATAGAAGTTGACGCAGAGGGTCCAGGAGGACAGGTATTATGAGGTAGAGTTGTGTCGGGGTTGCTTTTGGAAGAAGGAAAATTCCTTTAGATCATTTTGGATGGATTTACTTATTGTCTGGATTGTGAGTTGGGCATCCATTGATTGTACTCAGATTTTACTGTTGCTTAATAATATAAAACCCTCAATTGTTGCACCAATTTTCCCAAGTTGGGTTTTTCCGGGGTATTTTGTCAAAAAATAACGATGTCATTTTTATGTGTGTATGTGTGATAGTATTTTCTCAGTTCTGCCGCTATTTTTATTCCGTAGTTTATTTGTGAAAATCAAAGTATGAATTAGATGAAATTTTCACATGGTATTAGAGCATAAGTGATCATCCAGGAAGCTCAGAAGTGGAGGAGAGAATTTCGATGTTCAAAGGGTGTAGCAGGATGAAATTCTCAAAGGCTGTGTAGTACCCATATAACCAGGCCAAATTACTAAGGCAAGGGTTTGATTTTCAGTTGCAGGCTCGCATAAAATTTGATTTGCTCAGGATAGTGATTCTAGCATTCATAGGAAGCAAAAACAACTCATATTTTTGATGAGAAAACTTCTCGTTGGAGACAAATGGTTTTTCAGTAGCAAAATCAACATCAGGTGGAAGAGAAAAACACACACAGAAGAGGGAAAATTTCTCTCAGGGAACATCGAGTCTCATAAATTTGATTTTTCCAACAACAAATTGGTAGTAGCTGAGTGAACATTTTCTCACTCCAGGAGGGAGTGCGTATAGCAGAACCAACAACCAAGCAGAAGGAAAGAGGGAGTTTTTGAGATGGCCACAATTGGACTTAAATATTAGGATAGGTTGGATGGTTCTTCCAACTATGTTATCTGGAAGGTTAGAATTTCCTTCCTGTTGGATGAATATGGCTTGAAGCTCTATATAGGTAGTGTTGTGGCAGTTCCCCAGGATGCGAATTAGCTAAAGGAATACAAGAAGGAAATGGAAAAGGCGAAGCGATAGATCCTAGATGGAGTCTGAGACCATATAGTCTCACATATAACTAGTAAGGATACTGCCAAAGAGATGTGGGATGTTCTCACCCAGCTGTATCAGGGTACTTCCGAGTAATGTAAGATGTTCCTAGAAGAAAAGTTGAGATGCGTTAATATGCAGAAGGGGGGAGTCATAGATCCCTTCCTCATTAGGATTCAGTAGGTATGAGACGAGCCTGCAACTATTGGGGCAACGCCTCAACCAACAGAGATAATATGGTTGGAATTTAATAATGTCTCTGATGAATGGCAAGTTTTTGTCCAAAGTATATTGGGTAGAGAAAATCTATCGAAATGGGACATGATGTGGTCTAAATTGTAGCAAGAAGAGTTGGGGTGAGCTCTGCTAAAGAGCATCATTAGTGGCAACAACAGTAAGGGAGAGAAGAGTGAGGAGGAGAATGTGTTCCTTGCATCTAAGGGTCTTAGTCAGGCACAAGGGGAGTAAAAAAGGAAGAATAAGGACATGTCTAAGGTCAAGTGCTTCAAGTGTGGTGAGTCCAGTCACTACAACACCTAATGTCCTCTTAGGAAGAAAGACGAGAAGGAGAAGCAGGACCAGGCATAAGCTCATGTGATATAGATAGGTTGTTCTCCAAGTTGGGGGAATATTTTGTGATGCTGGAAGCCATACCTCCAGGAGTGAGGTGAGGGGATTTGGATTTTTAGTCCTAGAGATTTCACAGAGTGGCAGGGTCCTTTAAGGAGTACACCTCATGGATCGTTACCTGGCTAAGGGGGTCCACAGTATTTAGTAGTAGGATGGATCAGTGTCTTAGATGCAGTCAAGTTCCAAAGTGACAGTTGCAGTCAGATACTAAGGAGCGCAGTGTAGAGTCAGTAGCAGTGCATATTCTTCAGTGGCAGTGTAGTAGCTAGTAGTAGTCAGAGACCCAGGAGACAAATGCGTCATATTGAACATAGTTCATTCATTAATTCAGATGCTTCTCAGTCGTAGATGTTGTAGTTGCAACAACAACAAATGACAGGGAGGTTTTAGTGCAGATGCAGAGTTGGAAGTAGTATAAGAGTGTCAACAACAACACAAATGTAACATCAAATTTGCACAATTATTGATGGACAATGACTGAGAAACAACGTAGCTACCAAGAAAACAACACAATGACCGAGGGAACAATGCAGTGACTCAGGGAACAACGCAGTGATTGAGGAAGCAACATTGTGACTAAGGAGAAATATTGTGACTAAGGGAGCAACGCAGTCATTTCTCGCATAGTTTTATGCCATACATCAATAGTGTCACAGAGGATGATATAAAGACAAAGTGTTTTGGCAGGATGTGCAGGACTAGAACACAATCCTCACTAATAGGGAGTGTTATTTTTTGTATCATCATATGTGTCTTAGTCACGAAACTTGGTGGAGAGGCTAGAGTACATGAGATCTCTAGAACCCATAAATCGTTTCTGAAAATTCCACCTAGAGATGACTTAATTAGATTATTAACCTATTTATGTAATGTTTCCTAAGTCTAAATTAGGAATACTGGTTATTTAATCATGATTAATTAAGTCAAGGTGATAATTCTATAGAAAATCACATGGATCAAATTCGAGATGATCCTAGCCCTTGATTAAGTTATAATCTTGGTCGTTGGTACTCCAACAAAGGATTATAAGAAGAAGTCGATGGGTAGATGGAGAATATGCTAGACATACAAAGAGAATTCGATTTTCCAGAGTAGCAACATTCAGTTGCTAGAGAGTTCGAGTTTCAGGTAGGAAGCAAAGTCAGTGGGGGGCAGGGATAGTGATCTAGAGGAAGTTTCCCAGATCCGGAGAGCCAGTAGCAAGAGGTCAAGTTATTCCTAGTTAGGCAGCATAGAGGACTGCACAATTTCTTCAAAAAAGAAATTTGATTTGGCTGGAAGAAAACTCAATTCAACTTCGAGAGACTGGAAAGTATTCTAGAAGGTCAAAGAATCAATTTCCTCGGCATAGACAAGCATAAAATACTTGATCAGAGGTAGTTCTGTGCTAGACGTCCAAGGGTCTGCACAAGAACTGCACATAGGTTGACGAAGAGGTTGTAGGAGGATGAGTATTCAGAGGTAGAGTCATGTCGGGGTTGCTTATGGAAGAATGGAAATTCCCTTATACAATTTTGGCCAAAATTACTTATTGTTTGGATTGCTAGTTGGGCATACATAGATAGTAATCAAATTTCACTATTGCTTAATAATATAAAACCCTCAATTGTTGCATCGATTTTCCCAAATTGGGTTTTTCTGGGGGATTTTGTTGAAAAATAATGGTGTCGTTTTTATGTGTGTGTGTGCTAGTATTTTCTCAGTTCCAACATTATTTTTCTTCCTCAATTTATTTGTGAAAATCACAATGTGAATTATTTTATATTTATCGTAGCAAACAACAGATAAATTGTTAAATAAATTAAAAATTAGAAAAACAATTTCCAATTGTTGTGATAGATGAAAATTTCACATCTTATCCCTTCAAAATGATTAAAACTTAACTTATATTTTCTTTCTATGTTACACCTTATGTCATGCATCCATGTCAAAAAATAATTACAAATGCCCCTTCATGCATGATGTGTTTGTAATCCATAAAGAGTTTGCATGCAATGTGCATTGGAACTTTAGAACCATTCCCAAATTCTTCATTAGTATTACTCTTCCTAATTCTGTGATTTTTCCATGCCACAGTATCACTCACAAAATTCAATACCTTGGTTAACATGGACTTCTAAATAAATAAATAAATCCAATACACCGTGCATTTCTCTTCACTTATAAAGGAGACATGTGAAAATATAATTAAATCAATTCGCAAGTGCTTGAGATGGTAAAGGAATCTTGATCAATGGTATGGCTATCAATTTTTTCCTTTCTTAGAGTGTGTCTTCTATGTTGTGATATCAATTAAGTCAATATAGCAACTTGTCTTATAATTTATTTATTTATTTTTTCAATTACTGTGAAAATAAATATAAGGAAATAATTTTCCAAGTTACAACCACAATATTCAATACCATGTCCATTGAAGACTTATTCATGAACATGTAAGTTTAATAATAAATGTCTCTATATGCCTTAAAACTACTTGAAGCTAAATGGATAGTGGCTTTAAAGTGAGAAAAATAAATGAGCGACTAGAGAAATTGATTAGATTATTTTTGTCTACACATGTCCAATGCATAAATCGTTATATCATTGGATTATATCATTTCAATTCTCAATAAATTGGATCTCATCTATGGTAGGCCAGCAATCACTTTCAAAGTCAGCACGAACATCGCTACTATAACAGCATTTGTTCAATATATGTTAAATATAATTAATATAAGAGATGGGATCCTTTAAAGTTTATTAAAAATTTGAATAAATATTTAAAAATAAAGAAATGATACAAATTTGTATAATATTTGTATTTTTAAACTATAACCATGAAATTTATATTGATATGAGTATGCATTTGAAGCGTAGCAATAAACCAAAATTACATCTAAAAATTCCCAAGGCTTTGTACGTCTATGAGGACTGCAGTCCATAGTTTAAATGCAAGAGAATTCTTTATATTTTTTCTTCTCCAAGTAAACTAGTTAATAAATTAACAAATGTTTGCACATTTTAGCTTGCATGGGTTTTATTTGGAAGAGTCATTATCTTAATCTAGAGAAAATTCCGGTTGTCGAGTGATATTTAAGTCAATTATTTGAGGTGAAGGAGAACTCAGCTTGGAATATAATTTTCCATGCTTTCAATTGTTTAAAACCAAACTAATGACCTAGATGTATTTGAGGAGGAGATAATTGCAACCATAATTGTGATATCAAGGCCTTTAAGGCATGTCTATTGAGCATCAACGTTCTATTCAATTTTTGAATGTCTTGATTTGCTAAGTAATTAACCTTCTTCTTGTTTTCACGAAGAATGTGAAATGCCTTAATTTTGTCGAATTACTTAAGTTTTGTGTATATTCTCCTAAAAATGACTTTTAGTTTGTTATCTCTTGTAAGAGATTGACAATATAGGTTTCTAATGATCACAGAGGAAACACTTAGCATATTTAACTATTGAAGCTTCAAAGCCTTTGCCTGTTTAATATCTTTGAGCCCCCTTGCTCTTGCCACCCCTAGGTTTTTCTTTGAGGCACCACCAAAGAAGCAAATGTGTTGATGCTAATAATGAGACTAATGTTCAAATTCTTATGATGGAAGTTGGATTTTTTGGGAATGTCTAGGATAGGAGATAGATAGATTATTGATAATTAAATTTAAGAAGTACCATCTCAACTCTTGTCTGTCCAAAATATGGAGGGGATCAAAGGATATACTCTTACTATTCAAATGTTCCACTAATAATGTAGCTGCTCCTTCAACCACCAGTTTTGGGAGAAAGGATATATCTTGAAAAAATGTTTTTGTTTCATGCCAAGTAGACCTTCCAAAAAATGTATTTGGGGAGAGATTGTATGTTCTTTTTAGAAGATGCTTTCCCACAAAGGATCCTGCATAGGTTTTGTTCCAACCTACAAATAAACCATGAATATGAGAGGGCCATATGAGCCTTGGCAATAGATCATTTAATACAACAATCTATACCTACTTTGTGAACCTATAAGATAATAAAAGGTGAGAAATGGTTTCAATATTGTATTTGCAATAAGGTAATGTGGAGGGGCCATGGATACCTTGACTTGATAAGCTTATAACTATGAGGATATTTTTATGTGCCATGGTCCAACATAATATATTTATTTTGGGAAGCCCATTTGAATCCAAAATCTAATTCCAAATTATAGATTTAACAGGAAGAACATCTAGGAACAAAAGATATCCGTAACCTTGATGAACACAAAATCTTCATTCTCCCCAGCTTCAAACGTCTTCTTCCTCTTTTTGGGTTGGGGCACAACCTAATAGTAACGAAAGGATGGCATCTACCATAGAATTTAAGTTAGGAGGGATGGTTTCTAGAATCTAATCTCACTAAATGCCTTCTTGATCCCATTTTGAAAGCCCTACCAAAGAGATTATTCCACTGGAGCTTATCCAATTTTTTAGGGGAAGCAAATTTATATTGTTTTCTAAAGAAAGTCTTCCCAAGATATTTTAATTCTGTAAATTGATTAGGAAACCACTTCCTGGAATCCATGTGAGCTTGGATTTTATGAGAGGGAGGTCTATAGCCATAAGTTTCCAGATTTTAGACCCCTTGTGAGGAAGGCGACAAAAGTCCAGACAACACTTTCTTTCCACCTTAATATATTTTTTAAATAGGACCTATTTCAGCCATTCTTCCTTTTCCGTAATTAGACAACAAATAATCTTCCCCCCCCCCCCCCCCCCAACACTATATTCATCAAGGATGGATCTCTAACTCCCAAGCCTCCATGAAACTTCATAACACTAACAGTGGCCAAAATAACAAGGTGAAAACACTTAGTATTTGTCTTCCCACCTTGTTGAGGAAATATATGTAGTTCTTGGGTAATACCATTTCTAACTCAGACTGGGCTAACAAGGGTGAAAATTAAAATATTGGGAGGGCTACTAGAATAGATTTTAAAATAACAAGTTTTCCTGCAAGTTTGAGCCATTGTGCTCCCCATTAGGTGAATTTATTCTTGAATTTGTTGAGAAGAACGACCCAATATGGATCGAAGGAGAGCTTTAAACAAATGGGAACTCCTAAGTAGCAAAATAAATACCAAATTCTTGATATAAGAAATAGAGAATTCAATGAATGGTTGCAAGAGAGCGAATGTTGGTGTTCCAAGCATACATAGGCATTTTTTTCATTATTAACAAGCCTTCCAGAAGCATCAATGAATTACTGGATAGTGGATTTATATATGGAAGTTATAATAGTGGAGGATCATCCCAAGAAGAGGGCACTATCTACAAATTGGGCATGATTAATGTTGGGTGTGGAGCTTGATTATCTTGTTTACTTTGTATCACAGCATTGGACCCCTGTACCTTAAATGGGGCGGCAACGCTGCCCGTAATTAATCGCTGTCGTGGGGGGAGCCCCCCTGGCGGGGGGTTTCAGGGGCAGCGCCCCCGAAGCTAAAAACAGATGTAAAATTGCCTTGTAAAAGTATAATAATTTCTAGTCAATCTGGGCCGTTCATTAGGCGGATGATCTGACGGTAGAAGTTATGTTTAGTTTAGGGTTTTTTGCTCTAGAAGGCAACCCCTCTCTTTGTATGAGGGTATTGTATTGTGGCTGTGTATTACATGTGTATTCTCTAAGCGGGAAATAGACAGGGAGACTGTGAGAGAGAACAGAGGATATTACAGCGGATCTACTGTAGGTTTTGTCTCTTCATTTTGCTGGATAATAGAAAGGAAGGACTGGTTGTTCGGGGTGGACGTAGCCCAAACTGGGTGAACCACGTATATCTGTGTCTCTCTGGTTTTATGTGTTTTGTGTGCTTGTATTTTCGGCATATTTTGTGTGTTGCATTGCTCCATAATATATAATTTTCTAACAATTAATTCTCTTGAATCCCTTGACAAATTGAATGCCCGAGAATTACCCAAAATTCATTTCAAATTCCAACTCAAAACTTAGAGTCTCTTCCATAATTATGTAAAGCACAGGTGAAAAGGGAAATTCTTAACGAAGGCCTTTAGAGGATCCGAAGAAGTCAATTTATCTTCCATTAGCTAAGGAAAATATTCAAAGACTGCTAATGTAGGTTTCGATTCATCTAATAATATTTTCTCCAAACCCAAACTTCTTTGGAACAAAAAAATAAATTGAGGTGGAATATGGTTAAAAGCATTAGCCATATCCAACTTTATAATAAAACCTCTTTCACATTTTTCTTTGATAGAATGAATTTCATTCTGAACCAAAATTATATTATCAAATATTTATCTTTGCTCCATGAAACCTCCTTGATTCTCTAATATAATTTTGGGCATCAAAGGCTTAATGCAGTTAGCAATCATCTTAGAAATATTTTTACAAGAAACATTACAAAGAGATATTGGGAGAAATTTAGAGAAGGAGGTTGGGTTAACTTCTTTGGGGATAAGAGGA
This sequence comes from Pinus albicaulis, assembly GCA_034641835.2. NCBI lineage: Eukaryota > Viridiplantae > Streptophyta > Pinopsida > Pinales > Pinaceae > Pinus > Pinus albicaulis. The sequence continues at coordinate 1,307,109,604 of CM076583.1, read as the reverse complement.
AAAAAAGTGGAGTTGGTACCCCCTCCTAGAATTACAACATAGTGAACATAATTTATCATTCTTGTCAGATTTGATTTTATGATGGACCAAATTTTATGTAAAAATGTGCTGAAAATCCATAACTTTATCAAGATCAAATGAAAGTATGGTTTTCCATATCTCTTCCTCCAATACTGGCTATCTAAAAGAATATTGTCCTTTGGAAAGATGATGTAGGGGACACAATCAAGTAGCTACTTTTTCATCCTCTTTGTTGTTAGAGGAGATTTCTATATATAGGGACTTAAAAAATGGTTTATGGCAACATATTTTTTCTTTTCACAACTTATTCTCTCTCTGTTAACTTGAATTGACTGCACATTGCTTTTCCATAACCTCATATTTGCTTTCCCATTGAAGAATTTATTATTTTTGTCTCCTACCTTAAGCCAAAGGCTCCTTCAATTGAGTCTCTAGCATTCATCTTTGTCTTTGAGAGATTTCTACAAGTGGTTGAATCTTTTCTTCCCTTCCACGAGAAGCTTTAAAGTAACAATCCATTGCTAAATTTGTTCTCGAGCTTTTTACATGCAATTGAATCTTATATTCTCTTCCACGAGGAGCTTCTGTGTAATAGTCCCCTTGCTCAAATTGTTATTGGGTTTCCTCTAAATGTGCTTTCAACCCCAAGAGTTATTGATCCCTTGTATTAAATTTTCTTTTAACCCAATATTTTAGTGATACTTTTGTTGATTTGGTCTTTTGTTCCCAAATATAATTAGGGGATCCTTCCACGCTTTGATTTTAAGCAACAAAATATATTTTGAAGAATAATTAATTAGACACTCATTAAGGGTTGAAATGGATTGGGAGGGGACTATAATCTTCTTGTATATTGAGGAGGAGTCAATTCGATTTACGATTAGAGCCTCCCCAAGCAAAGATTTGTGAGGAAGGGTTGAATTTTTTCTCCAAAAATACCCCTTGCACTAGAAATCTATCAAGGTGTATAGAGAGATGATCTAAGCCTTGTTGTTTATTATTCCATTTGTACTTGTATTTTGTAGGATTACATCGATCAAGTCCACCATTGAGATAACACCCTTCATTTTCTCTCTAAATGGATCTCTTACTATGGATCCACCTTTTTTCTCCTAGGAATGAAGTGTGGTGTTGAAATCACTCACAAATGTGTTATTTGTATTATATTTGATGCCCTTTAAGGAGACAAGAGAGTTCCAACAGTAAACTTTTTCTTAGTGGTTTGATGACATGTAAATATTTATTTTAGTAAAAACTTTACCTGAAGATGAGTTGAGAATATGGGCAGCTATTGAATGGGTAATGTTGATGGAGGAAAGAAGTGGGAGGGAGTTTGACCAAAGAGTACAAATACCTCCCAAATCTCTCCTCGAATTAACTACCATCATTGAACTTCCTTTCCAATTTGAGCCACGCTTTCTTGAGAGTTCCCAGTACTCTAGAGTAGGACAATTTGAGATTTTTATTCTTTCATTAGATTGGGGAAAATGACCTTTTTCTCATCACCTAATCCCATACAATTCCAAGAGACAGTCTTCATCGTTTATTTGAATTTTTGGGGTTTCCTTCCTGGAGAGGAATTGAGCCACTTTAGTTCCTCTTCATTTTTGGTCTTGTATTATATATTGTATCAATGTCGTGCCACATTCCCATTTCTTTGTCACTATATTCTTGTTCTTATCTCTTGTCTCAAATGGTCTTCTTCCCACTTTTCTCCCTGTTTTGTCTGCAATTTTAAGCTTTTCTATTTCCTTGTTTGACTTTTATATTAGAAAAAGCAATAAAAAAAATGATTGGGATTTCAATGCAAAACTTTGGCCTATCATCATATCTAGCATTTAGAAATTTCTTGTTCTCAACTTTCCAGTTTTCGTTGTTACAGGTGTGGCAGATATTAGAAAAAGTTAAAACAAAAATCATATAGCAATGTAATACAAAACCATGGACTCTACGATATATAACATCTAGAAATTATTTATTCTTGACCTTCAAAATCCTATTGTTACTGGCATGACAATTATACTCCTCCACATACTCAGATAACAACAACACTACTCATTATAAAAATTAAATCCCAAACATATTCATATCAGGGAGTTTGCATAAGACAAAACAAGTGAACTCTTAGTATTGTGTGTTTTTTTTTGTTTTTTTTTCTCAACATTTTTGTAGTTGGGATGAGTTAAGATGAGTCTCTTTGGTTGATGTGTTGATGTAAATGATTTCAAGAGGAGGGGGTAAGCTTATCATTTGAGGAGCTTTGCTTTGGTAGTGTATTGGTAGGCTAAGCCCAGGTCTAGGCTAACCCCATTGTTTGATGGAAGAATAATATACCCACCATGATATCTTGTCACTAGGACTGTGTGAGGCTTGGTTAATTATGGAAAACCCTTGGGATAGTTTTTAGCCCTCAAAGTTTGCTCCCACCCTCAATCCCTCCCTATGATATTTGGACATGAGACCTAATGGGAACCAAAATCCCGCATAAACCAACTAGTTTTCACCTCATGTGTGTGTGTAACCATATATTTCTCTCTATGTGTGTGAGAGAGAGAGATACAAATCCAAATATTAGGTGCTATATGGATTGAATGGACTAGTTTTTCGCCCAAAGAAGTGCCTAGTCTCACTGGCCTCCATGTGCAAGTGTGAGGAATGTGTGTTCAATTCAAATTACAAATCCTCTATTGGGTGCTAGATGGATTGAATTTACTGATTTTTTGCTCGAAGGAGTTCATAGTCTCAATGGCCTCCATGTGCAAGCATGAGGATAATGTCCAATGCATGGCTCATAAATATTGGGATCATCAGTTGATTAAGGACGATCATGAGATAATGTTTTCACTCGCATATAATATTCCATGTGATGTTTCTAGACATAACAATCATCGTGTTGGAAATAGACAAATTGATAACAGAGAATTTAGAGCTTTTCCTTTGACTTTATCTCCCACACTCTATGATGGTAACAAATAAATTCCCTCCTATGGTTGTCATGAATAGTGTGGTTAACACTAAGCTTGGTTGATTTCCCCCATTGCTTCCCACTGTCCACATTTCATTGCTTGATGTAAGCACCATGGGGCCTCGCTCCTGAAATTGGGCAAATTGCCTATATATTACACTAGGGCCACGACTAATATTGTTTCTACAACAATAGATGCCTTCCAGTGCTAAGCACCATCAACCATTCAAAAAGTTCCACTTTATGGAACTGAAGGTTAAGGTAAAGATTGCTTCCTAAGATGAATATACAATCGATTTGATGGTTATAAACACGTTAAAGACTTTGTTTTAGACATGATATCTAGCCATGCTAAAGACACCAAATATTATCACCCCATAGAACTATAATAATGTATTAAGGCATTCATCGCGAATGATTTTCTTGCCCAAGAAATCAATAACTTTGAGCCTTGGAAACGATTGGAAAAATTCAAAAACAAACGCCTTTATATTATTCTCAAGACCTATTTGATTAAAAAGAATGGAAACATTATCATCTTAGATGCACCTGATTTCTATCAAGACAATCCCATTGAAATTTTGGTAACTTATGATAACCAATGACCCTTATTCCTCCTTAACTCTAGGTTTGCATTCATGAGTTCTATTATTTATCTTCTTAGTCTCTGTTCTATTTCAAACATTGCATGCACTATTGGTCCTCAAATTAATGGGAGTTTGGTTTCCTATTTTGAAAACCCTCCATGTTGCTTGTTTCACTTCAAGTTTTTTTACTTTACCTCTAGTCCTAGAGAGGTCTGGTTTCTCACAAGACAAACTCTTTTGGTAACACATTTAGTTCCTTGTGTGTGTGTGTAGTTTTGAAAATTTTAAAAATAAACCAAACTAAATTAAAAATAAATAAATATAATTTAAAAAAAAAAAATGAAGATTGAAATCAAAGCCCCTAAACCCTATTTATGCTTGTATGCTTGTTGGTTGAGGCGAACATTGGGTGATTTATATTAAATATAATATAGTTTATAAATGAAGAACTCTAATTCATTTAAATTCACAAAATAACAATATGAAATCTCCACCTTATATATATGCATTAGAAAAAACCATTGAGTGTGCATTGAATGTTTGAAATCAATATATCCTAGTTCTACTTGATCACCATTTACATATACACCATCCTCTTCTTGTCCTATTGCAACAATTGTGATAACTACATTTTCAAAACTCCTTTTTCTCTTCAATGTACATGGGATATTCTACTTTTGATTTTCATTGAAGACATCAAGATGAAAGAAAAAAATTCATAGTATTATGGAAGCCCAAATGGTTTGGCTTTAGACATGGAAAATTCTCTATATATGCTAATAGAATATAACACACTATCTAGGTATGTCTACAAAATCTCTTTTTATCCAACCAAAAAAGAAAAAAGAAAAAAAAAAGCCAATCCATTTACATTTAAAAAATAACACACTTTAAAATGACATATTGTCCAACACAATTATCTCTCAAATGGTGCCAACATAATCATCCTATTCTTCTATTGGACATGTATCTCTTGAACTAGCCCAACTTACTTAATCAAATACAATGGACACTTCACAATCAAATGTTTGTTTGCCACAATCCACACTCTCTACTCTAATATGATGACCATATGCTCACATTGTACGATATGTTTGTACCTTCATGCATGGACAATTTTGCATATTAAAATCAATAATAATTCTTAAACTTTTAACTATACATTAATACGATTGTTCATTGTATGCAGAGGATCAATATTGCAAGTAGGATATTGTGCTATTTTTTTAGGCATTTCCTGAATGTTTCAGTCCAATAATAGGGAACATCCTTAAAGAATTTTTTAGGCTTGAATAATTGGTTCATTAATAGTAGATTAATCATTATCCATTTTTTTTAGTCGCTAAACTTTAAGTGGAAGATGTGATTTTACTTTTCATGATTATTATAATTTTACTATTTTAAGAATAGGGTTCCATGTTTTGTTTTCGTTTATTCCTTGATACTTGTTTAGATTTTTCTTGTTTAGTTTAATTTCCATGGCCTCGCATACCCGGCTGGGGTCATCTCTAATATTAATAGTATCATCTCGCAATTTCTTTGGGGAGGGGCCAACTTGGATAGGAAATATCATCTCTGTAGTTTGTCTACCATCAGCACACCCAAGGACTTGGATGGATGGGGAATTATGTGCACTCGTGCTTTCAATAGTGCTCTATTAACCAAGTCATTCTGGCGTGCCGTTAAGGGTACTGGCCTATGGAATGACATTAATAGAGCCAAATATTTCCATGGTGATGCTCTATAATTGATCAATGGTAACGATTTCTCTTTCCCTCACAACATCTCATGCATTTGGCGTAGTTTCAAAATGATTTTGGAGCATATCTCTCCTCGATTATGCTGGCATTTTCATGATGGGAGTAGCATTCCGATTGGGTCGCTCAACTTTCTTCTATTGTCGCCACTTTCTGCACCATCCCAGCGACTTCTTCACGCTCTGACTCAGCGCGGTATAATGTATTATTCACAGGTTATTTATCAATGGTCTTTCGGAGCGCCTATTTTTAAATCTGCTGATCAACTAGGTCTCGACGGAATTGCTACAGATGAGTGGGCTATATTTCGGGATCATCTGCGTTGCGCTGGACTGTGCTACGCCCCTGGCGGTGATCAAATAGTTTGGAATGAACCACTCAAAGATAACATGGTAATTGTTAAGGAGGTATATCGTAATATCATTGTATCAACTCAACAGCCACATGTCTCCAAATTTTTCTTTCCCTTCTGGCATAGGAAGATTCCAACGAAAATCACAATTTTTGGGTGGCTGGTCTGGCGGGGGAAAATTCTTACATGGGATAATCTCTGGAAGCGGGGTCAACATGGTCCCAGTCGTTGTGTCATCTGTTGTTCGGCGGAAGAATCTATATCACATTTATTCTTCAACTGCCCCATCGTTGTTAGTCTCTGGAAATTGTTCAGTCCTTTCTTTCTGAATCCTTCATGGAGTCCTGTGGATTTCATTTCAGCTGCATATGAGTGGGACAAATTGAGCAGTAATTATAGATCTCTTCCCTTTTATTTTATTTGGGAGGTGTGGCTAGCTAGGAACCATTTGATTTTTGAGCATAAACCTTTCTATGTCCATCGGGTATTCTCGGCCATTAAATCATGGGTTGATGATAGTCCTAGACAGATGGCAGTTGATGTTGCTGACGCTTCTCATCGAATTAGACCTCATGTGATTGGCATCCCCGCCATTTATTTTGATGGGGCATTCGTTGAGGGTAATACTGGCTGTGGTGTATGGATCAAGATATCGGATCGGGAACGTTACCACATCTATTGGAACGGAAGTCCTGGTTCTAACAACAAGGCTGAGATTATGGCGCTTTGGGGTGGTCTCCTTGTAGCTTCTGAACTTCAACTCCAGGATGTTTATATATATGGGGATTCTCAGTTGATCATTGGCTGGATCACCAAAAGATTTCATATGTATTCCCCACATCTTATTGGCTGGATTGACAGGACTCTGCATCTGTGGCATAGACTGAATCGCCCTCCCATTAATCATATCTTCCGTGAAAATAACACTCGGGCTGATCGACTTTCCAAGATGGGGCTTATGGCTGATTTCGGCTCCATGAAAGTTATACACTTTTCAGATGGCAGACAGACTGGGGAATATTCCATTCCCATCCCTTGAATTTCTCCATATTAGTTCCAAGTCTCTTTTTTTTGTCTTATCAGTGTTATTTTTTGACACAGGTCTTCCATCATGGGCTGTTGGATGAACTTGTATTGCTTCTATCAATCCTTCAGAATATATTTCCTTTACATTGTACCCGATGGATCTCTACTCATATCAAACCTGTTGGTCCGATTAAAAGGAAGCATTTTTTATCAATGGTAGTCTATCTCCCATATGTCAGTTCCTTTCCAATGCAAGCGAGCCTACTTTATTCATGTCAACTCTATCAAGCGAGCCGATTTCACAACACAAGCGGGTCTGATCTTATATTATGCAAGCGAGCCTGATGTTTCCTCACTCCAAAGCACGCTCACAATACAAAGGAATTCAGATATCATCATGCCTCCATGTCCCATATCATACATATCAAGCGAGCCTGATATTTGACACATGTGGGCCGTATACATTTTCCTGCCTCTATATCCCAGCACATTATCATCAAGCGAGCCTGTTTATATGTCTCAAGCAAGCATGTTTTATCTTATCAAGCGAGCCTGATCAGAATTATAATCATGCCATACACTTAGAGATCAATGGAGTTTTGAACGTCTCTCATTTTTGCGAGCGAGCCGGTCGGTCGAAGGACACAAGTAAATACTTTGTGTATTTATTTCGGGGTTGTCATCTTCATAAGTGGGGCTATTATGGGCGTATTGATCTTGCTTCTTATATGGTATACTAAATTAATCAATCTCATCTCTCTGTTTCATTTTCTATCACTTTAGTCATACTTCCTATACGTTTCCTTTTTGTTCTTATCACCTTCCCCTGTATATTTATTTCTTAATCTTTTGATGGGGATATATGTAAGGGATGGAATATAATCCCGTTATGAGGTGGCCGATCTGTTATATTTCTGCTCATTCACACTATAAATGAGCACCAATCCCTTGGCCTTTTATGGTGGACTTCTCGCTGGACTCTTTCAGCTGAGATTTTTTTGTCAATGTACTGTTTATATACTAATATAACCAGCGTTTTTTTTCTTCTGAAAAAAATAATAATAATAATAATAATAAAAATAAAATAAAATAAAAATAAAAAATTTCTTGTGATAATACTTGTATTTTCAATGCATATATCGTGATTGGTATCATGCAAATATTCATTCATAATTAATTTTGTTATCATGTTTTCGCTTAGGTTTGCACAATTCTCATTTAACTTTAGCATAAATAGTCTTCTAGTTTCATCAATGTATTCCTTGCCATAATAGGGGTGGATTAAATACACCTTTATGTTTTCTTGGTTTAAAGGCATCCTTTGCACAATATGATAGCTTTTTTATTGTGTTAGTGGGTAGAAAGAGGCTTTGATGTCTCTTTTCTTGAGAATTTTCTGAGCCTTATATACTGTACCTTTTATATAAGGTAGGATTGTGGATTTCCCGTCCCTATTTCCATCATTGTTTTGGGTACCATGTCTTCTCTTGGCCCTTAAAATAACTCTAGCAAATTGTTTCTTATTATACCCATTTATTTTAAATCATTCTAAAGTTGTTTCCATTCTTTCTTGATGTGCTTATTATTCAATATTCTAATGGACCGAGTGACAAGATGACTCGGTGACAAAAATTTTCACTATGCATTATTTTTTCTTTGTAAGCTAGCAATGAAATTATGTGATATTAAAAGAGAGGTAATTATACATATATCAATTATGTTGGCCTACCACTAGGGAAACTAGACTAGCAACAAAAGAATAAGTACGATGTCCCTCTAAATTAAGGTAAATTGTTTATCAAAGAGGCATGAAAAAGAAAGTTGCAAACATCTATTACTATTACCATGGAAACTTGCTTGACCACTATTCTTGAGCCGAGTAAACACAAAAACAGAAAAGTTTCTTGGCTAGGGTTTTCAACTTGGAGTTAACCACGTTGACCCAAAGTTGCACCTCATCTAGTTACAATAGAATTTCCTCATAAGCCTCATTCTTCTCCATTAGTGCTTTCATTATTACAATTTTTAATGTGTAAGTATAAGTCTATTGTTTTGAGATATTTGGTATCCCTTACTCTGGTATTGCTAGTGTCAAGGATCGAATTCCTCATTTCCTCATCTATGTTTGCATCATGGAAATGTCTTCGTTCAAGTCTTAATGCCTCCTACGTTGTTTTAATTTCCTCTTCAATATGAGGGTGATTTTTCTCCCAGAAGATGTCAACAGACTGTTGATCCCCTTGTTGTTCCGGGGAATAATTGGTTTGCTTCTTCCATGTCAACCCCTCATACTCTGTCTGCCTCAAGGCATAATGGAGGGATTTGAAGAAATGATCCATGGATAAACCTGTGTAAGTGTGGAAACACACAAAACAAAAACTCATAGAAGCTTACTGCTATTGACAATTCACTTCCTTGTCCGTCAAATATGGATATGGAAAAGGTCAACATAAAAGGTTGATTTCAGTGGTGTATGAGATCCCCTAAGCCAAAGATGCCTTTGGCCTCAATGAAAATAGAATTGGAAAAGGAAATTTCACTGACATAAATTTATAAAAATGTGAATCTGTCTCTTACCCACGTAAATCACCTAAATAAACAATTTAGGGAGGAGCTAGTTAAGAATTTCTAGAGAGGGAAATGCCCAAAGGCACCAGTGGAACCCCTCTCCCTCTTTTTCAATGAAGTTATTATTATGGGTGATCGAAAACATAATAAACATAATTCCCTACCCTTGTTTCCTTTGTAGACTCAATTTCCTGTCACGTGTGATCATGAACAACAAGTTCCCTCACTCTTTTTACCTTTATTCCTTGCATGTGACAAAGCAATGATGGAGTTTCCAACTATATTCTTGAGTCACGTGTAGGGTGGAAGTGTTAAAACATAAAATAGTGACTCTACCCTTGCTTTAAGGGTGCTCACATCCCTAACACCCCATTCGCGGGGAGAAAATTCAAGAACATGGGATTGGGCTTTGATTTGATTATGTATGCACGAGTCATAAGACCATTTAATATAATCTCTCTATTTACAACCACATGTTCGACCACTACCTCAAGGGGCTTCCATGGCTTTGAGCGAGGCCCTTATGGCAATAAATTTTTCCCAGCAATGAAGCATTTCTTGCTTTCCACCATCAGATCCAACCCTTTCAGTGCAACAAGAACACTTATGCAATGTAGGCTTATGGGTTTTCCCTCCCTATTTCCATCATTGTTTGTGGTACTAAGAATTCTCTTAACCCTTAAAGTAACCCTATAAAATTGTCTTTTATTATACCCATTTGCTTTGAATGCATTCTCAAGGTGCTTCAATTCTTGCTTTATCTGCTAATTATTCAATATTGGACATCGATGACACGAGTGACCAAAATTTTGTTAGGATATTTCGACACATAGGAAATAGTCTCCTTTTGTGCCACACCACAAATCCAACAAATAATCTGAGTCTAATTTCACTATTACGAGCTACAAGACCGAGCCTCAAACTGTTGTGATGTATTTTGGTCTCATCCTTCAATCGAAGCTACCAAAAGGTTGTAATCATGTTGCTGTAGTCTAAGCTACTACATGAGTATTTTATAGACACAGGTCTGAGCTACAGAGATGACCCAATCACAGGATTAAACACAAACGTTGTCTTCTGGGCCTTTAGATCACTTATGTGCCTCTTCTTCGTCCTTATAGACGATCTTCATCGAATTATAGACCTCAAATCCGTAATTTTCGCAGAATTCTTTAATGTACTTCTCAGTTCACAAGATGTGGATTCCCGTATCTATTGTTGTTAATTCGATGCCCGAATAAAGGTTATTCGATAGGTGGTCCGTTGTTCCCTAACTTCGAAACATAAAAGCGACTTCAATGGTCGGACCGATAACTTGTACAGAAGCAGATCCGTCACCGAGACTAATACCACCACCGAGACCAATACGACTTCAGAACACTGACAAGAAATTCACTTCCGGCTGTCTGCGTTGGTTTTTTCCTTTTCTCATCCGGAATAATTTGCTAATTATATGATTGTAGTGGCATATTAATATAGTTTGCATGTTAATGAAATGACACGCCTTTTGGTGGAGCCGACCTACATAGTGGAAATTATATATATATATATATATATATATATATATATATATATTATGGAGTGAATATCTGAAAAAGCCGAGGTCAAATTTTAATTTATTTCATGTCACATTTTCTTGGCTTTTTAAAAGTGGGCCAACAAGGAGGAGCAGACTGGTGGAATATTGGCAAAGGTATCATAATTTTTGAATTATGAAATTTAGAAAAATGATACCGTACCATAATTAGGATTATTAGGGTAATGGTTAGGATTTTTAGAATTTTAAGGATTGGGATTTATAATTATTAGAGTTTCTAGAATTTTTGGGAGTAGGTTAAGGTTCTATGGGATATTTTTATGATTTCATCCAAACAATTAGGGAAAAGGGTTTCTTGACATAGGGATAGAGTATAGGGATAAGGTAGAAAATTAGGTTTTCAATAATCTTTGCTAGGATTTATTTTAGCAAAGGTTCGAGTAAGGAAATCTTCTTCAATAGGAGTGTTGGGGTAAGCTTTAACTAGAGCTAGGAGTCCAAGGATTCATTAAGATTAGGGTTTCACATATTTAGCGTTTGCACAAGGTTAGGGAAATTCAAAGGTTAGGGCATGAGGAGAGGTCAACATCATGAAAGAGTTACAAGAATACTTCCATCACAAACAATGCCATATTGAGATCAATGACAACCTTGACCAACAATTCAGGGGAAGGGAAAATAGTATAATTCTCACCTCATGATGTTGTAATTAAGGACCTCAAATATCCTAGACATATTTTAGCTACTGGCATTGCTGAGGATTTTACAAGGTTGTATAAGTTTGACAACTTTGGGTCATCATGTCTTCCCTTTGTTTTTGTTGCTCATAATGATGAAATGAGCAAACTTTGGCATGATCGATTGGGTCACTTAAACTATTGCTCTCTTCAAAATGCATGTAAAGAAAATATTATGACAGGTCTTCCTATGGTATCTTGCCAAGATGGTGTTTGTTCCGAATGTGTACTCGAAAAACATCATCGGGGTAGTTTTGACAAACGTTCCTCTTGGCACGCCTCAACCCCTTTGCAGCTTGTGCACAATGATTTATGTGGTCCATTTTTTGTTGTTTCTTTCTCTGGATGAAAATACTTCTTAACTTTCATTGATTATTTTTCCAGACGCACTTGGGTATACTTCCTAAAACTCAAGAGTGATTTTTTTAACATGTTCTTGGCCTTTAAGGCCTTTGTTGAGAAAAATTTGGACATCAAATTCTTAAGTTAGGATCAGACAATGGAGGAGAATATGTTAACAAAAAATTTATCAACTTTTGCACCGAGCATGGCATTAAATTGCAACATATTGTTCCACATACTCCGCAACAAAATGGTGTAGCTGAAAGGAATAATCACACCTTAAAATAAATAGCTAATTGTATGCTTCAATTTAAAGGAATCCGTCTTAATTTTTGGGAAGAAGCAATTAACTATGCAAATTACATCCTGAATCACACTCCTAATAAGGTTTTAAGGAATATAACTCTAGAAGAACCATGAATCTCAATAAAACCATATGTAAGTCACCTTCGTGTTTTTCTAAGTGAAGCTTGAGCCCTATTCCAGATGCGAAAGATAAAGCCTTAAAACCTAAGAGTGAAAAATGCATTTTTGTTGGATATTCTGAAGATGTCAAAGGGTATAGACTTATTCAACCAAAATCCAAAAATGTAATCATTAGAAGAGATATAAAATTTTATGAAAATATATCGGCCTGCGAGCCTAGTTCAGCGGGTGTGCCACCTTTGGCCTGTGAGCCTGATTCGGCATATGTGCCACCTCTCTCTATCTCTTCTATTTTTGATAGCATTCCTTCTATTTCGGATGATCACAGCGAGGATGACAATCCTCCTCCACCTCCTCAAGATATTCCTTCAGCTCCACAGCTTCCAAGATGGGTTCGCTCTACTGCACGTTCTCCGTTCGAAAGAGCCTCTTTCATATTGGCTCAAGTTCCAGAAAATCCCGATCTAGATACCTTTGAAGAAGCTTCAGGTCATCTACATTGAGATGAAGCTATGAATGAAGAATATCATTCCTTATTGGCAAACGATATTTGGGATCTTGTTCCTATTCCAAAGGGAATAAAACTTTTTAGATGCAAATGGGTTTACAAAACAAAGTTTGGACCAGATGGAAAAGTGGATAGACATAAAGCTTGTCTTGTTGCTAAAAGATTTTCACAAGTTGAAGGCAATGACTATACTAAAAACTTCTCCCCTGTTGCCAAAATGAATTCTATCTGCATTTTTCTTTCCCTTGCTGCCTCCTTTAAATAGGAAGTTCGTCAGATGGATGTTAAATCCGCCTTCTTACATAGAGATTTGCATGAAGAAATCTACATGGAAAAACCCCCTGAATTTATCCAAAATGACTCTAGCCTTGTTTGTTGCCTTAGGAAGTCTCTTTATGGTATCAAACAAGCTCCTCGGGCTTGGTATGCCAAAATGGATAGATTTCTCTTAGATAATCGAAACTTGGTGGAGAGGCTAGAATACATGAGATCTCCAAAACCTAGTTTCATTTGCCTTCATGTGCAAGTATGGGGATTGTGTGTGAAATACAAATTAAAAATCTCGTATTGGGTGCTAGATTGATTGAACTGACTGATTTTTTTTCTTGAAGGAGTTCCTAGTCTCATTGGCCTCCATGTGCAGGCATGAGGATAATGTCCAATGCACGACTCATAAATATTGGGATCATCAGTTGATTAAGGATGATCATGAGATAATGTTTTCACTCACACCTAAAATTCTATATGATGTTGCTAGACATAACAGTCATTGTGTTGGAAATAGAGAAACTGAGAATAGAGAGTTTAGAGCTTGTCCTTTGCCTTTATCTCCAACGGCCTGGGATGGTAACAAATAAACTCCATCCTATGGTTGTCATGAATAGTGTGGTTCACACTAAGCTTGGTTGATTCCCCCCTTTGCTTCCCATTGTCCACATTTCATTGCTTGATGAAAGTACCATGGGGCCTCGCTCCTGAAACTGGGTCAAATCCCCTATATATTACACTAGGGCCACGACTAATATTTTTGCTACAACAACATATGCCTTCTAGTGCTAAGCACCATCAACCATTCAAAAAGTTCCACTTTATGGAAGTGAAGGTTAAGGTAAAAATGGCTTCCTAAGATGAATATACAACCGATTTTATGGTTATAAACACGTTAAAGACTTCATTCTAGACCTGATATCTAGCCACGCCAAAGACACCAAATATTATCGCCCCATAGAACTATAATAGTGTATGAAGGCATTCATCGCGAGTGATTTTCTTGCACAACAAATCAATAACTTTGAGCCTTGGAAAGGATTGGAAAAATTAAAAACCAAACTGCCTTTAGATTATTCTCAAGACCTATTTGATTAAAAAGAATGGAAACATTATCATATTAGATCCACCTGTTTGTTATCAGGACAATCCCATTTTGGTAACTTATGATAATCAATGACCCTTACTCCTCCTTAACTCTAGGTTTGAATTCACGATTTCTATTTTTTATCTTCTTAGTCTTTGTTCTATTTCAAACATTGTGTGCACTATTGGTCCTCGAAGTAATGGGAGTTTGGTTTCATATTGGAAAACCCTCCATGTTGCTTGTTTCACTTCAAGTTTTTTTTTACTTTACCTACAGTTCTAGAGAGGTTTGGTTTCTCACGAGACAAACCCTTTTGGTAACACATGTAGTTCATTTTGTGTGTGTGTGTGTAGTTTTGAAAAATTAAAAAATAACTAAACTAAATTTAAAATAATAAATATAATTAAAATAAAAATGAAGATTGAAATCAAAGCCCCTAAACTCTATATATGCTTGTATGCTTATTGGTTGAGGCAAACATTGGGTGATTTCTATTAAATATAATATAGTTTATAAATGAGCTACTCTAATTCATTTAAATTCACAAAATAACAATATGAAACCTCCACCTTCTATATATGCATTAGAAAAAACCATTGAGTGTGCATTGAATGTTTGACATCACTACTATCCTAGTTCTACTTGATCACCACTTCCATGTACACCATCCTCTTCTTGTCCTATTGCAACAATTGTGATAACTACATTTTCAAAACTCCTTTTTCTCTTCAATGTACATGGGATATTATACTTTTTATTTTCATTAAAGATATCAAGATGAAAGAAAAAAATTCATACTATTATGGAAGCACAAATGGTTTGGCTTGAGACATGGACAATTCTTTGTGTATGCCAATAGAATATAACACATTATCTGTATGTCTACTAGATCTCTTTTTATCCAAAAATTTCCAATCCATTTACATTTAAATAAAACACTTTCAAATGACCTATTGTCCAACACAATTATCTCTCAAATGGTGCCAACATAATCAAGTTATTCTTCTATTGGACATATATTTCTTGAACTAGCTCAACTTACTCAATCAAATACAATGGACACTTCACAATCACATGTTTGATTGCCACAATCCACACACTCCACTCTAATATGACAACCATATGCTCACATTGTACGATATGTTTGTACCTTCATGCATGGACAAATTTGCATATTAAAATCAATAATAATTCTTAAACTTTTAACAATACATTAAAACGATTGGTCATTGTTCATTGTTCATCATTTATACTTTTAGTCATTTCCTGAATGTTTCAGTCCAATAATAGGGAACATCCTCAAAGAGTTTTTTAGGCTTGAATAAATGGTTCATTTAATAGTAGATTAATCATTATCCATTTTTTTTTAAATTGCTAAACTTTAAGTGGAACATGTGATTTTACTTTTCATGCTTATTATAATTTTAGTATTTTAAGAATAGGATTCCATGTTTTGTTTAGGTTTAGAACTTCATACTTGTTTATATTGTTCTTGTTTAGTTCAATTTCCATGGCCTCCCATACCTGCCTTTTATAATAGTGATCTATTCTTGTGATAATACTTGCATTTTCAATGCATATATGGTGATTAGTTTCATGCAAATATTCATCCATAACTATTTTTTTTTTATAATGTTTTCTCTTAGGTTTGCATAGTTCTCACTTAACCTTAGCATAAATAGTCTTAGAGTTTCACAAATGTATTTGTAGAAATTATATACAATATGCATGTATATATCCGGACTCTCCTGATCTCACAATATTTAACTTCTTGCAAAATACATAATCCTTCCACTATAATTCTTGCGGAAATTTAATCATCAATTGCAAAACACACGAAGCAATAAAACACACATAACACAGTTGTTTAACGGGAAAGCCTGAAGCTGAAAACCCCAACTATATATATTATGTAACATGGAGATCATATGACAATCTCATACAAGCATACAAAGCTTACAGTACAATCGTCATACACTAATCAGGCCTAATCTTGCAAATCCATGCACTGATCTTCGCCTCCTGCTAGCCTGCCTCCACTGCGCAATCCAAGCTTATTACAAAGACCAATTCGATGTAATCCCACTCTCATTGAATGCGTTATTATCATTGGAAACTCCAATGTATATGTAGATGAAATTCATGCATCACTAGTAGTTATAACAGATAGTCCATCTTACCCTTTCACCTATCTCTCCACTGGTCTCCACTGAAACTTCCATGCACAGTAGTTAACTAATGTATTCTTCAGTTGATTAATGAGTTATTATTTAGTGAATTAATTATTAATTAATTTACACCACTCTCACTAGTGTATCAATCAGTTAGACTAGATACAACTAGTTCAACTGAGTCTAACTGAGTTAAACTGAATATAACTCCATAAACTACTCTTCCAACTCTGTCATAACTTTTCCACTTCAGTTCTAATTGAGTCCTCCATGCATGAACTCCAATAAACCCTTAGGAATTGTGTAATTCCTTCAGTCCACTGATTTTCCAAATCTTTTCACTGAAATAAAGTGCTCCAAGAGAATAAGTTGTTGTTTAGAGTCTGATTATTATTAAGAGCTAATAATAATCGACATGCATCTATTTTTAGATTGACGATCTATAAATAGACTTTGCCCAATATTCTAAAAATAGAATCTCATCTATTTTTCACATTGGACCAACCATCTACAAATAGCCTCCTGCTACATATAGAATATGCTCACCATGTCTAAAAATAGACATACACCTAAAAATAACCTGTGTGGGCCCCACCTAGTTTAGATGATTATTTTCCAACTAGGATCAAGGATGATGTTTCAGGATGCCTCCTTCACTGTTTCTTGTTGCACACTTCAACACTCCCTCTCAACAAGAAATGATTGTCTTTGCATGCGACATGCAACTCCATGCATTCGCCCTGCAACATTTGCAAGCGCCATGCAACTCCATGCATCTGCTCTGCAACTCTGGCTGCAACACTTCCGAAACTGAAAGGCTCCAAACAACTCAATCAATCTGATGCATCTATCATCAAAGTCTTCGACTTATGCTTAGCTACTACACATGTCTTCAGGAATCACTGTGTTGTTGAACTCTGCACCCATGCACTCTGCACTTGCTGTCAACTCTCAATCGCGCTCCAGTATCCGACATTGTCACTTTGATCTGCTTGCATCAATCCAACTAATCATGCTACTGCTTCTCTGTGGGCACCTGGTAGCCATGTTCAATTCATGAGATCCACACCATCTCAATGAATCCTGCCCAGAAATTTCGTCTTGGATTATCCATGCATGTCGCCCCACCTCTTACCTGGTGGTATAGTTGCATGCACTCCCTCTGCCCATCTGGCTCGAAATTTATCTGCATGAGTGGTTGCTCCCACTCCATGATCCTCATCTTGTGGCTGTTCCACATCCAGAGATTCACTCTTACCTGCATGCAAATCCTGCTCCCTCTCAAGCTTCAATTGCATGTCTTTCCTGCACTTCCCAACAGTAGGAAGCTCCATAGAAATCCCATCTACTTCAAATCTATAAAGATTCTTCTGCATCTCCAGTTGTAGCTGCTCCACAACCTTCTGAGACTGCTTCTCACGCTGCATGTTGAGAGGCTCCCTCTCAACCACCAAGTCACTAACCTTTTCTTTTCTCCTCAAATATTTGCATGCATCTTGTACCTCAATGCATGTAGATTCTTGGCTCGCGCACATTGCAATTGTTCCGTCGTCACAAAATTTTCTAACAAAGAGCTGATTTTAAATCGACGATATCTCCCTCATCCGAGCTCTGATTTGACCGATTTTTTTTTCAATTTAGGTATATTTTCGCAAGGAATCCAAATATGCTATTTGTTTCTGAAAATATTTCACCAAAATTTTCAAATATTCTCTGCAAACTCGCGCACCCAAAAATTCCTTCTCTCATTCCATGTAGAAAATCTATAACACAGCTTTGATACCATGTAGAAATTATATACAATATGCATGTATATATTCGGACTCTCCTGATCTCACAATATTTAACTTATTGCAAGATACATAATCCTTCCACTATAATTTTTGCAGAAATTTAATCATCAATTGCAAAACACATGAAGCAATAAAAACACACATAACACAGTTGTTTTTAGCTTTGGTGGCTTAACTATATTATGTAACATGGAGATCATATGACAATCTCATACAAGCATACAAAGATTATTACAAGCCCTCGGTACAGTACAATTGTCATAGACTAATCAGCCCAATCTTGCAAATCCATGCACCGATCTCTGCCTCTGTAAACTTGCCTCATGTAATCAAGCATTACGAACCAATTCGATGTAATCCCACTCTCATTGAATGCGTTATTATCATTGGCAACTCCAATGTATATGTAGATGCAATTCATGCATCACTAGTACTCATAACGGATAGTCCATCTTGCCTTTTCACCTATCTCTCCACTGGTCTCCACTGAAACTGCCATGCACTGTAGTTAACTGATGTATTATTCAGTTGATTAATGAGTTATTATTTAGTGAATTAATTGTTAATTAATTTACACCACTCTCACTAGTGTATCAATCAGTTAGACTAGATACAACTAGCTCAACTGAGTCTAACTTAGTTAAACTGAATACAACTCCATAAACTACTCTTCCAACTCTATCATAACTTTGCCACTTCAGTTCTAACTGAGTCCTCCATGCATGAACTCCAAAAAACCCTTAGGAATTGTGTAATTCCTTCAGTCCACTGATTTTCCAAATCTGTTCACTGAAATAAAGTGCTCCAAGAGAATAAGTTGTTGTTAGAGTCTGATTATTATTAAGAGCTAATAATAATCGACATGCATCTATTTTTAGATTGACGATCTATAAATAGACTTCGCCTAATATTATAAAAATAGAATCTCATCTATTTTTCACATTTGACCAACCATCTACAAATAGCCTCCTGCTACATATAGAATATTCTCACCATGTCTAAAAATAGACATACACCTAAAAATAGCATGTGTGGGCCCCACCTATTTTACGTGATTATTTTCCAACTAGGATCAAGGATGATGTTTCAGGATGCCTCCTTCACTGTTTCTTGTTGCAAACTTCAACAGTATTCCTTTCCATAAGAGCGGTGGATTAAATACACGCCTTTATGTTTTCTTGGTTTAAAGGCATCCTTTGCAGGATCTGATAGCTTTTTTATTGTGTTAGTGGGTAGAAAGAGACCTTGATGTCTCTTTTCTCAAGAATTTTTTCATTCTTACATATTGTACCTTTTATATAAGGTAGGCTTGTGGATTTCCCATCCCTATTTCCATCATTGTTTTAGGTACCATGTTTTCTCTTGACCCTTAAAATAACTCTATCAAATTGTTTCTTATTATATCCATTCATTTTAAATAATTTTAAATTAGTTCTAAAGTTGTTTCCATTCTTGCTTGATGTGCTTATTATTCAATATTCTAATGGACCGAGTGGCAAGATGACTCGGTGGCCAAAATTTTCACTGTGCATATTTTTTTCTTTGTAAGCTAGCAGTGAAATTATGTGATATTAAAAGAGAGGTAATTATACATATATCAGTTATGTTGGCCTGCCACTAGGGAAACTAGACTAGCAAAAAAAGAATAAGTACAATGTCCCTCTAAAGTTAGGTAAATTATTTATCAAAGAGACATGAAGAAAGGAAGTTGAAAACATCTATTACTATTACCATGGAAACTTGCTTGACCATTATTCTTGAGCCAAGTAAACACAAAAATAGAGAAGTTGAGCATATTAAAATTCATTTTTATGGGAATCTAATTGGGGAATTGGGTGTGTGACATAGAGTTCGGACCGAGTCTTAAAACTCCATACCCTGTGACTTCTTGGCTAGGGTTTTTAGCTTGGAGTTAACCACGTTGACCCAAAGTTTCCCCTCATCTAGTTACAATAGAATTTCCTCATAAACCTCATTCCTCTTCATTACTGCTTTCATTATTACAATTTTAATGTGTAAGTATAAGTATATTGTTTTGAGATATTTGGTATCCCTTACTCTGGTATTGCTAGTGTCAAGGATCCAATTCCCCATTTCCTCATCTATGTCTGAATCATGGACAAGTCTTCGTTCAAGTCTTAATGCCTCCTCTGTTGTTTTAATTTCCTTTTCAATATGAGGATGATTTTTATCCCAGAATATGTCAACAGACTCTTGATCCCCTTATTGTTCCTGAGAATAGTTGGTTTGCTTCTTCCATGTCAACCCCTCTTACTTTGTCTGCCTCAAGGCATAATGGAGGGATTTGAAGCAATGATCTATGGATAAACCTATGTAAGGGTGTAAACCCACAAAAAAACAACTCATAGAAGCTCACCACTATTCACAATTCACTTCCTTGTCCATCAAATATGGAGATGGAAAAATTCAACATAGAAGGTTGATTTCAGTGGTGTATGAGACCCCCTGAGCCAAATATGCCTTTGGCCTCAATGAAAATAGAACTAGAAAAGGAAATTTCATCGATATAATTTAGAAAAATGTGAATATGTGTGTTACCCACGTGAATCGCCTAAATAAACAATTTATGGAGGAGCTAGTTAAGAATTTCTAGAGAGGAAAATGCCCAAAGGCACCAGTTGAACCCCTCTCCCTCTTTTTGATTGAAGTTATCATTATGGGTGATGGAAAACATAATTCCCTACCCTTGTTTCCTTTGTAAACTCAATTTCCGGCCATGTGTGATCATGAACAACACGTTCCCTCACTATTTTTACCTTTATTCCTTGCATGTGACAAATCAATGATGGAGTTTCCAACTATATTCTCTAGTCACATGTAGGGTTGAAGTGTTAAAACATAAAATAATGACTCTACCCTTGCTTTAAGGGTGCTCACATCCCTAGCACCCCATTCTGTAATATTCCCAAATGGGAAAAACAGGAATATAGTGCAAAATACTTGAATATCAATGTAAAACATCACATAAAAGTATGATACCATTGTGGATAATTTCCATTCATCATAAAAATAGCACATATGTATAAAATAATGGGCCACAAACCATAAAACAAGATATAATGAGCCTCCAATGAAGAAAACCCTCAATAAGAGGTGCTACTACTATATCAAAGATGCTGGAAGACTGCTACAGCGCAGTTATAGAAGCACTGCTATAGAAAATGAGTACACAAAAGACAATGGGCTGATATATGCCTCAAAAGATACAAAAAATACAGATCTAGGCTCTATACAACCTCCAATGAAAAACCCAAAAGGGTTTTCAGAAATACACCACTATACAAGATGGGAATCAAAGCCCTAGGGTTGAAGATTCACTGCAACATATAAACTGGAAATGTGTGGCTAATATGATATGCCAAAGAATATAGCCTCCTCCAATAGGCTCTCTAGATGAAAGGCTGGTCCCTTCTCTAGAAAACCTACTCCCCAAATGGTGTATTGAAACCACCCTGCAACTCCTCCCTGAAAATAATGCAATCCAAGAAAGAAACTGCACTGTAGGGGAAAATGATCAAGTGACCTAATGCCAAATGCTACAAATAAGCTCAAGGACCTTCCTCACCAACCTCCCAATGGAAGGAAACCTTCCTCCACTGAAAAAAGAGATCATAAATCACCCGAATCTATTCTCCATTGTTGCAACCTGCAACTCAGCACATCTCTCAACAGAAACTACGATGTACCAGAAGACTTAAGCTTTGGCCTGATGCCTGATTGTGGAATGGTAGTGCAATACTCTTCCTATGATGCCTCTCACGGATAGAGGTGGGATTCTCAATCAGGAACACCCTGTGCTAAACAACACTGCAATCTTAGCTAAACAACTGAAGAAAGTTATATGTCTAAACAGACCATATATCAAAACATAAACATACATTCATCCATCATGAAATATGGATTCCATCCTCTTCCTTATATAAGTGATGAGATTCCTAACACTAGGCCCCACTCATTTAAGACACTACTTCTATGCAAAGAACCTCCAACTAAAACTGCGTTGTCCCTTAATGAATGCCACTACTCCATGACAACATTGTTGATTTGGTCAAAGTTGACCCAGTCTAGGTGTTCCAACCCCTTTCACACCTATGGGTGCAAATTAAGCTGCCAAGATGTCCTCCTTTCACATTGGAATTGATTTTATTCATATTAAGGAGATTTATGGATCTCCATATCCTCTTATTCATCAAACAAAGAAGCAAAAACAAAATTTAATATTCCAACTAGCTAATGGCTAATTGGGAATATTACAGTCCTCCCCTCCCAAATGTTACTTGTCCTTAAGCAACTGAAAAGGTGAGTGTTGCAACTTTTCTCCTCCTCCATTGGTGACACCTCCATGTGATGAGATTCCCTCATAAGCCAAGTGTCTTCCAATCCATCCCTCCATGAAATGCTCCTCCCAAGTTCTCATGAAATGCAAATGACTCATCCCACAAGGAAGCAAAAGATCCAATGAAACAATCATGGTTTGCCCAATGTTATCCCTGAAACATGTAGCATAATGAACATGGAGAATCTCTCTCCCAAAGGGCACATCCATTCCTTCCATACTCCCTCCAATCATTCCCATAAAAAGAATAAGAACATCATCAATGTATGGGATCAAAACCAAGTACATACAAACAACCATATGCAAAAATGGAGGTGGTTCACAGTCCCACATGTGGAACCAGTGTAGTATATCTCCTGACTACATCAGATAATGATATGGTAAGTGGTTTCCCCACCACTTACTTGCTTCCATAGTTTTCTCACAAGTTTTGAAAAGGTGAGAAATGTTTGGTGCCTTTGGAGTGCACCCTGAATGATACATCATCTCCTTATACCCTCCTAGGGAGTGGCTATGCTCAACAATGTTTATGGCCCAAAGTTGGCCATGAATTTTGTAAGGAATAATTCTCCTACTTGGAGCAATGGCCTGCACACATATGGTAAAGGAATGCAAATAATCATCAAGTGAATCATTATGCACATAAACATGATCCTTATCACAAACCCTGCTCATAAAAATGGAGTGGCTCATAGATATATCCCCTCTCATTCCCAAAGAGGAAATAGATGGCTGTGATAACTCCTTCAAAGAGTTATGTATATCCTCCATCTCCACATGGTCCATGCATCTCCTCAAATGCTGATATATCTCCTCTTCAAGGCCTTCCCAAGTGTATCCCTTCATGAGAGTGTGGTATGACCTCATGGAATAAGTGTGGCTGAAGAGGAAATTCTCATGTGCTCTTTGTAGTAACTTCTCCTTGGGCTTGGAATCTATAGTTAATAAGATCCTACCATGATAATATATGACCTCATCTTGGATTGAATATCCCTCCTCTTGAAGCTGGTCATCAAGTATCATGCATGTAAAAAGATCCTTGGAATAATCCACCAACAGCTGGGATTTCCAATATGGATCTATCCTCCATAGTGACACCGTTGATGATCTATCACATAAAACATATATCATATGGTTGTCCTCCTCTTTGACATCTCCCATGCCAAATTCACATGTTGGAAGGCTGCTCTCCTTCCTCTGCTGCTCCTTTCTCAGCGCAGAATCTGAAATGAGAGTGGGTAATGATGGTCTTTGGAGAATGTCTCCCTCCTCCTTGAGTCTACCCAAGACTCTTAGCGTTGTACCATGACCTCCTAATTCCCCCACTCCTCCTGGATCTATGAGTGGTGCACCATGATGTGAGACATTTCTCACCAGCTCCTGATCAGGTGGCCTCCCAGGTGGTTTGCCACAAAACAATAATGTCTCATGGGCCAAAGTCATGTGCATGATAGATGGGACAGTTAGGTCCTTGATTCCACTGCGCAAATCCATCTATGTTTTCTGTGTGGAAGTTCTATGTGAGGGATATGTGTGCATGCCCTTAATCATATAATTTTTTCCACTCTTTCTATCCACCCATTCTGTCTGCAAAGTCTCCCAATCTGTGGTGACCTTCCCCAAAGTAATCAACCACTGCACACCCAATATCACATTGGTTTCAGGTATGTATACCACAAAAAATTTATCAGTCAATGTATGTTTCCCCATGGTGACAGATGAAGATGGAACATAATGCATTCACTGCATAGTTCTAGCTCCTGGGACCAAAACAGAAAATCCATCAAAATCGTCAGTGGGTATTTCCCACCTCTGCACTAGTTGGGCATTAATAAAATTGTGGGTAGCCCCACTATCAATCAAAACTGAAACTCTCTGATCTAAGATGGAACCTAGAGCTCTCAAGGTAAAATACCTGGGTACTCCTCTAATGATGCAAGAGCCCCTCCAATTGGAGAAAATGCCCCATCCCCACTTCCTAGTGGTGGTGGATCATCTCCTGTTGTGCCAGCGATGTGACCTCTTTCTGGTTCCTCTTCTTCTTCCTCCTCGTCATTTGAGAACACCTCTATATAGTGTTCCTTTCCTGCTACACATCTATGTTCGGGTGCCCATGATTCTTGGCATGTGAAGCAAAGCTTCCTTATCCTCAATTCTCTTCGGACATCATCACTAAGAGGTACTTTACCTTGGCTCTCTTTTGAAAAAAGAGCCTTCTCTTCTTTTCCCTTTGATAGAAAAGTGGGCTTTTTCTGGAATGTTGCCTTTGCTTTTGGCAAGGCATCTTGTAGATCTATAGCCCTTTCAATGGCATCTTGAAGGGTAGTGGGTTTGGTATATTTAACCAGCCCATGAAGATGTTCTGCTAACCCATCAATGAACATATAGACCCTTCTTGTTGCAGATAAATCAGGAACCATAACATAAAGTTTTATAAATTCAGAAATATAAGTTTCTGGATTACCTGATTGTTTGAGCTTTGCTAGCCCCATGAATGGTGCCTCCGGGTCTCTCCGATCAAACCTCTCCACCAACCTCCTTGTGAACTCCGAATATGCAGTCACATTAGCATGACCCAATGTAGACAATCCATGAAACCAACAATCATGTGCCTCGCCCTCAAGGTGCAACGCTGTTATCTTGATGGCCTCCATCTCTGGTACTTTTTTCAACTTGAAGTAGATGTCAATCTTCTCTACCCATGATTTGGCAGTGCATTTAGATGACCCATCAAAGTTGGGTAAGAAAAACATGGCCATAGTTCAGTGTAGATCATGATTTTGAATGAATCCTCCACCTCTATTGTGATGCTTGGGTCTCCTATTAGCCTTGATCTGAAAAAATTCTTGAAAAATCAAGTGATCCTTGAATCTATGAGATTGAGACTCATACTCCATGAAATAGTCTTCAAGATTTTCTTGTTCTTGAAACCCTTCATTTCCCACTGCTAAGAATATAGGCATTGTAGAGCGTTGAGAAACTTGTTGCTACTTCACTCGTTGATCACTCTAGTAATGAGAAATGTCGAAGCCTTCACCATGTAGATATACTTTAGGGGATTCCTTGTATCTACCCATCCTCATCTCCTTTATTTCTCTAGCAATGCCTTGCATAGTTCGAAGAAGTAGCTTGGGATACTCCTTCTCTTCATCCTCTCCTGATAAAGGGGTTTTAACCTTGTCTTATTTATCATCTGTATAATCAAACTTTCGATGCCTTCTTCTGAGATACATCTTCTCTATATCTATGAGAGGATCTCCTTCTTCTGATGACATATTGGCTTAAGATGCACAGGCTGAGCCAAGATTATGCTCTGATACCACTGTAATATTCCCAAATGGGAAAAGCAGGAATATAGTGCAAAATACTTGAATAACAGTGTAAACATCACATAAAAGTATGAGACCAATATGGATCATTTCCATTCATCATAATAGCAGCATATATGTATAAAATAATGGGCCACAAACCATAAAACAAGATATAATAAGCCTCCAATGAATAAAACCCTCAATAAGAGGTGCTGCTACTATATCAAAAATGTTGGAAGACTGCTACAACACAGTTATAGAAGCAGTGCTACAGCAAATGAGTACACAAAAGATAATGGGCTGATATATGCCTCAAAAGATGCAACAAATACAGATCTAGGCTCTATACAACCTCCAATGAAGAACCCAAAAGGGATTTCAGAAATACACCACTATACAAGATGGGAATCAAAGCCCTAGGGATGGAGATTCACTGCAACATATAAACTGGAAAGGTGTGTCTAATCTGATATGCCAAAGAATATAGCCTCCTCCAATAGGCTATCTAGATGAAAGGCTGGTCCCTACTCTAGAAAACCTCCTCCCCAAATGGTGTACTGAAACCACCCTGCAACTCCTCCCTGAAAATAAAGCAGTCCAAAATAGAAACTACATTGTAGCGGAAAATGATCAAGTGGCTTGATGCCAAATGCTGCAAATAAGCTCAAGGGCCTTCCTCACTAGCCTCCCAATGGAAGGAAACCTTCCTCCACTTAAAAATAGATCAAAAATCACCTGAATCTATTATCCATTGTTGCAACCTGCAACTCAGCACATCTCTCAACAGAAACTGCGTTGTACCACAAGATTGAATCTTTAGCCTAATGCCTGATTGTGGAATGGTAGTGCAATACTATTCCTATGAGGCCTCTTAAGGATAGAGGTTGGATTCCCGATCAGGAACACCCTGTACTAAACAGCACTGCAATCTTAGCTAAACCGCTGAAGAAATTTATATGTCTAAACAGACCATATATCAAAACATAAGCATACATTCATCCATCATGAAATATGGTTGTCATCCTCTTCCTTATATAAGTGATGAGCTTCCTAACCCTAAGCCCCACTCATTTAAGACACTAATTCCATGCAAAGAGTCTCCAACAAAAACTGCGTTGTCGCTCAATGAATGCCACTACTCCATGATAACGTTGTTGATTTGGTCAAAGTTGACCCAGTCTAGGTGTTACAACCCCTTTTCACACCTAAGGGTGCTCAATTAAGTTGCCAAGATGTCCTATTTTCACATTGGCGTTAATTTTATTCATATCAAGGAGATTTATGGATCTCCATATCCTCTTATTCATCAAACAAAGAAGCAAAAACAAAATTTAATATTCCAACTAGCTCATGGCTATTTGGGAATATTACACATTCGCAGGGAGAAAATTCAAGAACATGGGATTGGGCTTTGATTTTCTTATGTGTGCATGGGTCACAATACCATTTAATATAATCTCTCTATTTACAACCACATGTTCGACCACTACCTCAAGGGGCTTCCATGGATTTGAGGGAGGCCCTTATGGGAATTAAATATTTCTAACAATGAAACACTTCTTGCTTTCCACCATCATATCCAACCCCTTTCGGTGCACAAGGAACACTTATGTAATTTAGGCTTATGGGTTTTCCCTCCCTATTTCCATCATTGTTTGTGGTATTAAGTATTCTCTTAGCCCTTAAAATAACCCTATCAATTTTTATTTTACTATACCCATTTCATTTGAATGCATTCTCAAGGTGCTTCAATTCATGCTTAATTTGCTAATAATTCAATATTGGATATTGGTGACTAGAGTGACCAATTTTTTTTTATTTTTTTTTATACCAATTTGTTTTAAATGCATCCTTAAGATGCTTGAATTCTTTCCCAATGTGCTAATTGTTTGATATTTTCATGGCTAGAGTGTACAAAAGTTGCATTTGGCATGCTCAAC
Organism: Pinus albicaulis; assembly: GCA_034641835.2. Classification (NCBI taxonomy): domain Eukaryota; kingdom Viridiplantae; phylum Streptophyta; class Pinopsida; order Pinales; family Pinaceae; genus Pinus; species Pinus albicaulis. Next base: position 1,307,081,852 of record CM076583.1, on the reverse strand, counting down.
ATAAGGATCCATGGTTCTATTTACCTTCACAATCGAATATAATGGGAAGGCTTTTTTCATTACAAGTAATTCACATTTCCCTCCCTTCGTGCATTTTGGATAAATAGGGTGTAATTTATAAATTAGTGGCTAACATTTCACAAGGATGCAAATAAAATATGGTTGATCCTTGATCTCAAAGGAGTGTATTAGTTTGTTGTGCTAAGTGTCCTTTTAGTGTTAAACATGTACAATTTGTCTCCATTTGTTTGTTTATGGAATGAGTGTTTTAACCATGAAACATAGATTAATTTGTGAACTTTAAGCATGAAAATAAGCCTAAATAACACTATACATAAGTGTATAACAGATAATAAACATCACACATAATTTTTACACAACAAGCATGATGAAGCAGTTCACCCCTCCTGGGCTACATCTGTTGATCCAGCTCCCAATGGCATGTCCCTCTTTGCCATTATGCTCAAAATTGAAAATTACATGTGTTTACAAGCCGCTAATGTCTATTTTCTCTGCACCAGTGGCTCCATAATGCTCAAATTAGTCTAGGTAGACTCTTGTTTCACCTAAATTAGTTGAAAATTGACCTCCCAATGCATTTTTCCCAATATCAGCTAGAAAAATTCCACTAAAAGTGGAGTATGGAACTTAATTGTAACTAAAAATAGTAAAAACCCCTAAATTAAAGGGCACACTCCAAATTTAACTATCTGTTAACCATAACACTGAATATTACAGGTAGGGGTGGCCACATGCGCACCCACTACCCCGCATGACCGTAACGGTCGGTGCTTAACCCTGTGGAGCCCTGGCCTTAACCGCGCAGAGACTGTGCTTGTGATAATGTTTCGGGAACCGTTTAAGGTTACAATTATTCTCGCCGGAGGTGGTGGTTATGTTAACCATTGTTTATTGTCATGTGATAACTCCATTGGGGCTGCCAACGAGTTGGGACTATTAGCAGTCTCCCCCCTCAAATGTGAAATATATACACCATAAAATGATGTGGATAACATATATGGTAAGAACCATTAGACAACAGAGACGGTCGGAGGTCTTTGTGCGTGCCCGAAGGTCGCGGGGTCGACCCCCTACGACTCCACCAAAATTTTAATACAACCTCCTGGGGACACGTGGCATCCTCTGGGCTTGCCACGTGTCGCCCATCCAACGGCTAATTTCAAAAACGCACAAACCCATCCAATGGTCAAAAAACAACTTCGTACCACAAAATAAATGGCCCAGATTCAACCACGTGTCAAATTTTGATTGGATGTGAGAAAAGGGAATATTCCCTAGAAAATGCCACCTGCTGACTATACCTGCATGCTAACTAGGCATCCCAGTCATAAAATTTTAGCAGTTTGGGAAAACGAACAAAACGCGATATCTTCCTCATATGACATCAGTTTTTCGAATCGTTCACGGCACCAAAATCGCAACGACGAGAAATTTCCAGTCGCTCGGGTTCGATAAAGTTTCGAGCACTTTCAATTTTGAGCATAACACATGATCTCCTGATCACACCTCCCCATTGGGAAGCTTTTGGACCCCAAAAGACTTTAATTACCTGTTCAAAATATGAGGGTACAACTCCCTCACCTTTTCCACTTCCATCCACCTTGCCTTACTTGGTTTGCTGCCCTTGAGCCCAATTCTAAGATAATCGACACGTCCCCTCCTAGAAGTGTGTGTTCTCCTGTCAAGGATGGAATCTTCCTTGAGCTCGTCCAGAAATTCTGGCGAGAAATATTTTATAAATGGCAGTTGAATATCACTCCCTTAATCATCAATCAAAGGAAGCTCATACAAACGTAGATTTTCCACATTGACAATGGAATACATTTTCATATATGAAGGCAAGTCAAGTTGAAATGCATTATTACCAACTTGTTTAATAATCTTGAATGGACCATAACGAATGGGCTTGAGCATTTTACCTTCTCCTTGCATCCTTTCTTTGCTTATGTGCAACCATACCTCATCTCCTTCTTGAAACTTGTGATCAAATCTATGTTTGTCATGCCTCTCCTTGTATGTGCTTTGACTCTTCTCAAGTTGTTCTTGAACTTGTTGATGAATAATATAAATTTGCTCAATGAACTTTCGAGCCTTGTCAATATCACTATGCCCATCAATTGTAACATACTTCTCAAAGATGAATTCTAATGGCGATTTCGACAAATACCCAAAGCAAGCTTCGAAAGATGATGTATTTGTATAAGAGTGCTTGGCCAGATTGTAAGCGTGCTGAATGTAATGCATTTGCTCATCCCACAACTTGGGATTTTTGCTACAATATCCTCTCAATAGATGCACAACGGTCCTGTTCACCACCTCGGTTTGGCCATATTTTTGTAGATGAAAAGCAGTACTCTTTTTCAACTTTGTGTCCATCATCTTCCAAAGATTGGACCAAAAATTCCCAACGAACCTAGAATCCCTGTCACTAACAATAGAAGTTGGCAAACCATAATGAACCCATACATGTTGGAAATAAATTTCAGCAGTAATGGTTTTCTGACATGGCATAAGTATACACATTTTACTGAATCTATCCACAACTACATAAAGATAATCATGTCGTTTTCTTGACATAGGTATACCTCCAAAAAATTCCATGGAGACACTCTCCCATGGCCTTGACGATACCAGTAGTGGTGTGTACAACCTAAGATTCCTATTACTAGGCTTGCTTGTTGCACACATAGAACAACCTCTTATAAAATGTGACACACTATCTATCATGCAAGGCCAATATCAATACCTCTGTAGATGCACCACTGTTTTGCTTACCCCAAAGTGTCCAACAATAAGAGATGAATGAGCCTCTCTCACGACACTAAGTCTCTTTCCTTGTGGTATACATAACTTGCCCAAATGAAACAACATTTTTTTATGCATGTGATAATAATTTTCCTCAAATATATTCCCTTCACTCAAACTAGCATACACATCTTGAAAATCAGCATCAGATGCATATTGTTCTATGTAACTCTCATGTACAATAGAATCATTTTTAAGCAAAGTAGAAGCACTTATAATTGGCCTTGAAATCATATCAGCAAATTTATTAAAAATACCTTTTCTTGTACCTTATAACCAAGTGAAACTGTTGAAGAAATCCCATCCACATGAAATTTCGTGATTACTGCAATTTTGTTTGCGACTGCAAGTACTGTAATGGTTGGTGATCAGTATGTATAATGGTCTCTTTACCCATCAAGTAGTGTTTCCACTTCTTGACTCTTTGTACCAACACATACAACTCTTTGTCATATGTAGGATAATTATTTACAACACCATTGAATGTTTCAGAATGAAAAGTGATAGGCTTACCATGTTGCAAAAGTACTGCGCCCATGGCGTAGTCACTAGCATCGGTTTGTATCTCGAATGGTTGTCTCAAATTCGATAATGCAAGGACCAGAGCTGAACTGATATTGTCTTTTAAAGCTTCAAAAGCTTGCTGTTGTTTGCCTCCCCATTGGAAGTCTTTCTTCACACTTGTCACTGCATGCATAGGAATTGCTATGGCAGAAAAGTTAGCAATAAAATTTCTCCAATATTGAGTTGCGCCTAAGAAACTTATTACCTTGGTTACTGTTTTGGTAGTGGGCCAATTTACAATGGCTTCCACTTTATAAGGATCAATTCTCAACTCCCCTCCTCCTACAATGTGTCCCAAATAAACCAGAAAAGTCTTTCCGAATTCACACTTTAACATCTTAAGAAATAATTGCTCTTTCTTCAAAACATCAAGTACCATTTTCACATGCAAGACATGTTCTTCTCTTGTTCTGCTGAAAATGAGTATATCATATAAATACACAATAAAAAATTCATCAAGAAATGGACGCAAAACATTATCCATAACATGCATGAAAGTCACTGGTGCATTACACAACCAAACAGCATATCCAACCACTCAAAGAGTCCTTGTTTGGTTTTGAATGTAGTCTTCCATATGTCACTTTCTGCAATTTTTACTTGATGATATCCACTTCGTAAATCTAACTTATTGAAAAAAATTTCTTCTTTTAGTTGATCTAGCAAATCATCTATCCTTGGGAGTGGGTATCAATCCTTTGCCGTTATCTTGTTCAAAGCTCTGAAGTCGACACACATGCACCGAGTCCCATCTTTCTTTGGAATCAAGACTATGGGTGAATCGCATGGCCAAGTGAATGGCCTTATGAGTCCCTTTTCCAACAAGTCCTTGATTTGCCTCTTTATTTCAGAATTCTCCATTATCGACATGCAATACATGCCGATGTTTGGAAGATGACAATCTTGTTGCAACTGAATCTCATGTTGAATCTCCCTTTTAAGAGCAATCCTGTTGGCTCCTGAAACATCTCATGATGTGCATCAACTACATCATATAAATCTAATTTCAACTTAGGATCACAGTCTTCAAATGACTCGTGATTAACATCGGCTTTAGGCTTAATCATTAGAAGAAAAAAAATCTTACTTGAATTCACCAGCCTCTTTACCTGTCCAGCATTTACCATTGCAATATTTGTCTTCTTGCGATGTGCTCTAACAATAAACTCCTTGCAATATTTGAATAAATGTCATTTATTCTTATGGAAATGGAAGATCGCTTTCCTGTTATACAAGTAAGGACTTCTTAACTTAAAAAGTTTGTTTCTACCCTCTTCAAAATTATTTTTCCCTCTAGCTTCTAGATGGGTGGCTTGAACACACACCTCATCTAAACTTGTAGAATTAAACATGAGGATAGTATGTTTAAGGGAGCTATGTAAGCCTCCTATGTAGTTGAGAAAAGTATATTGGCTCTTCAAATCTACCCCTAATAAGAGAGCTCTTCTCCTAAACTCTTGGGTGTAGTATTGTACATTATGTCCTTTCAATTGTCTATAATTTTTCCAGATCATTATGGCTTTCTGCATATGATCTAATGGATAAAACTGTTGTTTTATTGCAGTAATGAAATCAGTCCATGATAGGATAATCTTATCATGCTTCTTGATCTCCTCCTTTGTCTTGGTTTCCCACCAAACAAGAGCTGCACCTTCCATCCTCAATGAAGCTAGTTGGATTTTGGTATCATCATCATGAAGGTTCTGAATTCTCAAATAGACCTCCAATTGCCTAATCCAATTATCAAGCTTTTCTGCATTGACTTCACCATTAAAAATTTGCAATTCAACCTTAACATCAAGTTTTAGAAAAGGACCTTTACCAATGTTCTTTGACTTGTGTGAATGGTGTATTGAAGATGAAGTAGAGGATGATGATGATGAGGGTGAGGATGGTGACTTTCCACTGCTCCATTTCCTCCATTGCCCTTTTTGATTTATCTTCAGCATTGTGGCCTCCTGATGATCCCTGACCTTCCTTGTGAAGTTTGGATCCTTCTCCTTCTAGTCTTTGATTCCTTTCTTGATAAAGGACTCTCACCATTTCAGTCATGTCAAGGAATGCTTTCCTGAACACTCTTTCTTCTTCTTTGGGATCCACCTCTTCATGGATTTCTTCTTCTCCTAGAGGCATTCTTATAACTTCTTCTGCTTCTTTTGGAGGTGAACTAGGTGGTGGATAATGTGGCAATCTTGCCCTCCTTTTTTGTGGCTCACTTTGAGAACCTCTTTCTTCCGCCAATTTGCCTTCTCCTCTCTTAAGCCTTAGCCTAGTAAGCATGAAAATCCTTGCAAACAATTAAACAAATCTTTGCACACAAAAACACTAGAGATTAAACTCTAGCTCTAATACCAACCTGATATGAAAGGAGTGTATTAGTTTTTTGTGCTAAGTGTCCTTTCAGTATTAAAAACATGTACAATTTGTCTCCATTTGTTTGCTTAAGGAATGCGTGTTTTAACCATGAAACATAGATGAATTTGTGAACTTTAAGCATGAAAATAAGCCTAAATAACACTATACAGAAGTGTATAACATTGAATAAACATCACACATAATTTTTACACAGCAGGCATGATGAAGCAGTTCACCCCTCCTAGGCTACATTTGTTGGTCCAGCTCCCAATGGCAAGTCCCTCTTTTTCATTATGCTAAAACTTGCAAATTACATTACAAGCCTCTAATGGTTGTTTTCTCTGCACCAGTGGCTTAAGAATGCTCAAATTAGTCTAGGTAGACTCTTGTTTCACCCAAATTGGTCGAAAATTGACCTCTTAATGCATTTTTCCCAATATAAGGTAGAAAAACTCCACTAAAAGTGGAGAGTGGCACTTAACTGTCACTAAAAATAGTAAAAAACCCCTAAATTAAATGGCGTGCTCCAAATTTAACTGTCTGTTAAACATAACATTGAATTTTATGGGTAGGGGTGGCCACATGTACACCCGCTACCCCGCCTGACCGTAACGGTCAGCGCTTAACCCGGCGGAGTCCTGGTCTTAACCGCACGGAGACTGCACTTGTGATAATGTTTCGAGAACTGTTTAATGTTATGGTTATTCTCGCCGAAGTTTACAGTTTTGTTAAACATTATTGATTGTCATGTGATAACTCCCTTGGGGCCGCCAGTGGGTTGGGACCACTGGCGGTCCCTCCCCCCCCCCCCCCCCCCTCACATGTGAAACATATACACCAAAAAATGATGCAAATAACATATATGGTTAGAACCATTAGACAACGGAGACGGTCGAAGGTCTTTGTGCGCGCCCGGAGGTCGTGGGGTCGACCCCCCACAACTCCACCAAATTTTTAATACAACCTCCTGGGGACATGTGGCAGCCTCTGGGCTTGCCACGTGTCGCCCATCCAATGGCTACTTTCAAAAACGCACAAACACATCCAACGGTCAAAAACCAACTTCGTACCACAAAATCAATGGCCCAGATTCAGCCATGTGTCAAATTCTGATTAGCTATGAGAAAAGGGAATATTCCCTAGAATATGCCACCTGCTGACTGTACATGCATGCTGACTCAACATCTCAGTCACAAAATTTTAGTTGTTTGGCAAAACGAACAGAACGCGAAATCCTCCTCATACGACATCGGTTTTTCGAACCGTTTGCAGTGTCGAAATCGCAACAACGAGACCTTTCTAGTCGCTCGGGTTTGGTAAAATTTATAGCACTTTAAATTTTGAGCATAACATATGATCTCTTGATCAATCCTCCACCTTCTAGAGTTCATAACTCGAGCTCTCAACATTGGAAATCAGGAAATCAAAGCTCATTGAGAATTTGAGACTAAGAACAAGTTGAGTGTGTTTTGAAGAGTTGTATATGGTAATATTTTTTTCTCATAAATATAAAACATATTCATTTTTTTCCACTACTATAAATTGAGCTTGCGCCAGAACCTTGATATCCCGAGCTTATAACTTGAGCTACAAACACCCAAATTGCATGAACAAGAGATGATTAGGGAGTTGTATACATGAAGAGCACCCAAGGAGTGGTTTTAGAAATTGATAAGTGAATTATCATGCCCACAAATTAAAATCCAATCATGACTATTTCAGGCATGTGATATTAAAGTATTTTGGGAAAATTGTTATTAAACAAAATTTATGTAGAGATAAAGTGACCCCAAGCAATGACATTGATTGATAAGTGAACATTTTTAAAGTGTTACTTTAATAAAACATTAATTGAAGGACAAAAGCATTATATTTTATTAAATGAAAAGTATCTAAGGAGTTTCAAGGGGTAAAATACGCAACTTCCCTAACAATTGCCAAGATGATAGAGAAAGCATCATAAAGAAGACATTAAAGGATATAAAATGGATTAAAACGTATGTTAAAACAAAAATTTCTTCCATATTTTAAGTGAAGCACTTGAAGCTCTCCTTATAACTTTTATTCTCACAATCTTTGTTCATACAACTTTTGTGAGTCTCATCGCCATAGAAGTCAAGTATTAATTGTTCTCTCCCTTTTTCTTCATCCAAGTTACACTCATTTCAGATCTACAATAGCCTCTCCTTGCCCACAAGTGCACATGCTTGATTTATCATGTATTTTAATCAGTGGAAGTATCACTTGTAAAATCTCAAGGAATCTATTTGAGAGGTACATTGTTTTCATTGTTTATGCTTTTGTTGGAATGGTAAGATCTGAGCAAGTTATCTCCTTTTCAAATTTATTTGATATAAATGTTGTAATATTGCAATACTTTTCCTACAAAAATATTTCATCTTTGGATTTTATTTCTTTTAGTGTGATCTTGGAAACCTGTCTTACTTACTCATAGCATTGGAAGAAAAAGGTAATTGGGGTTGAGCAATTTTCATTTATGTTAGGCTAACCTCCTATTTATTTCCCCTCGTCCTAAGGATGTTACTAGGGTAAACCCTGGGATTTTTATGTCACGTGGCTAGGTCAACAAACCATGAATAGGTCATATATAACTCATGAACCATTGGCTCATTAAAAACCATCACATCACAAGTTGAACTCAAGTGGGGAAGGTAAAAACTTTCCTCACAACCACTCAAGCTACACCCAATTGATAATATTTACTTAAAGTTATAACAATTTACTCGCCATAAAATATTAAAGAATAATAAAATGGAAGCAAAGAATATTTATGTGGGCCTCCCTTGGTTAACCGTCCATTCTTTTGGACACTGGTGATTTTATTATTGATCATAAAACTTATGTGGCTAGCATACCTTTGTTGTTATTTCATTAATTATTCTTATTTGACGAGAGCCTCTCTGTGAAGAGATGGGTTCATGATAAATATTTGAGTCTATTTCAAAGAGAAAATAGGAGCACCAATTTTGTAAAAATGAAGGCGGGTCCTTTTAGTTCTCCACAAATATTACCCTCAACATTGATCATCTTCCCATTTAGGAAACATGATCAACAACACCCACCTCTTCGAGTTGAAGTTTATATAGTTTATTTATTAAACATCATGATTTCGAGTTTTCCCTTCCCATGAATCCTCTCAATTAAAACAAGAGATCTAACTAGATGGAAAATAAATTAATTCAAACATCACAACCACGTACCATATTGATGGGATAAGAGTATTTGAAAATACTCTTTAACCAACTAGGTTATTGTAGCTCAGTTATATATAGCTAAGCTATTTTATTTTATTTTTATTTTTATTTTTTATTTTTTTTGGATTCAACTAATAAATGTGATTGTTTAAAAAATAATAGGAAAGAGAGGGATTCAAACCCCTAGTAGGCCTTTTACTATACTAATTTTCAAGACCAATGCCATTGACCACTTTGTTGAAGGTTTTAGATTGGATTGAACCAATAAATGTGATTGTCGAAAAAAAAATAGGAGAGAGAGGGATTCAAACCCCTCATAGTTTTTTAATATAATAATTTTCAATACCAACACCATTGACCACTTTGTTGATGGTTGTATCTTAGGCAAGTGCTTCTACACGGGTCTTTTGTCTAGGCGTGTAGAAATCACACACATCTCTTTATAACACTTGCTTTAGGTTGAGTAAGTTGTTGATGTAATTTAGCCTAAGTTTAATTAGGAAAACACATATATTAATATGTTGGCTTATTGCACTAATAAAACATTGGAAAAGTAAAGTAATTCACTTTAGTACATTTTAATCTTAGCATTGATCTTAAGTGAGGTGAGATATAATCTTGACTGTCAATCACTTTAATATTAGGGTTAGGATTAGGGTTTTGGTTCAATGTAAACTTATAAAAGCAAGGTTGAGGAGAGGATATAAACACACAACAACAACAAAAAATTCAAAGTGACATCTTAGTGAGCGGTTTTATAGGTCTGAGGGAGTGTAGAGAGGCTCGAGATCTAGATCTGCAAGTGAGATTGAGCACCGATCTATGAAATATCTACTGGATCAGATCCAGGTTATTGTATCTTTATTTTCTTACGTGGGTCACTATCCTAGGATGGCCTAAGAAGGTTATTATTATTTATTAAATATCAACTTATTTGTTGGGAAATTTTTTTTGTGTATTATTGTGATTTAGATCATTATTTGCTTCCACTAATATATTTTTTGGGAACCTCATTGTGTGTTTATTCGTAATTGTTTTTCTAGGAATTAAATACTTAATGTTGGGTTCAAGGAAATCTGACATGGAATCAGAGTGTAAACTTTGAACCGATCTCGAAATCATAGGTGTCGGCTTCGTACTGGATTGTCGAGGCTAGATTCAGCCACGATTGTATGAGCAAACTCTTTTTAGGGTCAATTTTTTTTTTGGTAAGGTTGGAAATAATTTTTAAGGGGGGCATGATTTAAAAAATAAAAAATAAAAATAAAAAGGTTTTTTTTAGGAAATTCGACAAATCTAAGTGGTCGTCGGACCCACCCAACTGACAACAACAACAACCCCTAGATCCAGTCATCGTGGGGTACCCATCAACATAGGTGGTCATTAAGAGCCACGAACGATGGGAAAATAGGGGAAAATTGAGTGCAGGATTTGTAGGTTGCAATAGGAGTAGATAAGGCCATAGGGACAAGAGCCATATGGGGCGATGGCATGGTGTTGATGTCGCATGAGGAGGAAATGAGTAACTAATCATGTAGGGAGATTAAAGCTGATAGCGAGGTTGCAGAGTGGCTGCAAAAGCATATCAAGGTGTGGAGAATTTTCATAGGGTTAGACACAACCCTGACAAAGGAAAATGAGGGTTGATAACTTATAGCAGGATATAGTAGGGAGACACGACGTGTGAAGACAACTAAATCAGAGCAGGGGGGACCACAATAGTTGTTGAGGGCTCAACACAAGAATGGTTCAAGGTGAACAGAGTTGGAAACCGCAAGCTAGTCCTTAGCTGCCAACCCAACCGGTCGACCACGAACCAAGGTTGAGGAGACCGATTTGAGGGCTAAATAGGTTACGTGGGGTAAGAGTTATGGTTGGAAGGGATGCATAGCAGGGCCAATTTTTTAACAATAGGTGCATAATGTGCATGATAGTAGAAAAATGACTTGCAAGAGAGTCTTCCATGTGATAAGTTGCCCAAGGGATCAGCCGCTAAAGAAGCGGCAGCCGACCAGTCAATCGCGAGGAAACAAGGATTGTGTAGGACACAATGAAAATCCACATAGGTATTAAAGAAGTAGTGGGTTGGGTAAGATTCAACAGAACGCAAGCTAAAAAATCTCACAACACAACATGGGTTTTGGCGTAATGCACAAGGCCATGGGAAGATTGTAGAACAAAGGTAGTGATGAAAATAAAGGAAATCCATTTGGGGGTCAATATAATGCTGAGAAATCACTAAGAAGTCAATTTCAAGTGCAGTTGGATGGTAGAGAAAGAACTGAGCTACTGACAGAGAAAGGTTTGTACGAGGTTGTCGTTAGTGGTAGTGAATAAGGGTGCAATTTTCTTCTTCATCATGTTAAATTATTTTTGGCAGGGTTTGATTTGTTGGGCAGGGATGGTGACGAAGATTAGGTTTGAAGATCACTTGGATGGGTTGTCCAACTACAACATCTGGAAGGAAAGGATTGTGCTGGTGTTAGATAAGAACAGAATCTAGGAGTTTATATCACAAACTCAAATTCTCCCTACTCATGCAACACTTGTGACTTCCCATAACAAGAAGGATGTGAAATATAGGAGGATTATCCAGGATAGAGTGAAGGACCATATTATTCCTCACATATCCAAGAAGAAAACTACAAGATAAATGTGGGAGGCATTGACGAATTTATACCAAAATGACAAACAAAACTAGAAAATGGTGCCGAGAGAGAAGATCAGGGGCACTGAGATTTCCAAGAATGAGTCAATTTATTCTTGTCTCAAAAAAAATTCTCAAGTATGGGATGAGATTTTTGCAATAAGGAAGAAAGTGTCAGACCTAAAACTAGTAAAGACAACTCTAAACATGTTCACAAATCAGTGGGGTACCTTCTTTAAAGGAGTCATGGCATGGGAGAACCTCCCAACTCGGGATTAGTTGTAGGATTACTTCACCAAAGAGGAGACTCATGAGGAGGATTTCATGGCAACTAGGTAAAAGGTGGAATGGATGAGGAGAACATTTCTCTTTCAAGCCATGTGAGAAAGGGTAATGAGTTCACCAAAATGAACAAACAGAGGGAGGATACTCTTCGGATGAGAAGAAGAAGGACATGAGAAAATTCAAGTTTTTCATGTCACATGCCATGACATTATGCGAGCCAATGAAGAGCAAGGGAAAGGCAACCACAACAACCATTTCACAGATGAACGAGTTGTCTGAGAAGTTCAAGAGGAACTTTACCTTTGTGTCTTGCCTTTCTAAGGCTATCACAAAAGAGATGTGGTCCATAGATAAGGGGGTATCTCACCATATGACAAGAATGAGGGAATTGTTCCTTTGTGTTTCAAAGATGGATTCAAACATTCATGTGAAAGTTGGTATGAGTACCATACATGCGGTGAAAGGGATTGGAACAATGTTATTCCAGCTAGAATCAGGAGGATAATTGGAGGTGGAAGAGGTGTTATATGTCCCAGATATGAAGACGAACTTGCTCTTAGTCTCAACTCTAGAGGTCAGAGAGTATAATTTTGAGTTCCATATAGGACAATTATTCATACGTTCAAAGGAAGCTACCTAGGGATAAGTTGTACTTGTGGGGCCAACCTATAAGTAGATTGTTAGTTTTAGATAACCATGGTATGTTCTATGCTTAATGAAATTTACTTCAATATTTCTTATAGGCCCAATTCAAATTAGTAATCACATAAACATGAAAGTAAATGCTAATAGAACATAATAATATATCGACAGAAGACAAGCCAATATAATAAATCAGAATTTGTAATTCTTCTTGTTCAACAAAGATAGAGAGAAATGTTTGTTACAACAGTCAACAGGATGCCCTAGCCAACAAAGATTTTTGTTGGTCATACCAGCTCTTCCAACCTCCAAGTAGGTTCAGTCAAACTCGGTCAAGCTCAACCTTTCTTCAATGTCACACACTATCCATGAAACAATCCTCAAATCCAGTCAATGCAAGTCAATTTCCTACGGTCGAAGACAATCAATGTTGCGATCAAAGTGGTATGGTCAAAGTCAACGTTCTGCCTCGATTTTTGTGCACTCCAATGCGGCCTCCAAAAATCAGAATTCATGTCCTCGAATTGTAGTCAAACAAGGAGGGTTGACCCAAGGTCAATGCTGATCAACACTATCCAGAAAGCCCCAAAACAATCCACAATTTTTCTAGCTTCAGATTCACACGCGGGAGAGAGAGAAGCCTCTTGAAGGTTGTACGAGCCAATCAGATGATGAGGAATGTGTGATGAGTTGATGATAAAATCCGCATCAATTCTCTCTAATTTATATCCATCAATGAGGGTGTGTGACACATCTTTTGGGGCTTGTGAGCCTATATTACAATTTTGGCCGACCTTGACAATTTGCACATGTGTGGAAAATAAAATCAAAACATAAGATCTGCTCATCCAAACAATATGATATTTAGATCAATCTTGCACCTCTCCAAAAGAGGAATCCAACAAAAATATCATCATGATAATATGATCAATGCAACATGGAGTTTGGGCCTAGTTGCCCAAAATTAACACTCCCTCTCAACTAGGGAGAACTCCATTTGTCCACTTGTGCCATCCTGTCATGCAGTACCATAGTGTACTATCATATATCATCCTGTTGTAACATACTTTGTTGGCTCTTCTTTACATAACGAGAGTGAGTCTCAAAGAGTTCACACTCTGCTGACTCGAAGTCATGTTAGAGGTTAAAACCTCAATGGGGCTCAAGAAAGTCACATATTGACCCGAAGTCAGTTTAGAGGTAAGAAATTCATCAAAATTGATCTCAGATAAAGGTGTTGGACACATCCCCATCTTAGACATAGATAGTATGATAATCTCTGATTCATTCATTGTTCATGCTATCAGCCTCTATCCACATTTACCATATCACTGGCCAAATGAGAGGTACTTCCCATGAGTTCGAAACTCCATGGGTAGGATACATGCGGGGCATAGATCAAAGAGAGGGTGAACTAGCTCAATATGATAACGTTTGGGTAGAAGCACACCAAAAAGGTTCGATGAACCTAGCTCTGTGGTTTCTTATAGCTCCAAGAAGCTATCCTAGGCCCCCTTGAGCTACTAGAGCTCGTAGTCCAACTCGATCGGGACCCTCACAATAGGGTCTGTCCTTGATTCCAATCTTCTCAAGGAAGGTCAAGAATTTGACCTTCCCTAGGGGATTCGTGAGAATATATGTGACCTGCTCATCAATCCCAATGTGATGGAGCCTTACCGCTCCTCACTATACCATGTCCCATAAAAAGTGGTACCTCATGTCAATATGCTTGGATCGGTTATGGAACATAGGATTCTCAGAAAAAACGAATCCCACTTTGGTTATCACACAGGATAACGGTGTTATCTAACACATGTCCAAACATCTCACTGAATATTTTCTAAACCAAATAGCTTCACAACAAGCCATACTCGTTGTAATGTATTCAGCCTCAGTGGTGCTCAAAGCAACCGATTTTTGCTTCCTACTCAGATTCTGAGATATTGAAGTAGAAACAAGAGTGAAGCAACATCCAAATGTGCCCTTACGATCCACCACCATTCCTGCCCAATCAACATCAGTATATCCATGGAGCCACATAGTCCTGGCATTGTATCTCAGCCCATGGTTGATTGTGCCCTGGAGATATCTCAAGAGATTCTTGGCACCAATATAGTTAATGTGATGAGGGTCAACCATATATTGACTCAATGTGTTCACTACAAAACATATGTCCGTACATGAGTTCACTATGAACATCAAGGCCCCCACAAGTTAACGATACTTGGTGGGATTTCCCAACTTGGGCCCAGCCGCGATTCCACACAACTTCTTAAAGTTGAGTTCCATCGGTATCAACATGAACTTACAGTCCACCATTCTAAATCTATCTAGAAAATTCACAACATATTTTCCTTGAGAAAGGAAAATCTCACCTGGCTTCTGCCAGATCTTCAAGCCTAGGAAATAGTGCATTAGTCTTAGGTCCTTGATCTCGAACTCGGAAAAAATATCCCTCTTAAATTGATGAACGAGAGGGTTAACACTTGTCAAGAAGAGATCGTCCACATAGAGAACCAGAATGAGAGGCCTTTCTTTATCAACCTTAAAATAAAGGTTTGGATCAGCATCACTTCGAGTGAAGCCCAACTTCATCAAGTAGCTATTGTTCCTATAATACCAAGCCCTGGGGCTTGATTCAACCCATAGAGGGATTTCTTCAACCTGCATACATATGTGTCTCTATCTTGGACTTCGAACCCTGGAGGTTGCTCCACATAAACCTCTTCCTTGATTGAACTATGTAAAAAGGCAGTCTTCACACCCATTTGATGGAGACTCCATCCTTACGTTGCAGTAAGGGAAATGATCGATCATATGGTGGTATAGCGGGCAACAGGTGAAAACATATCATCATAATCTATGCCTTCCTTTTGAGAGAAGCCTCGGGAAAAATATTGCCTTGTACTTTTCAGCACTTCGATCGGCTCCATGCTTGATCTTGTAGAGCCATTTCGAGGTGACAACATATTTGTCCTTCAGTCTCGGGACCATATCGTAGACATAATTCTTCATAATAGTCTCATATTCTTCGTGCATATCATCCTTCCAAACTTGATGCTTTAGGACTTATTCAAATGTTCCAAGCTCAGATTGTACAATAGTACTCATGGCTGTTAGGTACCCTTGGTACCTATTCGGCTTCTTACTTTACTGGAATGTTCCCCATGGAGAAATATGTCTCTCAGAATCTTCAAGAGTGTCTCTTAGCCATGAAGGTCTTATTTTATTTGAAGAGGGTGGACCTATAGGATCCATCGTACCTTCAACATCGCACATCATTTTAACATTTGGTTATTCCTGCCTTCCAACTTCTTCTTATTCTTGTCTTCCTTTGATATAGGGAGATTTATAACTTTCCTGAGGGTAGCATCTTCATTGAAGGTGACATCATGGGATATCTCCACTTCTCTTTGACCACGCACATAGATTATATATGCCTTCGAGGTTTCACTGTAGCCCAAAAACATTCCCTTCTTCCCGGAAGCATCCAGCTTGCTCCTCTTTTCTTTCGGCACATGAAAATAAATGAGACTTCCAAAAACTCTAAAATGAGAGACATTTGGCTTCTTACCAAGGAAGACTTATTCGGGAGTTTTGGAGTCCAATGTAGAATGTGGGAATTTATTTTGGACATACAGAACGATGTTGGCAGCTTCTCAATATAGAAACTTCGGAAGACCTTAGTCATAAAGCATGGCATGGGAAGCTTCCAAAATGGTTCTATTTTTCCTTTCAGCAACACCATTTTGTTTGAGAGTGTACACGGTGGTGGTCTCCCTCTTAATGCCAACTTCCCTTGAATAGTCGTTGAATTCATTTGACTCATACTCGGTCCTCAAAATTTTGATCTTCTTCCCTGTTTGATTTTCAACCAAGGCCTTGAAGGTACAAACCGCTTGAATGCTTCATCCTTCTTCTTCTGGAAATATATCCAAGCCTTGTGGGAGAATTCATTTATAAAAGTGATATAATATAAGCATCCTCCCAAGGATGTTACGGGCAACATACCAGATATATCAAAATGTATCAATTGCAAAATATCATATGTCTTCATGACACTTGACGAGAATGGTCCCCTTGTATGCTTTCCTTTAGCACAACCCTGACATACACCTTGACGAACATTTTTTAAATTGAGCATACTTTTCACCACCTTCCTTCCTTCGAGAAGGGCTTTGAAATGAAGTGTGCAAACCTAGGATGTCGTAGCTCGGATTGAAGGGTTGTGTCACATGTCACAGCCCCCAACGGACTTCCTCCAACCTGATAGAGTGTATCAACTCTAAAACCAAGAGTGAATGCTTATTTGAAGTTACTCTTCCAAATGCGTACCTTTCCATCGATGAATGCCACCTTGAATCCTTTGTCTTCCATTGTCAATGTAGACACTAGATTCTTCTTCAAGTTAGGTATGTACAACACATCTTGCAAGCAGAGGACTTGAAGTTGATTTAGATAAAGGGTAACAATCCCTATCCCTTCCAAAAGATAGGTGGCATTGCCTGCAAGGATAATTTCCATATTAGTATCCTTTTCAATCAAAACATAGAGGGATTCATTATATCTATTGAAGTTCCTTGAGGCACCACTATCAATCAACCAATTATCTAATGTATCGAAAGGAGATGCAAAGGAGAGGGTAGATATAAGAATATATTCATTTTTCCTATCAACAACATTAGATTCATCATACCTAGAATTTTTTGACCTCTTGAAAGGTTTCCCATTTCCACTTCGATCAGAGTGAGCCTCCCTCTTTCCTTTGAACATGTTGTTCCTTTGATTCCATTCTCCATGAAGTTGTTGTTGCCATCATCTCTAGGAGAGTCCCTTCTATTGGAGAACTCTCTTGCATAGTGACCAAACTTGTTACAAGTGTAACATCTTCCTTTTCTTCCTTTGGTACCCGCTTTTCCATGGTTTTGATTTCTCGGACCACCATTGTTCCTCTTCTTTGCATGAGCGGTCAAGTCAGTAGGGTCACCTCCATTCCCATTCGAGGGATGGTCTCTCTCCATCATCCTTGTTTCCTCTTGAGTGCATCTCGTCAACAATTCATCAAAATCAAGAATCACATTATTATTAAGAATCGTAGTATTAAATACATACCAGTCTAAGGGGAGCCCTCCAAGAGCAATGAGAATGAGCTCTTGGTCAACTAATTATTCTCAAATAGCTAAGAGATAATTCTTGATTTACTGTGAGCATCATAAAATATGACTGAATGGAGTCTTCTTTGCCCTTCTTGATATTCTTCAACTTGTTCTTGAAAAAGAGAACTTGATTATCATTGCTAGCCCTTAACATGCTAACCAACTTATCATACATCTCTTTAGATGTGCCCAAATTGGAGATATAAGAAACCAATTGCTTATGTATAGAATCCCTGATAATAATATTCTCCTTGTCTTCCCCTTTCTTATACTTCGTCTTTGTGGCAACCGATGCATTTGATGGAGGCTCACTTATCTTCCCCTTGCACATAATCCATGACATCTTGATCTTCCAACACAAAATCCAAAGACATATTCCAAGCATGATAATCAAACTTATCAGTCAACTTATCATCATACATGAAACCCTTGTAGGTTGAGGGGGCCATTGGTCCTTGATAAGACAACTTCTTCGATGATTTCTTTTCACACTAGCTTGGGCTTTGTCTTCACCTAAGCTCTGATCCCATGTTAATTTTAGATAGCCATGGTATGTTCTATGCTTAATGCAATTTGCTTCAATCTTTCTTATACGTCCAATTCAAATTAACAATCACATAAACATGAAAGTAAATGTTGATAGAACATAATAATAGATTGACAGAAGACACGCATATATAATAAAGAAATAATTGTAATTCTTCTTGTTCAGAAAATATAGAGAGAAATGTTTGTTACAACAGTCAACAGGATGCCCTAGCCAACAACGTCTTTTGCTGGTCAAACCAGCTCTTCCAACCTCCAAGCCGGTTCAGTCAAACTCAATCAAACACAACCTTTCTTCAGTGTCACACACAGCCTATGAAACACCCCTGAAAACTAGTCAACACAATTCAATTTTCTGCGGTCAAAGATAGTCAACGCTACGGTAAAAGTCAACTTTCTGCCTCATTTTTTGTGCCCTCCAATGCGAAATCCAAAAATTAGAATTTGTGTCTTGAAATCGGAGTCAAACAAGGAGGGTTGACCCAAGGTCCACGGTGATCAACGTTGTCCAGAAAGCCCTAAAATAGTCTGCAATTTTTCCAGCTTCAGATTTGTTAGCACCCTATAATTTAGAAGATTGGAAAAACTAAAATATAAAGCACAACATCAAACCACTTGGAGTTCAAGACCTAACCTTCCTAGAATCTGATAAACTTTCTAGAATCAGAGAGGGCTCTATCTGTTTTATGATTTAAATCGATTTAACTTGCTGGTTAGAAGCACTGATATTAGGCTAGTTACAATGATGGGGTTGTTTGTTTGATTGATTGTGTTGTTGGACAGATAGGGCTGCAGAGGCTAATCCATTGGGCGATGGACTCAAAGGATGGGATGGCACATAAACATCAAGAGCGAATCACAGGGAAAGCTAACTATGTTGAATGGATCTTAAGAGATGTATGAATTATGAAGTGAAGGAAACAGTAAGGTTCAGTAATGACTAAAGAGAAATTAAGAATTCTTTAATCAAACTTCAAGCAAAAAACATTCAGATTGTAAATGAAGACAGAATTAAGGCGCTCCGACAACGAATCTTAACCTAATATTTTTGATCCACAATTAGATGAGCAGACACACAACAGAGAAAACGATGGAAACATTTAAACAAAGAAGAAAAACATCACCATTTTAACACAACTCAAGAATCTTGTAACTGATCTTCGATTATCGATGTCCAGCTTCAAAAATTAGAGTGCTGCAATAGTAGTTCTTACAATACAGGTGCTCAAATATCCAACCCTTGCTATTGAGAATTCTAGTAGTATTTAACTAACAACTAAGTCGTTTTTCCCTAATCTACTCTGGCAACCTTTATTTATTACAAGAAAACTGAAATTAGACAGGTGTGTCCATGCAAGGCCCAAACAAAAAAAATCTTTGATGAACACTGCATGTAGAATTTATTATGGTAACTTTTCAAGAATCCAAAACTCAAGCGGCTCTACGTGAATCAACAAAGTGGCTTGGAGGCAAATATGATGGTTTCGAAGAGGTAACCAATGGAGGCTCTGACATCTGGCTCTGTTCTACAAAAAACAGGCATTTAATAATTAGTCTGGTGCAATGCTGGCATTGATTGGTGTCAGTACCGGTGCCTCCTGCTGCTCCTTTAGGGTCCGTTGTTTGATCTTGGCATAAACGCCCGACTTGGCCTTTACTGTCTTTTTGCTACCCGAGCCCTTTCGGCATTTTCAACCCTTTATTAAAGCAAAACAATGTAAAAAACCATTCACCCAAACTTGAAATCCTTTTTTCCTTTGCTCTGAAATACATTGTATTCATGCCAACATTGCACACATCTGAGCCAACATCGTGGTGCAGGTCTTAACATTTACCCTTCACACTTTAATCTTTAAAACTTGCGACGCGCAACTTGCAATCGGGCCCCACCGCATCGCATATCGCACTTCGACATTTTTAACATTTAACTTGGCATCTAATTTGTAAGACTTGCGATCCGCGATCTACGAAGGGAGATGCACGGGGGAGGGTATGAGTGATGTGGCAGGGCAGAAGTGGGACGACGACCGCAACGCACATCGCAATGTATAACGTTTAGTTATAAGCTGCGGGGGTTAACTTTTGAACTTTTTGAAATGCGAGGAAGAGGGACCCACTGGCGATGCGACAAAGTTTTTATGAATTGGCAGAAGGTTTAAAGTGGTAAGTATTATGGATTTTATATGGTATTCATATGTATTGCAACAACTTATGAAGCGGGAGTGGAGCTGCGGAGGTGGGGCCGGCTTATTGCATCGCAAAAATAAATGGATAGACTTGCAGGCACGCACAATGGTAAGTCAAATGCGATGTGATATCACAGTCGCAAATCGGTGATTGCAACACTTAGATTTTAGTTTCCAATGCGAAACACCTAAACTTTGCGAAATGCGATGAGGGGCCCCACTTCAATCGCGATCGGGAAATGGGAAGCAGAGCAAGGGAAAAGCGATGAAAAGGTAAAATTTACAGTTCATATCATATGGCTATTCGATGGGTGGCGGAGCTTGTAACTTTTAACACTTTCGGCCTTTTATATAAGTGGTTTTAAATAAAAATTAGCACCGAAAGGTTATATATGTGGGTTTTTGGGAGGGTTTGAATGGGATTTAGAGCATGAGAGAATATGGAGGAAATGAAAGGGGAAAAAGAGGGTGGATGAAATGAAATGGAATGAGGGTAGAAATGAAGTTTTATCCCCATCACACCTTGTCAGCAGCACTTCCTTCCTTATATTGGGCGGAGAGGCAGATTGAATCCTTTGAACCTCTTTACAGTCAGGAGTTCCCTTTCTTTCTCTGAAAATAAATGATAGCCATAGAATGTTATTTTCAGCAATGAAAAATCTAATCAATAATCAATCACCTTGTAATACTGCGAAATGCAGGAGTCTAACAGTGGCTCCAACTTGGGATGGCAGCTTCTTCAATAGGTGTCAAGAACACCGTAGACTAGTGGCGTGATCCATTGGGCTGATCCCAACCTTGTAGCCTGATCTGCTGCAACAACCTTCGGGCTAATGGCGATGCTTTCTGAAAACTGAGGTTTGAAACACACTTGATCTTAAGACTGAAAAAGCCACCTGAAACTGAAAGTTGGAGACATGCTTACAGTATTAAGATCTTATTTGCACACCTACCTACCCAACCTATGATTCTAATCATTTTTCTTCCTTTTGGGGTGCATTTAGACTTGCAAACCCTGACATCATTTTTCTTTTGAATTGCTAACCTATTACCTATCCCTAATTTCTCCTATTGGTTCAAATTAGGCTGTTGAACCAATGTCATTTTCTACCTACCTACTGATAAGCCAAGATGATTGCACAAAACTTTTTCAATAGTAGTGGCACTTTAATTTGCAACACTTTTAGAAAAATTTATGTACATCCTTGCTTATCAGACTAGGATTATGGCCTTCACTCTGGGCTTCAACCTGGTCCAAAATTGTAATGCTATGGTAATTACAATGATGAAAGTCTTATCTGTTTTAGCAGAGATAGTGTTTTAGCATCCTGCCATTGACAGGACCTCCAAACAACTCTGTTCCATCCATTTCTTGCAAGAAAAAAACATTGTCTCCTCTGAAAGAATGAATGATGTATGGCCCTTTCCATAAGTTGTCAAATTTTTCATGCTTACCTTTATCTTCTCGCCTAGAGTCCCATTTCAAGACTTTATCTCCTATTTTGAAATCATTGGCTTTTGTCCTCTTGTCAAAAATCTTCTTCATATTCTCTTGCACAACCTGGGTTCTATTGTACACCTCTTCTTTGGACTGCTGCAGCTGAATGGTCTAGATTATTATTATTTTCACATCATTTTCTTCATCCCGCGCTTCTTGAATGAGTTTCATGGATAACACTCCTAGGGATGTTGGGAAAACTGCATTCATTCCATATACTAACTGGTATGGTGAAATTCTAATTGATTTCTTGGTGGTTAATGTAATGGACCAACTCGAGTTATAGGGAACATAGAAATATTAGCATGCATATGAGACGTGCATATGATAGCTACATATGCATGTGTCAAGTGTACTGCACTAGTATATGCACTAATCAATTATGAAAAGTCTCAGTGTAGGGTAATGAGTGAATTATTGAAGTATTGAGTAAATATCTAACTCACCAGAATATAATGAATGTATTGTGAGGTAAAAGTTATACCTACCAGTATCATAATATAACTAATATTTTGTTCAGAGGAAAGTAAAAGCATTGACTTATGCAAATAAAATACGATATTTTAATAAAATCCAAGATATTTACTAAATAATGATATTTAATAATAAATCCAAGATATTTATGAAATAATAATATTTTAATATAACTCTAAGATATTTTAAAAGAAGATATTTTAATAAATATCTTGAAAGGATATTTAACTAAGATATTTATTAAAAGATGATATTTTAATAAATATCTTAGGGGATTTGTGTATAAAAGGAGAAGGGAGGAGGTGGGGGACTTGATGGGCATGGGTGAGTGAGGTGGGAAAACTGACCTGGATGCTGCCAGAGGATTTCTAACTGTGCAATACATGAGCAGTGAGTTCTAACAGAGTCATAGAGTGATCTTGATTGTTATTGGAGTTTTGGGCACAGGGGCCAGAAGACTTGTCTTCTGGATCTGGGGACCATAGAGGTTGACCCTAGATAGGCTGGGAGGAAAATGGTGGTTTGGTAATGAGAGCGGGAGCCATGGCGGGTCAGGAACATCTTCAAACACAGTTCCAAGTAAGTATTCAATAGTGAATTGATATAATATGCTTCAAAAAAAAATCACGCTGGATTGTGTAGTATCAATTTTGTTAGTCATTGTTAATTCTGAAGTTTAGGACCTTACACATGGTATCAGAGTAGGGTTTCATACTTTGTGGATCTTAGAGTATTTTAATCATTTCTATGGGTTTCCAAGCTTGTATTGCCTCCATATCTTCACTTTAAACCTTGGAGGCGATTCCAATTTTTTTTATTATAGGAATTAAGAAAAATAGTGTGTAGCATATGCATATCTCCAACCACAAATTGATCAAATGAAGGGCGACCTCTCTCAATTGCATATTAGAATGCATGGAATATGATTGCAACCATTTAAAAAAAAAAAATAACCATGGAATTCTCCACAAGACATATGGTCTGAGATTATAGCACCGAGCCTCATCACAACATATACAAGCTCCTCACACAAGAGTCACTACCCACAACACCCATGCCCATCAATCATATCAATGTAGTGGAATATATAATGCCCAAAAATTCCCAAACTGTGGTTTCCTTTTAGCTCTCCTCGGCCTTCAGTTCACTGTTGTGCCCCCTCTTTGTCCTCTTCACTGAGATTATTGCTAAAACGATGAGTTTAGACTTCAATATCTACATGTTTTGACCTTATAACGAATAGTCACGGCTGCCTTTGCCAAAAGTATCTGGATAAGCTCAAGAGGGGGTTTGTATGAATTAAGATCGATTGAGTTCCTAACTTTGAGAGCTATCAATTTACGTAGTCGCTCTAATGCAATTACACGATTCATGTGTTGAAAACGATCCTCCACTCCCTGAGTTATGATGCCGGTGGGAGCAGGCTTGAGCCTGACCAAACTTTCTTGTTTATTGCGATGTTTTCCACCTAGACCAGAGGACTTGAAGGTGTCCATTTCACATTATTAAAATAGCTGGTGGTCTGTCAGTCTCAAATAATTTGGAGGGGCGCTACACAATGCCCTCACTCCCCTTATCACATTGTTTATATTCAACATTGTCCAAAATTTGATTTTGCACTAGGAAAAGAATGTAGGAATTCTGATGCTGGCATTCGCGCTTGACCTTGAGATTTCAAGTTGAATGTGCCGTACTTGTGCCATGGTATGGTTGCGTGCTCTTTGTGAGGTTTAAACTCTTGATCAAGTTTCGCACACCTGTGCTTTCGATGAGAGTTGAAAGCATGACCTCCCGCTTACTAAACGGGTGCTAACAAGTCTCTAAATTTGGAATATGGAATGATATTTTAATTATAGTTATTTCAATAAGTTTAAATTATAAAAAATTTCCAAACTTTATACCCATCAGTCTTAAAATCTTGACTTGTTCACAACCTATTACCACCCCTCTTTTCGTGCAATTTCTCATTACAAAAATATCAGAAGACAGTCTATTTGCAAACGGAGACAAAAGGGGGGAGACGACAGGTGACCAAACCTTAACCCTGAATTTTTACATAATATATATATATATATATATATATATATATATATATTTTTTGCATGACTTGCGGGTTCGGTGTCTAGATTTTGGAAATTGACCGAAGTAAGAAGTAAGGACTATATATATATATATATATATATATATATATATATATATATATATATATATATATATTTTTCATGACTTGCGGGTTCGGTGTCTCCGATTTGGAAATTGACAGAAGTAAGGACAGGGAAGGTGTCAAATGATACCAAATCGACCCCATCGAATCTCACAACCTTCAGAACGATTGATGAAACCGACGAAACCCATTCCAAATCAACCAGTTACATCTTCGTTTACCGATTTTGTATGACAGCGCATGCGTGGTCCGCTTGGCCTATCCTCTATTCTTTTCACAAAGCGGTCGAGTTGCTGCCTCTGTCCGCCGAAGAAAAAAAATAAAAAAATAAAATAAAAACAGGGTAATTTAGTTGCTGGGATATGCAAAAGCCCAAACAGTACATGGTCGAGGAAAAAGCTAATCTTTATATACGCCTATCTTCTAGTGAGTCGTTCCTGAAATATTAAGTGACTGACCATGGGTGATATTAATGTCCGCAATCTGCAGCTAATATAGGCTTACTTAACTATGAGATAGGCGAACAACTAGATTGTGTTTGGAGCATTCGTCAACAACCTTGAACCATACAAATAGGTTGGTTGGGTCGATCAAAGCAACTGAAATGTAGCAGTTCACTATCCAACTATGAAGACAGGCGAAAAAATAAAGGTAGTGTGTTCGAATGAATCGACTTCATAGTTTGTTCATCAATGCCCAGGATAGTACAGCAAGGCTATCAGAATCACCTGAATAAAAACTATGAGAAGCACTAGCCAATTGGCGGTGTATAGTTAATGGAAGGCCAACCATAACAGGTGGAAGATTAACCGGACGACCACAGATTGACGTAACTATGTGTAGAGATACGTGTCCAAAGAGATATAATCGTTGATTGTTCGATTGTATAATCACTAGTATGGGGATAATGATTTTTGTGTAATATATATATATATATATATATATATATATATATATATATATATATATATATACAATTAATGCTTTATAACATATAAATTATTTCCCCGAATGCAGGTGCCTTGCAGTGAAAGGATGGGCCACTTGGGCACCATGTGGCGGGGCAGTTGTCCTCCCCACACGCCCGCACATGGCCACCCGCTCGGCGTTAAATGCACGAGCATGCCAACTTTAATTGTGTTCCCCGCCAGCTTCTTCAAGTCATCCTCCTGCTACAGAGCATTAACGGTTCTCGATTCTGCTACCATGGCTATTAAGGTTGTTCACCGTGCTCCTCAGGCCTCCATTCGGCTCTCCTTACAACTATCTGTGCTCGCTTCCTGCTTTCTTTTTCTGTCCTTGGCTCTTGATCCAACTCAGTCCTGTTGTAGTCATCCCTCGACGATTCTAGGTGGTGGCAGCTCCTCTCCTGCTCTGTCGAGCGTCCCCTCCCTGTCCCACGCCTCTGCTCACTCGTCAGTCATGCCTAGGCGTCATCATATGCAGTGTAGAAGGGCCGGAGGCCACGGCCTCCCCTCCAGACCCCCTATGTCGACTGCCATGGGCAGGGAACTAAACCTTTCTACGGGTTGGGGGGGCCGAGCATGCTCGACCCCGTCGACCTTTCTGCTCAATTATCCTTTTAGCTCCCGATATCCTCACCTGCTTCCTCTGGCAGTTGGCCCAAGAAATGCCCATGCAATTCCACTCTTTAGTCCCAGCCGACCTTCATTCCTCGCAAGATGAAAGATCTGCCCGTGCAGAGTGCCTCCAGTAGCAGTCATTGCACCAGCAGCAATTTAGATTCCAGTGGAGGCCGAAGTTCAAGTAGCGACGTAGGAGGTAAGGAAGAGGACACCAGTCTTCTTGCTACCACCTACAACTAGCGAAACGCTCAGGTGTCGCCACAGCTTCAAAATCCTGTCCACGCACTGAGCTAGGAGGATGAGGATTCTTTTTATGTTTGCAGGATCGAGGAGGAAGACCCCAACCCCAGCAAGAAGAATGAAGGTCCACCTTAATTTGAAATGCTTGGTGCTATTCTCTCTTTTCAACTTTCTACTAGCGTTCTATAGTTTGAACATGTTTTGGAATCTTTCTCGTTTATGTTTCAGTTTCAGTTTCAAAACTATGCATGCTAGTTTCCCATTCCAGGCAGCTCCTAATTTTTGCTACATGAGGATTAGTGTTGAGTCTCAAAAGTGTTTTCCATATTCATACATATTTCCATTATGTCATAACCATTCAGATCTCATTTCATAGCCATCTGACCTAAAACCCTACATCAAGTAACCATTTTCATAAATATATGGGTTAGGATCCTTGTCTTCCAAAGTTATTTATTTTATGTGTTTAAAGTGAATTTATGATTAGAAACTAGAA
Organism: Pinus albicaulis; assembly: GCA_034641835.2. Classification (NCBI taxonomy): domain Eukaryota; kingdom Viridiplantae; phylum Streptophyta; class Pinopsida; order Pinales; family Pinaceae; genus Pinus; species Pinus albicaulis. Next base: position 1,307,054,972 of record CM076583.1, on the reverse strand, counting down.
AATTAACATAGTTTCATATATCTATATATTTGTTATGAGTTTTGTGACATGTGTAGGTCAAAATGAAGCTTCTAAAAGACCTTTATGTGGCCTCCCAAAACCAAATTCGAATTTGAGTGGAGAAGATCATGGGATCATGATGATATGTATCTCATTTCCTTTTTGTATTGAAACTCTAAGAAGATATGTGTCTCATTTCTTATTTGTATTGAAACTCTAAAAATACATGTGTCTTATCATTTCCTATTTTGATTGTAACTCTAGAGATAGAGGGAGAGATTCATGGACTCTCATTAATGAGATAACTTCTCATATTTGTGTATAAATAGGGGAAGCTTTCTGCTATCAAGGGAGTGTGTAGAAAAATAGGAGAAGAAGAGAAAAGATTACAGAGTGTCTTGTAACAAAGCTTAAGATGGAATGGGATGTAGATTTGTGAATTTATCAATAAAGAAGTTTAGTTCTTTGATGCTATTTTGATCACATCTTCAAGGAGCTAAGGATTACACCAAATTGGTAGCAGAGGGCCCCTGTTATTCAAGGAGGTTTTGCATGTTTTCTAGATAAGTCATTTTCAATTATGTTTTGTCATATTTCCTTACTTAGATTGCTTTCTGAAATCATAGCTTTTAGCATTATGTTTCATGTAATTTGCTTAGACAAAGGATCCTCATGATATTACAGTTAGTCTCTTTCTCAAGCTCTTCCAATACATCTTTATTAAATGAATGGGATTCAATTGTGATATTATGAGTTATTAGAATTTCATTTTCTGTTATTTAGTTAAAAAGAAGATCCTCATTAAACTGCAGTTAGTCTCTTTCAAAATATTTTCCAATAAACCTCTAATTCAGGAATGAGACTAAGTTGTAATATTGTGAGTTATTGATTGTTTTGCTTCATAGAAGATCCTTATCACATTATGATTAATCTCTTTCAAAATCTCTTCCAATAAACCTCTAACTCATGAATGAGATTTAGATGTAATGTTATAAGTTGTTTCAGCATTTCATAGGAGATCCTTACTATATTATAGTAATCTTTTTCTCAAGCTCTTCCAATAAACCTCTATCAAATGAATAATATTTCACTGTAATGTTCTAAGTTACTGTTTGTTTCAACATTTCCTTTTATGTTTAGGAGATCCTCATTACATTAGAATTAATCTTTTTCACAAGCTCTTCCAACAAATCTCTAACTAAATGAATCAGATTAAGTTGTAGTGTTTTGAGTTACTTGTCATTTCGTGAATGTTCATTTAGAAGCTGTAATATCCATGGATTAGGACTCTCTGTTTTCATCATTTCCTAGTTAGGAAAAGAACTTGCAAATAAAACTCTGCTTTAATTCATTTGACAACATTTCCTTTTCCTTCCTTTTAATTAGATTTAATCTCATCTTTCTAGTTTAGAGTAGAACACTAAGAATCAAAACATAAAACCCCCAAAACAACAGTAAAACATCAAAACAACGAAGTAAGAAGTAGGTTTCTTAAGCACATATAGTGCACCACACTTCATCAATTTACTAGCCTTGGTCGATAATTTATGTTAGCAATTTAGGACACTAAATTGACTAAACATTTTGGCGCCGTTTCCGGGGAAGTGTAACTAGGTAGCCTTATTTCTTACATCTAAAAAAAAATTAATAATTTCTCAAGTATGCTCTCCTCCCGCACTTTGTGTGATCTAGAGGATCAGAAAAAGAATTTTATGTTTAAAAAAAAAAATGTTTTCATCATTTCATTTGATTTAAAAATAAAAAATAAAAAATAAAAAATAAAAAATTCAGTAAATTGTTTTGTTCAATAAAATATATATGTATATATTTGAAAACATAATATATATCATTTTATTAACAAATCATTTAAAAAAAAAAAAATTGTCATACTTTTCTTTCTTAATAAATTTTAATACACAAAAATAAATAAATAAATATTTTGTTTAGTAAAATATATATGTATATTTTTTATTTTTGAAAATATAACATATGTAATTTTGTTAACAAAAAAAAAAAAAAAAAAACCAAAACAAATAAAACAATTAACAAAACACATAAAAAAAATTACACAAAATAAAAAAAAAAGGGCTGAACGAAACAAGAAAACATGGATTCAAAATAGAGGCAGATCTATTAGTATCATTTGATTACTTGTTCCAACCAGTTGAATAGACACTTGAAAAATAAGACCCCAATCCATGCTCGCTTCGACAAAACCTGCAAATAAAAAGAATAAGTGCATGTAGCAGTTATTAAAAATGGATTTTAAAATTTGCAAAGAGACAGAAGGTAACATCTGAAAACAATTGCTCAATTAATCTCTAGATTTAAATTTCGAAAAGAACAAAGAAATTTTAGGTGGGTTTGATCAAGGAAAATAAAATTTAGTAAATTCAAAAATCTGAATTGTTTGTTCTTTACCGAATTGTCCACTGCATCATTTCAATCTGCGTAAGCCGTTTCCAATGATTGGGGCTCTATCTATGAGAATATCGTGTGCCTTACTGAGGATAAGTCTCAAGATCAATTTCGATGAAATTGAAATACAATTGTTTGTGCTCAGAACCAATAATCAAATCAAAAACATTGCAAGAAAACACAGCAGCAAAAACCCCATCAAGATTGTAGCGCTGAGCCAACACATGAAGAGTTTAAATTTTACATCTGCGAACAAAATTGAAATTGTGTGAATCTAATTTGCAGAATCATTTGAAAAATTGGTAGTTTAGAGGAACAATCTTCTGTTTTTTGCAACCATTGCAGATGCAGTGTATCCAGTGGCTCCCATTATGTAGGAAGGAACTGCAAGCACAATACAGCCACAACATGATGACCATGGCTAGAAAACGCTTCCAGCTGTAGCAATAGATACAGATACAGAGGACGCAACCAACGATTTTAGGGCAAAGAAAAATGGGAACCTTGCACCACAACAGTCTGCAAGCACAATGCAGCCACAACATCATTATGTTATTCATCAAGAAAACTGCGCGCAGATCCGTTTTTCAGGAAGTTGGAGTTTGATTTCGAATTGAAATCAAATACTCTGACGGAACTCATGAATTTGATGCATGTGGCAGTCGTTGAACCTTCCACCAGTAATTCATTTTGTTGCTAGGGCAGAAGAGCATTTCCAGAAAACGCAACCACATTTGACACGTGATTTTAAAACACGAATTCATAGCAAACCAAGGCAAATCGGAAAAAACTGAGACATTGGTTTTTCTCAGAATAGGATCAATTAAATAACCTAAAAATGGTTTTGTGAATTTCGCAACCGTTAGAGAGAATTTTGCGGTTCTTCAGAGCCCTATTTTGCTATCTGCGTGAGAAAAAAAACGTTTTTGCAGACAGTTACGGTTTGATTAGATCCGATTTTGAAGAATCCGATTTCCTCATCCAATTTTGTAGGAAGTCAGTTGAGAGAAATATGACATACTCGAGAAAGAAACTTCGAATTGAAATCAAAGTCTATTTTTACATGGCACTTGAAGACTGAATATTTCATTTTGACCAAATAAGAGCTGTTGTTACAACCATCGTCCACCCCTCTGTCATTTTAAGATCTGCGTGCTTGGTGAGATCTGTTTTGACTGATTTATAAGCCGGCCAGAAAGCGTGCACAAATTAGTTATTATTCTTGTGCAAGCTTATATATCTGAAACTGCACGTGGATAACTAGTTTTTTTGGGATGTTCATTTCACACTATATGATTTTTTCAATGTCATTAAGCCCCAATTGAATGTTGATGTTCGCTGTCTTGTTCATTCCATCCATCTTTTATATGTTTTTCAACATTTTCTTTACCTTCCGAAATCTCCAAGAGGCTTGTGAGTAAAGGGCAAATTCATGAGGAAAAAAAAAGGTTCTTTTTTATTTTATTTTATTTTTTTGTTTTAAATATATATATATATATATATATATATATATATATATATATATATATCAATTGTTTTGTTTAATAAAAATATATATGTACATATTTAAAACAATTGATATATATATTTTTATTAAACAAAACAATATATATATATATAATTAAAATAAAAAAATGCACCAATAAAATAAGTAGGGGATTGTTTGTTTTCCTTGAGGAGATACTGGTTGATTTAAATGTCAAGACTGATTATTTGCATAAGCCTGGCTACTTAAATTTCTTTTCAGGATTTTAGCTACGGAACGATGCACATTCTGCAGCTAAACATCAATTCTGCAGCTGAAAAACTTCATTGTTTCACCCAAATTTTAAACTAGCCTAAATTTCTCATCCAACATCGGATTTTGACGATTCAAGCGTCGTTGGAAAGATTTCGATGAGATCTACATAATGAGAAAACTATAATCAAAGTTTGAAACAGTAAAGACTAAAGAAATTGTTGAAAAGACACAACAGGTAACTTGAGGCACTAATTTCGAAACAGGTATAAATTCTTTTGGTTTTTCTTCGTAAACTTGTTTTATTAGTACCAATTCTCAATTTTTTGTGTAAATATCATAACCAGAGAGATTGATCACCTCTCTCTTTTGATAATCTTACATTCCATTGCAGAAGAAATACTAGTTTTATTTTGCAGGTTTCAGGAGGAAAGACAGATGACTACAAGCAAATAGTGTCTCTCTCAGAGACTACATTTCTTTTACAAGAAGATGATCAACAACAAAGAAAGAAACATCAATGCATGAGCACATGCTAATGAAAATCAGATCCAACACTTGCAAGACTTTCAGATGCCAGTATCTCTATTGCATCCATGCTTCTTCAGTCAATAAAACACTCACCTCATTTCCCTTTACCTTCGCTATTGCATTTCTATTTAGTCATTCAATAAAATCCTCGTCTCATTTTCCCTCACTGCTCATTTTTTCCCAGTCATTATATTTTATTGCCCTGCTTTCACTAGCACTAAAACCATTCAGCTCCTCTACAAAGCTGATTCATTTCATTCCATTTTCATTCTGTCAAATAAACCTTTATCCACTGCAAAAAAATTTCATCCATAGTCCTTCAAAAATTATTCTTTCATGCTCGCGTTAGATGATGGAGGATTCCTTAAGGCCTCCCTTCTAACAAGTCTTGGCTTATCGACATCAGCACATTATCTAGGTCCAAGACTAGAGTCCTTAATAGTACCTTGAGGCTTGTATGCATTAATGAGAATTTCTCTCGCTGACAATCATGGGAATACATCAATGTCCCTTGATCATCAGATCTTGCAGGTGGCTCGACATCAGCCCATTTATTCGCACTTTGCAAGATGTACTTATGTACCTTAGCACTCATTGACATTAATGGTGAGTTTGCCTCGCATTGGTTAACGACATTCATCAATGGTCGGTAATCCAATGACTTCTCTTCATGCTCGACATCAACACATTTATTTGCATGACTATAACTGTACCATCGGATTTTGTAACGATTGAAGACTACATCATTTTAGCAGCTTGCAGGAGGAATCAATTTGTATCAGTAGCAATAATGATCCCAATCTTGCCATCAGCACAAAGAGAACAAAGAGAACAAAGAAGCAGATCAAATTCAATTGTTTACATAGTTCATGATCCAACAACATCAACAGCCATACTCTTCAGTATACACAACTCATACACATTTTAAGTAAGTGAAGGTATGTGGTTTTCTAATTTTTAGTCATGTAATTCATTAAAATACTAAAATTGTAACTTTGGAAAAATTCCTCACTCCATTTTTCACATTGTCATATCTTTAGTTGGGGGGAAGGGACATCATTTCATATTCATATGTCATACACTATCACACATTTTCATTTCATTTCCATCCGCATATACCTCCCAACCAACTATTGTTGCAACATTATCCAAAAGATTATATGCCTTGCAAATGATCAATTCATTGATGAAGTATTTGATTCTAAATGTTTTCATAAACTTTGATACAACAAAGAAAATAAAGCATTGTTTTTTTTTTACAGAAACGATTAGTGGGATATATTGATTTCTGGCCTGAAAGCCTTAATTCAGATTACAATATGTAAGGGCAATGCCCAAATAATCCCCGGCTGGGAACAAAGTGGCCATTTCACTTATAATCCAGATCTTTTTACAACCCATAATATAACCAATTTCCACTGTCTTTCCAAATTTGAAAATACAAACGAACTGCTCCAATAAAAGACAATAAAACATAAAAACTAGAGAGTTAAGGAATGAGATCCCAGACTTCCTCTCCATCTCTTAGGAGGACTACTGGGGTGAGGAGGGCAGCTTTGTTGGCTTCAGCATCAGCATATTTGTTGTTATCTCTCTTTACATGTAAAAAGTTCAGTCTCTGAAAGCATTTCGACAATGATCTAATTCTGCTCATCAATCTTGATAATCTTAGGTCGGAAGGAGAAGATCTGTCCACGATGATTTTAATTATGGACTGGGAGTCACCAAAAACAGTTGCATCTGTGATACCAAGAGTTTTGAGTTGTTTAAGTCCTTGGAGGAGGGCCAGCGCTTCGGCTTGAATGCTGGTGTTGAAGCCCACACCCCAGGCATATCTGATCACAGTTCTTCCCTCAGCGCTTCTGAGAATGCCACCTGCTCCAGAAGAACCTGGATTTCCTTTTGCTGCTCCATCAAAGAAAAGGGCGAAACAACCCAGCTTTGAGCAATACTCAGAAAATTCATCTGCGTTTAGCCGAATTTGCCAGTCTTTGAGCAGAATGGAAGGCCTAACAATGTCTTTGAATTGAAGGTCAAGAATGTCAATCCATTTAGAATCATGCTCACTCAAATCCGCACTGTCCAGTTGATCTCCCAAACAGTCTTTTAATTGACAAATAATTTTGACCAAGACAATCTTGAGATCATTCTTATTGCCTCTGAAAATCCTCCGATTTCTTTCCAGCCATATTTGCCAGCATATTATTTTAGGTAGTGTGAGCCATGCAGCTTTGATATAACTGTTCTTAGGAGAGATTCTAGGATATTTACACATCCAGTTTGAGAACAAATCGGAGATATTAGTGGGAAAGGAAAAATCGGTGCTCCAGGGGCCTAAAATCTCATGCCAAATCTCTGCAAAAAAACTACAGTGAATCATCAAATGGGAGGCAGATTCTTTGTTATCACCACACAGCAAGCATCTCGAAGGCCCCAGGTAACCTCGCTTATGGAGCCTATCATTGATCAAGATCCTCTTATGGCAAAGGAGCCAGCAGAAGATGTCAATTTTAGGGATCAAAGTGTGTGACCAAATCCCCTTCCAAGGCTCCGGATCAGGAGGGACGTGAGGGTGAGAAATCAGCTGTTTGTAACCTTTCGTGATAGTATAGCTCCCCGGGGTCGAACCCCATCCACGGATGTCTGGCTTACTACTATTTAAAGGGGCTTTCCCTTTTAAGCGGTCTAACAAGATTGTGCTTTCATTGAACAAGTTTTGAGGGACCTCTAGCTTAATCCAATTTTGCCAAATGTCGCCCTCCCATTGGGAAATGTCCCACAAATTTTTGTAACCGGCTTTGTTCATCCAGACGCGCAACAACTTCAATGAATTGTCATCCGCAAGGGGGTCACAGTCCATGATACGATCCTCCCAAATTTTTATGTGTTTGTCGTTGCCAGGGATCCAGTGCGCATGTTGACTGATTAAAGAATGAGCTTTGGCGCAGAGTTTGTGGATCATAGAGCCAGAATTTGAAGTGGGGTTATCCAGACATCGTTTTCTCTTCCCTCTGTAGTATTTTTTCCACAGCGCAAGCTGCGCCCATCCCGGCTTTGGTGCAATAATCCTCCATAATAGCTTCACTCCCAACGCTACATTATGAGTGCTGATACTCTTGAAATTCAAGCCTCCTTCCAATCTGGGCAAGGAGATTTTATCCCAGCTGATTAGAGGGATTTTCTTGTCATTCAATTTCCCACCTTTCCAGAAGAATTTCTTGATATGTTCCTCCATTTTTTTCATAATGCCAATTGGAGCCAGCATAACTGCAAATTGATAGATAGGGAGGCTATTTAACACAGAATTTATGAGCACAAATTTACCTGCCATATTTAGCCAATTGAAGCCCCAGGAATGTATCTTGAATTTGAATTTTTCCAGCAGAGGTATCCAGTCTCTGCTGAGGGAACCTTTTTGGAAGATGGGGAGCCCCAAGTACTTGAAGGAAGACCATGAAAAGGAGGCAGCGACATCAAAACAGGAGGAGATGGCTTGGAGAGCACTGGTTATAGTGTTCCAACAAAAGATATGGCATTTACCTTTATTGAGTTTGCTTCCTGAGGCTTCACAATACCCATCCACCACCTCTTTAAAATTATTGGCCGAGATAACAGTGGCTGCACCCAGCAAAATGGTGTCATCAGCAAATAATGCGTGGTTTATACTTTTAACCCCCCTTGCAATGAACAGACCCAATATCTCTTGATCTTGTTGTTTCTTGTTCAAAAGGAAGCTGAGAACTGAAGCTTGGAGGACAAGAGCAGAGGAGAAAGAGGACACCCTTGCCTTAGTCCTTGAGAAGCTTTGAAGAAATCGGCTGCCCTCCCATTAACCAGTGGGGCTATCCAAGGTTCACTGATACAAGCCTGAATCCAGTTAATAAATTTAGAGCCAAAGCCAAATTTGAGAAGAACATCCAACAGGAATCTATGTCTCACCCTGTCAAAGGCATTTTCTAAATCTAACTTGATAACCATACCTTTCTCTTTTCGGAGCTGGCTGGAATGAATCGCCTCCTGAACCAGAATGTAGTTGTCTACAATCTGCCTTCCCTGTATGAAACCTCCCTGGTTCTCTGGAATAATGTCTGGAAGGATGGTTTTCAATCTGTTTGCAATCACTTTAGTTATAAGCTTGTATCCTATATTACAAAGGGAGATAGGCCTAAATCTGCTGAAGGTGTTGGCTCCTTTATTTTTGGGGATGAGGGCAAGGAACGCCGAGTTAGTGCTTCCCCCAATTTTCTGACAGTCTTGGGATTTCCGTATCATTCTGCATAAGTCTTTTTCTAGAATCTGCCAACATGACTGAAGGAATCTGGCAGTAAAACCATCAGGGCCTGGCGCCTTATCTGGCTCCATTGCAAAGAGGGCATTTTTTATTTCAGTGTTTGATACTTCTGCGTCCAAGTATGTATTTTTTCTGGAGGAGATCAGAGAGGGAACCTCGTTCACAAGATTTGAATTATACCCCAGACCCTCCTCTTCGCTATACAGCTTTTTAAAGTGAAGGAAAGCAGCTCTTTTCATGCTTTGGATGTCGCTATGCTTATTGGTCTCATCCTTGATTTCTGAGATGGAGTTGAAACTCTTCTGTGCTTGGGCTTGTTTGTGGAAGAAGGAGGAATTCCTATCTCCCGCCTTAAGCCAAAGGCAACGAGATTTGACCCTCCAATATTATTCCTCTGCCAAGCTTGCCTTATGAAGCTTTTGCTGGAGGTCAGCCTCCTTGTTAAGGATTTCTTTAGTAATCTCTTCGTTTTCCAATATCGTATGATGATTCTCAAGACAGACTTGGATATTTTTCCTTTCCATAGTAGGATGAGGAAGAGAATTTACCCAAATTTTTATTGCATCTTTGACTCTTCTTAGTTTTTCCTCCCATACAAAAAAGGTCGAACCCTTAACTGGTTGTTTCCAGCTTTCTTCTACAAGATTCATGAAGGACTGTTCTTTGATCCATTGGGGATTAAATTTAAAAGGGATGGGGCCTTGATCCAAATGGGCCAGAAGCTCGAGTTTAATGGGTCTATGATCGAAAACGCTGCAAGGCAGAATATGCATTCTAGATTCTAGACCAAGGAGAAGAAACGAGCTGTGAACAAGAAATCTATCTAACCTTGCTGCTATATGCCCCGGATCGAGTCTTTTGTTGGACCAAGTGTACTTTCCTGTGGAAGGCTTGATGTCGATCATATCCCAATCCTGGAGCAGATCCTCCACCCATTCTCGCACCGGATCCCTGACAATGCATCCACCTCGCTTTTCAGATAAGGATAGAGTGAGGTTGAGGTCCCCAGCGATTATGATATTTTTCAGATTTTCAGAGTCTGCCAGTTTTCTAATGGAATCCCAGCAAATATTTTTCTCCCCTGTGCTGACAGGAGCGTATACATTAAATAGGTAGAGAATCTCCTTTGAGTCAACGTGCTGCAGTTTTGAGAACATCCAGTGAGTGTTGCAGACCTCTTTGATCATTGAGTATTTGTTATCATTCCAAATAGTGCCCAGGCCTCCAGAAGCACCTCTAGCTGAGACTGCTTGGCCTTCACTTTTTTTCCACAGTTTCTTGCTGATATGGAGAAAATCTTTGGCCTCCATTTTGGTCTCCTGGATGAGGAGAAAGTTAGGGGATTCTGTTCTTATAAGGCTTCTAACAGCTTCTTCTTTTATTCTGCTCCCCAAACCCCTACAATTCCAGGAGACTATCTTCATTATTTGCTTTTGGGATGCTGAGCTCCTTTAGAGCTCTGAGACTGGTTTCTTGTCATCTTCGGAGTTCTTGCCAAGAGTTTCTCTAGAGTTGGTTGACTACCTTGGATTTTGTCTTTATAGGTTTCTTGCTCTCTTTTTTCACGAGCAGATTTTCGGCCTCTCAATGATCTTCTGGCCGAGGTTTGCGAATCTCCTATTTCACCTTCTTCTTCAAAATCCTCCGAGACTTGCGCTTCCTCAGTCTCTTCTATGTGTATCTCTTTTGATCTGTCTACATTACCTTCTACTTGCTTTGATCCCGAGGGGGACTCTTTGTGGGGCGAATCCACGATCTGCTTCTCGGAATCTAAAATGTCTTCATTTGCTGAGCTTAACTGAGCAAACTTGTTACTTTGTTCTTCCATGTGGGGAGTTTGAACAGCGTGATTTGTGTGAGGGCCCTTGCCATTTGAGTTTCCTGTTCTTGGGGCTTTATGAGCAGTTTTAGTCCTTTTGACCTAGTTCCATCCTTCTTCCTTGCCTTTCTCCACTTCACTGTTCGTTGGGCAGCCTCTAGAAAAATGGCCATAGACATGGCATTTCCGGCATTTAAACGGGAGCTGCTCATATTCCAGTTTTTGGATGTGAGTCCAACTACCGACCCTGATCTTTATTGCCTCAGGAAGACCCACTTCCAGATCAACTTCGACACAAATTCTAGCACAGTCGTATTGGTCTTTACTATTTTCTCGATCAATAAATTTACCTAGAGTGTTCCCGATATGCTTGATGGACTCCCAGTTCCAACAATGCACTGGCAGATTGGGCAGCCTTACCCACACACAGACGGCTGTAGGAATGTCAACTGCAAGGTCGAAATCGGGCGTCCATTTGTTTAGATACAGTCCCTGAGGTCCCATGAAGTAGGGACCATTCTGGAAGATCAAGTCCTTATCCTCCTTATCAGAGAATTCAAACAGAAAGAATCCCCTCCCTAGAAAATATGAAGTGACTCTGTTTTTAATCAGCGGCGCCCAGTTCCGTGCAACCCAGTTTTCCGTTGATTTGGGAGAGGGCCAGAGGCCAGTGAATTGGCCCACCAATGCACGATCAGCTAAAGAGAGGGCGACCTGAATCAGACCCTCAGGCGGAAGCGAAATTTCTGGAATATCTTCCAGTCTTTTGACAAACTTCGAAGCCTCAGGGGTTTTCTTCTTCGGCAGGGAGGCGAGAAGCTTGAGGAAGGCTTCTGCATCAGGAGGGGGAGGCGGAGTGGGGGGGACCTGAGCAGCGCCCAGAGTCTCCATAGAAACTACGAAGCCTATGCTCAGGCAACGACAGAGACGCACGGTCAACCTCCCACGGAGCCAATCATTAGATAGGGGCACTCACAACAGCGAAATGCAGGTGAAAGGATCCTATCGAGAGCCAAAATGATCGAAGACGAGGAGCGCCGTGCAACAAGCCAAAGCACCGCGCCTCCACAGTGCGCCGCGCTGGAATCTAGAAGCTCACCTCAATGCGCCGCACCAGAGCGCCGCGGCACCCAAACAAAGCGTCGCGCGGGAGGCAGGAACAGAGCTGATCCTTGGGGCAGTGAAAACTCCTCTCCCCAACGAAAAGGCACAACCAAGCCTTCCACAGCACCTGAGGGCTGAGGCTGGCCAGCGACCACAAACGCAGAGGGCCAACAGTAATGGCGGCCACTAGGTCAAGCTTGGACAAGAGCTATGTTGGAAAAACAAGAAAATAAAGCATTGTTACACAAGAACCATTGCTAAAAAAAAAAAAAAATGTTGTCACACAAGAACCAACCCTTAAAAAATGTTGCAATCAAATGTATTATACTTTGCCAAAAATAAAATATCAAGAATCAAAGTTTGGAATGAATCTGTATGAGTCAAAACTCATAAAAGATCAACTCATGGACAAATGAATCATTGCAATAGTTGCATGAGGACATGCAACAACTTCAGTTGGGGGGTATGTTGAGTCTCAAAAGTGTTTTTCATATTCATTCACCATTTCAGCTATGTAACAACAACAAATCTCATTATCTGTATACATTACTAAAACTACCATAAATATATACTCCTCAAACCAAGCAGGACCAGTCATGTCTTCTAAAAGTTTAACTTGTTTTATGTGTTTAATGAATTTATTGTTCTGACTTAAAAAATTTAACATATTCATATATCTGCTGTGGTTATGGTTTGTGTAGGTAGAAACAAGAGAGTTATTTGTGGCTTAAGTAATTCTGAATTTGACAGAGAGCTCTGGGTCATGTGAAGTTATAGGCATTTCCTTTGGGCAAACTCTAAGAAGATATGTGTCTCATTTCTTATTTGCATTGAAACTCTAAAAAGACATGTGTCTTATCATTTCCTATTTTGATTGTAACTCTAGAGATAGAGGGAGAGATTCATGGACTCTCATTAATGAGATAACTTCTCATATTTTTGTATAAATAGGGGAAGATTTTTCCTATCAAGGGTGGTAGAAAAATAGGAGAAGAAGAGAAAGGATTATAGAGTGTCTTGTAACAAAGCTTAAGATGGAATGGGATGTAGATTTGTGAGTTTATCAATAAAGAAGTTTAGTTCTTTGATGCTATTTTGATCACATCTTCAAGGAGCTAAGGATTACACCAAATTGGTAGCAGAGGGCCCCTGCTATTCGAGGAGGTTTTACATGTTTTCTAGATAAGTCATTTTCAATTCTGTTTTGTCATATTTCCTTATTTAGATTGCTTTCTAAAATCATAGCTTTTAGCATTATTTTTCATGTCATTTGCTTAGATAAAGGATCCTCATGATATTGCAGTTAGTCTCTTTCTCAAGCTCTTCCAATACATCTCTATTAAATGAATGGGATTCAATTGTGATATTCTGAGTTATTAGCATTTCATTTTCTGTTATTTAGTTAAAAAGAAGATCCTCATTATACTGCAGTTAGTCTCTTTCAAAATATTTTCCAATAAACCTCTAATTCATGAATGAGACTAAGTTGTAATATTGTGACTTATTGATTGTTTTTTTTCATAAAAAATCCTTATCACATTATGATTAATCTCTTTCAAAAGCTCTTCCAATAAACCTCTAACACATGAATGAGATTTAGTTGTAATGTTATAAGTTGTTTAAGCATTTCATAGGAGATCCTTACTACATTGTAGTAATTTTTTTCTCAAGCTCTTCCAATAAACCTCTATCAAATGAATGAGATTTCACTGTAATGTTCTAAGTTACTGTTTGTTTCAACATTTCCTTTTATGTTTTAGGAGATCCTCATTACATTAGAATTAATCTTTTTCACAAGCTCTCCCAACAAATCTCTAACTAAATGAATCAGATTAAGTTGTAGTGTTTTGAGTTACTTCTCATTTCATGAATGTTCATTTAGAAGTTGTAATATCCATGGATTAGGACTCTCTGTTTTCATCATTTCCTAGTTAGGAACAGAACTTGCAAATAAAACTCTGCTTTAATTCATTTGACAACATTTCCTTTTCCTTCCTTTTAATTAGATTTAATCTCATCTTTCTAGTTTAGAGTAGAACACTAAGAATCAAAACATAAAACCCCCAAAACAACAGTAAAACATCAAAACAACGAAGTAAGAAGTAGGTTTCTTAAGCACATATAGTGCACCACACTTCATCAATTTATTAGCCGTGGTCGATAATTTATGTTAGCAATTTAGGACACTAAATTGACTAAACAATTAGTTTCCCTGTCATGGGCAATCCGTATTTTGTTTTCAAACTCCTGATACTTCCCTCCGAAACTGGCTTGCCAAATCCGGAGGAAGAGATATGTAATGTTTTTCCATGTATAATGTAATAGAAATAGTCCCAAAAAAAAAAAAAAACATATAAATTATTTGCTTTAATATTATCATTTAAATAATGAAAAAAAAATCACATACTTTTAAAAAGCAAATTTATGCTAAATTTTTATGATTAAAATTACAACTATATTTAAAGTATTCAAGAATTTTCATTGATAAAGTAGGATACTTCGGAGAACCATTAAAATGTTACTTTCATGATACCAATAATTTGTATTTTCAAAGAAAATACAATATAATTAAATTAATAATTGGTGCCTTAATGAATTTTATATTAATGTTAAATCTAATTCATCAAACGAAAATTATTTACTTAAATTATTTCTGATGTTTTGTTTTAAAATTGAGTATTAATTCAAAACCTCAAGCATGCAACGTTCAACCAAGATCAAACACCAAATCTGAACATTATTTGCACACCATTATCTGAACCATTAAAATGTTACTTTCATGATACCAATAATTTGTATTTTCAAAGAAAATACAATATAATTAAATTAATAATTGGTGCCTTAATGAATTTTATATTAATGTTAAATTTAAGTCATCAAACGAAAATTATTTACTCAAATTCTTTCTGATGTTTTGTTTTAAAATCGAGTATTAATTCAAAACCTCAAGCATGCAACGTTCAACCAGGATCAAACACCAGATCTGAACATTATTTGCACAGTAAGTTTACTTGTATTTCCAAAAATATATATAATAATAATAATAATAATAATAAAATAAATAAAAATTGAGGCTAAACAAATAAAACCCCTTAAACTATTAAGATCGATGATAACCAATCCAAGGAAGAGCGCCCTCAGCTTGAGGGAGGAAAGTCAAAGGGGTCCAAGGATTTATATTATAGACAAACACAGGAGGATATTTCTAGGGATCTACAAAAGATTAAACTCCTAGAATTTCTAGGAAAATGAGCCGGAGAACGTACTGAAGCATGGTTGGAAGGAAAGACAAGGTGTTTCACGCTGAGATAATATTTTCAACCTTTAAGACAAAGATTGCTATATTCAGTTAAAGGAAAGTGTTGTGATTTGGTGGGGAAATTTAGAAAAGCATTGCATCTCACATCGAAAAATGTTCCCTAGGAGTTGTTCGAGGAAAGTACAGAACATCATTCCACTGTAGTAAATTCCTCATGTACTATTAAACAACATAAAAATCAATATTATTTGATACTTGTGCTATTGATAGTTTCATTTCATCATATGCATTAAATATATATGGGTTGGAAACCGCAAGAAAAATGATTTCATACAGGTATAAATGGCTTCAGGAGAATTTAATTCCATAGGTTTAAGCATTGAGGAATACAAAGTTAATCTTGGGGTCAGTTATACTAGGTTGAAAGTACTAGGATGAATGATCACAATGGGAAATAACTTAGTTTCTAGCTATTTCCCGAGATCTTGTGTTGATTCTTGGATATCACCGTCTTATTTTCATAATTATAGCAACAATCCTAATATAACCCAAAGTGTATTACTCCGAGTCATCCTTGATAATTTAAAAGTATTCAGTGTTATGTAATATTCAATGACACGAAAAGTGGTTTTCAACTTTTGGAAGAAATTGAAGCTTTTAACAATGATAAAATGAAATATTATATAGTTCGATATTCGAAAGCTATGAGCCCTAGGATGATACATTTTATTATAAGAGATGAGATATTCTAATGCTAATATATGTATCAAAGACATATATCAAGCTCAATCCCACTTGATTCCTAATCCAGTACTTTTACTTTACATTCCATCCGACAAAGGAGTTGAAATAACTCATGGATATCAGCTGCAATTTTTTTTTCCACAATAAAGTTTAAGATTTTGTATATCGTGCAAGTAAAGTTTGAAGTAAATTCAAATTATTATATTAAAATGAGCACATTAACATCACTTTAGACATTAAAATTTTTCTCTAACTTTTGAACATTAGAATGGAAACTATCCTAATTGTTTTTATGCAATTGAAATATTCCATCCTTCAAGTGACGTTGAGTTTTCCATGTATATATCTTACTAGCTGATAACTATAACCATTGATGATATGAATATATGCAAATATATTTTATACCGTTTCCTTATGTTAAATACTTTAATTACTATCCAAGTATATGTGTAAGTGGTTTAAGGAGGAGAGTGAAGGTTTAAATTTTTATAGTTTAAAATACACTAAAATGAACATTTTGATATTCAACCATTATGTCATTGTTAAGACAAATAATTAGCCATTTACAACTGTAAGGATATATCGATGTACAAAACGAAATAATATGGCAACATGGCATTTTCATGGAAAGGAAAACAATGTGGTTTAGGAAAGATAAATTAGGAACATTTTGACACTATATAAAATGATTCATGGGAATTATTTAGGCATATATAAAGATTAGTTGGCAGTGTGGCTCCAAAAAAGTTAACTCTTAAAGAAAGGAAGAATGGTAATGAAAGCATGACTATGTACATTATGACAAGACCATTAAATGTGAAGCTACAACCACATAAAATGCTAAACTAGTTTGAGGTAAATTGATGGATGAAAGAAGACACTAACTATTCAATAAATGTTGGGAGAAATCATGAGTAATCAAATTGAGAGTACAAGTATAGTTCACTAAAGGCCCACATCAAACGAAGACAAAATGGATGAAACATATGTTAAGATGGTAAGAAATCGCCCCAAAAGGTAGTAAACACAATATTATAACAAGACGATATAGTTACCAAGAGAGTGCAACGAAAAATTTCAAAGTTTGATCTCCATTGTTATCGTAATATAATTGATATAGTACCTAGGGAGGACGGGAAAATAAATAAATTACAAACTTCTAGTGATGATAATAAATATTAGTTATCATAATCAACTTATGATATTGAGATCGACAAAAATAGAACCGAAGGTGAGTGAGTGGAAGTTTCACAAAGCAATATAAGAAGTCAATGACATTAGGTTAAAGAGTGAATATATAATAAAATTGATCAATTATAGGATAATTTATATGCATGGCAACATCTATAATAGTTTTTCCCTCTAATGGGAGTCACAATATAAATTTTTCCTTTAGTGATTAATTATATCTATGGATCATGGACATCATGGAATATGATTGGGAAATTATATCTCGTGATGCCTTAAAACCTGAAACGATAAGTAGATTGCATTCGATATTCACATTATTGAATTTGTTTACAGGGTCTTACCCAATTTGGGGAATAGTACCGACATTTCCAAGTGTAATAATTTTATGCATTAAGAGAGAAGGAAAGAAAACCATGATGACTAGAGGTGAGAAAATAAAGTCAAATTGATAATATGTTCTTTTTCAAATTGACGTAGACATGGAATATTAGGAATATCTGGTATAAGGAAGTGAAGGGATGTTTTCTATCAAGAAGAATTTTTTCAAGGATATGAGCAACATGATTGGTAAGGGTCAAAGCAATAATATGTAAGGAGTTGTGAACACTCCTAATTTGTTAAGAATAACAAGGGATAAACTGGGAAAATGTTTAAAGGTAAATGTTAAGGATAATAATTGTGCACCATTAGAAGAGAAGATACATTTGGTAATAAGATTAGTCCTATGGTCATATGCTAGTTTGAAACTTATGCTACTAATTGATATTGAAACCCTGAAATTAACAGTTCAAGTGACCAAAACAAATGCCTCCACACATGTAAGTCACACCTTCGATAATATTAAAGGCACCCTCAATTAATAAGTATGCATAAACATTTGTAAAATTCAACTTTGATTTTCTAACATCTTGGTCTATTCAGGAAATTTGAAGAGAACCCTGCTTGAACAAAGTAGACTAAGTATAATGCAAAGTGAATAATGCATTTTCAAGCAGTAAAAAATTCCTTCAATGAAGATAAATCTCCCACTAAAGGATCCTTAGAGTAGCCAATTAACTATTCCCCATCTCCAACATGACCCTAATGATTAGCCCTGCAAAAACCTACTCCATGGCTTCTAGATTTTTAAGTTGTAGATGAGCTGGAATAACATGATAAATAAGTTAATGTTATTATTATCTCTTTGGGTCCAGATTACAGATCAAAGATAATTAGACTTAAAAGACAGATAAATAACAAGAATTAAAAGATTGGTTGGATTCATATGTAGTTTTTTGTTTTAGAGTTATTAATCAACCTGTATCAAGAAATTAGATCATGCTTCAACTAAGCAGTAAGTGTTTTGTGCTCTTGTTTCAATTCATTTCGTTTCTATATATGCGATCATAAAAATTGGAGCATCCCTCCATTTAGATTTAGAGTCTCAACCTGTGAATTTTATAATGTTAATCGGTTAATATAGTATAGAAAATAGTAGCTACACCCTTATTTTATATCCGTGTTCGATTATTCTATGTGACATTTATAATTGTGGGTTAAATATTTTGTATAACCTTACCTTATATTGGATGGATACTTAAGACTGTCATTTTGTACTAATACATGTATGTATATATTATTTTCTTAAACATTGCTGGTACATGAATACCAATATGAAGAAATTTTTGCTTAAACATTGTTGGTACATGGATACTGATATAAATTATGAATTATGTTATGGATATGGTGACTACTAAAATTTGTAAACCAATAAATGATCAAAACATAAATGTTAAAGTGTTCTCACACATTAAATGAAAATTCAAATATGGTACACCACCCTGATATGATGATACTAATCACTTAAATAATTAATGATATCCGACATAAAACTTAACTTCGGGACGAAGTTTTCTGCAGGAGGGGTGTATGTAATGACTCAATTCAAGTTATAGGGAACATAGAAATATTAGCATGCATATGAGACGTGCATATGATAGCTACATATACATGTATCAAGTGTATTGCACTAATATATGCACTAATCAATTATGAAAAGTCTCAGTGTATGGTAATGAGTGAATTATTGAAGTTTTGAGTAAATACCTAACTCACTAGAATATAATGAATGTATTGTGAAGTAAAAATTATACCTACCACTATCATAATATAACTAATATTTTGTTCAAAGGAAAGTAAAAGCATTGACTTATGCAAATAAAATACGATATTTTAATAAAATCCAAGATATTTACTAAATTATGATATTAATCCAAGATATTTATGAAATAATAATATTTTAATATAACTCTAAGATATTTTAATAAATATCTTGAAAGGATATTTGACTAAGATATTTATTAAAAGATGATATTTTAATAAATATCTTAGGGGATTTGTGTATAAAAAGAGAAGGGGGGAGGGGGGGGGCGGGGATAGGGGAACTTGACAGGCATGGGTGAGTGAGGTGGGAAAACAGACCCGGATGTTGTAAGAGGATTTCTAACTGTGGAAGACATGAGCAGTGAGTTCTAACAGAGTCATAGAGTGATCTTGATTATTATTGGAGTTTTGGACACGGGGTCCAGAAGACTTGTCTTCTGGATTTGAGGACCGGAGAGGTTGACCCTAGATAGGCTGAGATGAAAATGGAGGTTTGGTAACGAGAGTGGGAGCCAAGGCGGGTTAGGAACATCTTCAAACACAGTTCTAGGTAAGTATTCAATAGTGAATTGATATAATCTGCTTCAAAAAAAAAAATCACGATGGATTGTGCAGTATCAATTTTGTTAGTCATTGTTAATTCTGAAATTTAGGACCTTACGGTTAATCTATCAGCCCACAATGCATGTATCAGTTTGTTATGCCAAGATTTCTTATTATCCTCCAACAAATTTTCGATGATATTGACTAGGCTCTTGTTGGAAGACTCAACTAATCCATTACCTTGAGGGTAATAAGTTGTTGAATGCCCCAAAGAAATATGATACTTGTAGAAAAAATCTATCATCTTCTTGGACTTAAAAGCATCAACATTATCTGTAATGATTTTACTAGGACAACCAAATCTGGACAGGATGTTGGTTTCAAGGAATTTGATAATCACTGAGTCAGTAGCATTTCTGGAAGGGATGGCCTCTATCCATTTGGTAAATAGTCTGTGGCAGTGATGATCCATTTATGCTGGCCAGAGGAGGGAGGGTGGATTTCTCCAATGAAGTCTAAAACCCATTGTTGGAAAGGGGCTTCAACAGAGATAGGTTGTAAAGGTAGAGGCAACAACTTTCTTTTTCCCTCAAAGATTTTCCATTAATGCCAGGTGGCTACCATTTTGTGGGTGTCTAGGAAAAGGGTAGGCCAATAGAAACTAGCTCTGAGGATCTTATTAGTAGTGGTTTTCCAATATAGATTACCATATTTGAGAAATATGCCCCCATAATATTTCCAATACAAAACATTTTATAGTATGTAGAATTTTACAGCCTTTAATTTCAAGAATCTAGCCTTTGTTTTGGACAAACCAGGAGGAGCATTTAAATAGAACATAACATACAATATATCTGCGTACTAGGGAGAATTCAGGTATGCTTCCTCAATAGGTGGAGTCACCAGCTCCTCTTGTTCATCCAGTGAATGAATCAAGTTAATATCTAGTGCTTGAAAAATTGTTTCAACCTTTAATTTGGCTAGTCCTTGTCCCTTGATTAGTTTGGTGGGCCTAATCTCTAAATCATACTCCAAGATGATAGCAATACACTTGGCTCTTTTTCCATCTGGATCATGTGTTAGGATGTCTTTGACAATAGTATTGGGCACAAATGCAATGATGTGCAAATGCAAAATGTAAACTCTGAAATCTTTCAACGCCTTGATCAAGGCAAAAGCTTGCTTCTCCATGATATTGTACTTCAACGGTGCATCTCTTAAAGCTTGACTGAAAAATTCTATGGGTTGCTCTTATCCATCCTTATTTTTCTGCAGCAACCGTGTGCACTGATGCAAAGGAGAAAATGATGAAATCCTTGGTGAAATTAGGTCTGATGAGAACCGGTGTTGTAGTAAGTGCCTACTTTACCAGGTCGAAGGACTGCTTAGCCTCTCTAGTCCACTTAACTCCTGAATATTTATTGAGCATGTTAGTGATATCCCTCAGGAGTTCTGCGAGGTTTGGCATAAACCTTCTCAAAAAATTTATCTTTCCAATGGAGGATTGCAGTTCTATGATGTTTTTGGGATGAATGTTTTGTGGAATGCCCTCAATACTACTGGGTTCAATCTTGATCCCCTCTTTAGATATGATGTGGTCTGGAAGCTTTCCTTCTTCAAGACCAAATAATGATTTCTTAGGATTCAGAGATAGGCCAAACTTTTTGCATTTCTCAAACACTCTTTTTAAATGGGCTATGTTCTCTTCATCGGTCTTCGAATATACTGTAATAGCATCAAGATATATCATGATGAAGAGGCCAATTTCTTATGAAAAAGAAATATTCATTGCTCTTTGAAAAGTGGCACCAACGTTTATTAATCCAAAGGGCATTTTTACATACATGAAGGTTCCCCATGGGGTGGTAAAAGTCGTTTTGTGTTGATCATCTAGGTGTACCAGCACTTGATTGTACCCTGAAAAACCATCTAGTAGAGAGATTCTTTTGGAGCCCACTACCTTTTGTAATATGTGTTCCATCTTTGGTAAAGGGTAGTTTTCCTTGAGAGATGCCTTGTTCAGATTTCTGAAGTCAATGCATAGCCTGATCTCACCTATCTTCTTTCTTACATGTACAAGATTGGAAATCCATTCAGAGTATCTAATTGGGACTATTATCTTGGCATCGTACGTCTTCTTGATCTCCTTCTCCACCGGAGGCATTTGGATAGGATCTATCCGGCGCAGTTTCTGTTTGAAAGGCTTCTGATTCTCCTTGAGTGGAATTTTGTGCTGGATAATATCTGTATCATAGGCTTTCAGGTCTTCATAACTCCAGGCAAGCACATCAAAAAATACTTATAACAGAGAGATGTACTTTTGTTTTATGGCTGCAGGTAGTGTTATTGACAACTTTACCACCTTGGGCTCCTGCTCACTGCCCAGATTGCATTCTTTGATATTTTCTTCTGTAGATTCCATTTTTGGTTTCTTAGCCACATCATTGAAATAAAATAGTTCCTCGAGAGGGACCAGTCCTCTCGACAAGGTGTTGCCTCTGAATTCCAGTACTTCAAATTCTTCCTTTTCTGGATCTTCATGCACCTCTATTCTGTGCTTATATTCACTTCCTGAAAAATTAATACCAGAATGGTGAGGGGGATCCTCCCTACACATTTTCTCTCTAGTGGAAAAACCTTCTTCACAGTCCCGGTCCAAATCGGAATCTTCAAACTCACCCTTAGATTGTAGGAAATCCTCAATATGTTTGTCATCTTCAAAGACTTGCCAATATCTCATATTATCAGGGATTGTTGGGCGGTGTTTGACCTGCACTGTATGCTGTTTATTGGGGTGAGGTAATTGACCAGTGTCGGTTGAAAATGCTAACCCATTAGCCAGGACATTTAGATTCCTTAGAACTGCAGCAAGGTCATATTCTTCAAATGTTTTCAATATGTTAAGGGCAACATTCCTGTACTCTCTCAATCTGGGATGCTTGGCTGAATATTCTCCCATGATTTATTTAATTACCAGCTCAGAATCCCCATGGACATAGATTCTCTTGGCTCCTAGTTTCTTAAGAAATTGTAAACCTAAAAGGAGTGTCTCGTACTCTGCTATATTGTTGGTACACTGAAAGTTTAGCTTGTAAGAGTGCCCTTCTGCATAGTTATTTTCAGTATTGCATATCCACACACCTGCTCCGGAGCTAGCTTTGCCACACGAACCATCAAAACTCATGTTCCAAAAGGGTACATTTTCATACTTGTGTTGCACAATTTCCATTTGGACTGATTTTTCTTTCTTATGGTCTTCTTCCTCTTCAATTACTTGTTCATCAATATTTACATCATTATAAAGGATAAATGAATCAAGGTCAGAGTGGACAGAGTACAAGGGGTAATTATGAGGCTTTTCCTAACTGCTTACCATGTATTTCATTAGAGTCTCCCTATACAATCTCCTTTGTTGGCCAAAAACTAGTATGGTAGCATAAGTCATATCCATTTGGAGAGTGCCTGAAAGCTTGGCTCCCCATGTGTGTGATAAAAGCATACCATAATTAGGAGGGATGTCAACCACTACTATGTCCATCACTAGACTTTTGGCCGGTATCTAGGCTAATGTAACACATAGATCTTTGATGAGGCCCAAACATTTAACTTTGCTGGAGTCAAAAGAGTACAGGTCTTTGTAGGGTCTAGTTATTTCTAGGCCAAGTTTCTTTGGCGTGAGATTATGAGATGCACCTGAGTCTATCATGGCATTATGGAGAATTTTATCATGAATATTCAAACTGATGTAAAATGGGGGAACACCTCCCTCTTGGAATTTTCCCTCTATTTCCGGTCCAAACAACAGTTCAGGTTTGTCATCATTTAGATTGACAGTATCAGTGATTTCTCCTCTGTTCAGTGCTTTTAGGATTTGAGACCAATATACATCTTGGTTTACCAATTTAGTGAGAGGGATAGAGATTTTTATTTTAGCAATTTCATTCTCAATGCTGAATGGCGTCTGTGTCTTTGGCAGATTTGAATCACTTTTCTCAAGCACTATTTGTGCAGCCATTCGGGATTGTTGACTTGTATCAGGGTTATCAACCAGAACAATTTGCCTAGGTCTGACTGTTTATTTGCTAGTGCTGCCTTCTATATCATTATTTCTGGTTATTTTAGTAATTTTCTTTGAACTCTCCGCTGCTTTCTTGGGATCAACTTCAGGGGCCTCAGTGGCAGATTTTTCAAAATTCTTTCTCTTGGGGATATCTGAATTTTTCTTGCTTCGGAGGTTATATTGTCTATGCACCTCCATGATGGAGTTCTCAAATCCTTGTTTATAATCTTCAAACTCTTCAAATTCTTCTGCAGTTTGAGTCAAAGAAAATACATCTTGTTCTTCTTTGGTGAGGAAAATAGTATCTTCATCATTAATTCCCATCAGATTGATTTGGCTTTCCTCTGGATCCTCACCCACCCCTTCATCCTCATCAGCATGATTTTCTTGGAATGGAGGCCTAATTTGCTGGTTAGGTCCTCTTTGTTCTCTCTGTCTTATTTGAGGGGGGTTTCTTCTAAATAATTTATTTCTATTTTGAGGAGTTGGCTGATTTTCCCTAGGGACAACTTTCTCATTCAAGTTGATTCTCTCCATCATTCTCTCCATCGTTCTCATTAGACTATCGATCTTGGCATTGGAAGTGGAAGCTACAGGCTCTTCCCTAATAATGACTATTTTCTCACTTCTCATTCTAGCCCTTTTTGCAATTATATTTGCTTCCACAACTACAACACTCCTATGCATCTCTTCCAGTGTAGCCGGATCTTTTTCTCTCAGCTGATAAGCCATCTCTGGGTCGAAACCATATGAAAATTTCATTAGGGCTAAGCCTTGTGGAGGTTTCATTTGAGGAGGGAGGGCATTGTATATGTTGTTGAATCTAGTGCAGTAATCTTGGACACTCTCTCCAACGTTTCTCTCGATGTTTTCATATTCTGACAAGATTTGGAGAGGATTTTTCTTAACTTCCCATTTATTTATGAACATCTGATGAAGGGCAGAGAGGTCATGGATACTATTAGTTGTTAAGCCTTTGAACCATTTTTTTACTTCTCCCCCTAAACTTTGAGCAAACATTCTCATTTGGATAGTTTCATCCTCTATCTCTTGGTAGTCAAAAGCATCATTCATTTTTTCCACATGTTGTTGAGCAGTTTCGAGACTAGTTCCATCAAAATGTGGGATTTTGGATTAATAATCCTATGGCATAGGCACCATAGGTTGTGGTAGCACTAATGGAGCATACCAAGCTGCCATGATTGGTGGTGGGGGAACCCAAGGAGGGTTGATCAGAGGAGGGTTTACCAAGGGAGGTGGGGGGTTAAATGGAGGAAGGTGGACCATGAGTGTATGAGTGGAGGTTTGGGCACTCTGGGGGGGAAGGTTTGAGGGGAAGGTAGGAACTGAAGCTACACTTGAGTAATTGAGTTGCGGATGAGCAAACTTGGAAAAAACAGAAGGAGCTACTGCCGTCAGAGCGGATAATTCTACAGACTGTTGAAGATAAGCATCATCAATAGTCGAGGTGATATCTGTTACCAGACCTTGAAGGGAGTCAAAATGTTGGAGAAGCTAAAGATCAGTTTGATTGGAGGTAGAGGCTTCTCCAAATGAACTTTGTTGTAAGATGGTTGGATCAAAATCAACTTGTTCTATCCAATTTTGAGATTTGGTTCTGAACAAGCTTTGCTCAAAGTATAGGTCAAACTGGATATCTTGTAAGGTTGCAAGGTTTTCAGGTAGGGAACTTGCTTTGTGAATGGGCCCGCTAATAGTTGGAATTTCAGATCTGGGAGTTTTTCTTAGGAGTTTCTCTAGATTGTCAACTATTGCAGGGGATTTTGGGTCAGGATGGGATCTAGTGAAGATTCTTCTGGAAGCCAGAATTCAGACCTAAGGCACAAACAGGCTTAATATTTTTAAAAACCAATCTGTAGTAATTACTTAAAACACATAGTATTTTGACGGGGGTTTTTGAGTCTGGATGAAATATTAAGCTTCTCAATAATTCCCCAGTATGGTCGCCATTATGTTAGCACCCTATAATTTAGAAGATTGGAAAAACTAAACTATAAAGCACAACATAAAACCACTTGGAGTCTAGGACCTAACCTTCCTAGACTCAGAGAGGGCTCTCTCTGTTTTATGATTTAAATCGATTTAACTTGTTGGTTATAAGCACTGATATTAGGCTAGTTACAGTGATGGGGTTGTTTATTTGATTGATTGTGTGGTTGTACAGATAGGGCTGCAGAGGCTAATACATTGGGCGATGGAGTCAAAGGCTGGGACGACACATCAACATGAAGAGTTAATCATCAGGAAAGCTAACTGTGCTGAATGGATCTTAAGAGCTATATGAATTATGAGGTGAAGGAAACAGTAAGGTTCAGTGGTGACTAAAGAGCAATTAAGAATTCTTTAATCAAACTTCAAGCAGAAAACATTCAGATTGTAAATGCAGATAGAATTAAGGCGCTTCGACAGCGAATCTTAATCTAAAATTTCTGATCCATAATTAGATGAGCGGATACATAGCAGATAAAATGATGGAAACATTTAAACAAAGAAGAAAAGCATCACCATTTTAACACAGCTCAAGACACCTGTAACCGATCTTTGATTATCGATGTCCAGCTTCAAAAATTACAGTGCTCCAATAGTAGTTCTTACAATACAAGTGCTCAAATATCCAACCCTTGCTACTGAGAATTATAGCAGTATTTAACTAACAACTAAGTCGATTTGCCCTAACCTACTATGGAAACCTTTATTTATTACAAGCAAACTGAAATTAGACAAGTGTGGCCATGCAAGGCCCAAACAAAGAAAATCTCTAACGAACACCGTTTGTAGAATTTATTATGGTAACTTTTCAAGAATGTAAAACTCAGGCGGCTCTTCGTGAATCAACAAAGTGGCTTGGAGTCGGCTGTGATGGTTTCGAAGAGGTAACCAATGGAGGCTCTGACATCTGGCTCTGTTCTGCAGAAAAATGGCATTTAGTAATTAGTCTGGTGCAGTGCTGGCCACTTCTCATTGATTGGTGTCGGTGCTGGTGCCTCCTGCTGCTCCTTTAGTCTCTGTTATTCGATCTTGGAATAAATGCCTGACTTGGGCTTTACTGTCTTTTTGCTACCCGAGCCCTTTCGGCCATTTTCAACACTTTTTTGAAGTGAAACAACGTAAAAAACCATTCACCCGGATTTGAAATCCTTGTTTCATTTTCTCTGAAATACATCGTATCCATGCCAACATTGCACGCATCCGAGCCGACATCGCACTTCGCATGGCGCAGGTCTTAACATTTACCCTTCGCACTTTAATCTTTAAAACTTGCGGCACACGATTTGCGATCAAGCCCCACCGCATCGCATATCGCACTTCAACATTTTTAACATTAACTTGGCAGCTAACTTGTAAGACTTGCGATGCGTGATCTGCAAAGGGCGATGCGCGTGGGAGGAGATGAGTGATGTGGCAGGGCGGAAGTGGGACCGTGACCGCAACACACATCGCAATGTATACCATTTAGTTATAAGTTGCGAGGGTTAACTTTTGAACTTTTCGAAATGCGGGGAAGAGGGACCCACTGGTGATGTGGTAGAGTTTTCATGAATCGGTAGAAGGTTTAAAGTGGTAAGTATTATGGAATTTATATGGTATTCATATGTATTGCAATGGCTTATGAAGCAGGAGTGGAGCTGCGGAGGTGGGGCTGGCTTATTGCATCGCAAAACTAAATGGATGGACTTGCGACGCGCATAATGGTAAGTCAAATGCGATGCGATATCGCAATCGCAAATCGGTGATCGCAACATTTAGATTTTAGTTTCCAATGTGAAACATGTAAGCTCTGCGAAATGCGATGAGGGGCCCCGCTTCAATCGTGATCAGGAAATGAGAAGCCGAGCAAGGGAAAAGCGATGAAAAGGTAAAGTTTACAGTTCATATCATACGGTTGTTCGATGGGTGGCGGATCTTGTAACTTTTAACACTTTCGTCCTTTTATATAAGTGGGTTTATAAAATAATAAGCTCTGAAAGGCTATATATGTGGGTTTTTGGGAGGGTTTGAATGAGATTTAGAGCATGGGAGAATATGGAGGAAATGAGAGGGGAAAAAGAGGGTGGATGAAATGAAATGGAATGAGGGTAGAAATGAAGTTTGATCCCCATAACACCTTGTCAGCAACACTTCCTTCCTTCTATTGGGCGCAGAGGCAGATTGAATCCTTTGAAGCTCTTTACAATCAGGAGTTCCCTTTCTTTCTCTGAAAATAAATGATAGCCATAGAATGTTATTTTTAGTAATGACAAATCTAATCAATAATCAGTCACCTTGTAATACTGTGAAATACAAGAGTCTAACAAGATTCACACGTGGGAGAGAGAGAAGCCTCTTGAAGGCTATACGAACCAATCAGACGATGAGGAATGTGTGATGAGTTGATGAGAAAATAAGCATCAAGTATCTCCAGTTTATATCCATAAATGAGGGTGTGTGACACATCTTTTGGGGCTTGTGAGGCTACATTACAATTATGTCCGACCTTGATAATTTGCACATGTGTGAAATAAAATCAAAACATGAGTTCAGCTCATCCAAACAAGATGATATTTAGATCAATCTTGCATCAAATGCGATGCGATATCGCAATCGCAAATCGGTGATCGCAACATTTAGATTTTAGTTTCCAATGTGAAACATGTAAGCTCTGCGAAATGCGATGAGGGGCCCCGCTTCAATCGTGATCAGGAAATGAGAAGCCGAGCAAGGGAAAAGCGATGAAAAGGTAAAGTTTACAGTTCATATCATACGGTTGTTCGATGGGTGGCGGATTTTGTAACTTTTAACACTTTCGTCCTTTTATATAAGTGGGTTTATAAAATAATAAGCTTTGAAAGGCTATATATGTGGGTTTTTGGGAGGGTTTGAATGAGATTTAGAGCATGGGAGAATATGGAGGAAATGAGAGGGGAAAAAGAGGGTGGATGAAATGAAATGGAATGAGGGTAGAAATGAAGTTTGATCCCCATAACACCTTGTCAGCAACACTTCCTTCCTTCTATTGGGTGCAGAGGCAGATTGAATCCTTTGAAGCTCTTTACAATCAGGAGTTCCCTTTCTTTCTCTGAAAATAAATGATAGCCATAGAATGTTATTTTCAGTAATGACAAATCTAATCAATAATCAGTCACCTTGTAATACTGTGAAATACAAGAGTCTAACAAGATTCACACGTGGGAGAGAGAGAAGCCTCTTGAAGGCTATACGAACCAATCAGACGATGAGGAATGTGTGATGAGTTGATGAGAAAATAAGCATCAAGTATCTCTAGTTTATATCCATAAATGAGGGTGTGTGACACATCTTTTGGGGCTTGTGAGGCTACATTACAACTATGTCCGACCTTGACAATTTGCACATGTGTGAAATAAAATCAAAACATGAGTTCAGCTCATCCAAACAAGATGATATTTAGATCAATCTTGCACCTCTCCGAAATAGGAATCCAACAGAAATATCATCATCATCATATGAGAAATGAAACATGGAGTTTGGACCTAGTTGCCCAAAATTGACATAGATCCAAGGGGATATTAGATCAAGGAATGATGTCAGTGGCGAAGATTAAGTAGGAGGCTCTGGAGATTGAGTTGAGATCGAGGACTAGTTTTCTAATCTGGAAGATGGGCAAGAGGCTCCCTCCAGATCTGTCAGGACCGGTTGATATGAGCTAACATTTATGGATGCTCATGATTAGTCTAATAGGATCTTGGTTGGGAGAAATAGGTCTTAAGAAAAGATTATAGAGTAGGTAGTAGGGAAGCCTTCCAGTTCATAGGGAGCATCTACAACAACATATGACATGGTGGGATTGGAGACAGATCTAGGCGGAGGAGGTTCTTCCAGAAGTACCTCCCTCACTAAGAGGGAGTGTTGAAGTTTGTAGCTTAAATAGATACTTCTGCACAAGCCTTGTGTATAGGCATGTAGACGTTTCCCACGTCTCCTTGGAACACTTACTCTAGGTCGGGAGAGTTGCTCACGTATTTTAGCCTAAGTTTAGCTTAGGAAAAAACACATATTGATATGTTTTCTTATTAAGCTAATAAAACTTGGGAAAAGTAAAGTAATTTACTTTAGTGAGTAGGTTTTAATCTTACCTATTGATCTCAATTAGGCGCGATCTAATCTCGATTTTCAATCACTTTGAGATTAGGGTTTTGGCTTAATGTAAATTTATAAAAGCGAGGTTGAGGAGAGGAGATATACAGACAACAACAACATAAAATTGAGAGTGACATCTCAGTGAGTAATGTGTTGGGTTTGAGGGAGTGTAGAGAGGTTGGAGATCTAGATTCGTAAGTGAGATCGAGCACCAATCTAAAGCAAATCTATTGGATTAGATTCAAGTTATTGTATTTATATTTTCTCAATTGAGCCATTATCCCATGACGAGAGCCTAAGTAGGTTTTGAGTTTTTATCAATGATGAACTATTTTGTTGGGCATAAATTTGTGTGTATAATTGTAATTCAAATCGTTATATATTTCCATTGAATATTTTTGTTAGAAACTAACTGTATGTTTATAGTATTTTTTTGCTAGACATTAAATGCTAGATATTGAGTCCAAGGAAATCTAACACACTTAACCACCCCTCTCAAAGACCACTAATATTCTACCCCTTCGAATAATACCTAAATGTAATATATTTTCCCATAACTACGCAATAAATTTCCTTCTTACATGATTATTGTGGATGGTTATGCTTCATCTCGCTTCTTTTTTAAGCATCGAG
This sequence comes from Pinus albicaulis, assembly GCA_034641835.2. Lineage (NCBI taxonomy): Eukaryota > Viridiplantae > Streptophyta > Pinopsida > Pinales > Pinaceae > Pinus > Pinus albicaulis. The sequence continues at coordinate 1,307,024,382 of CM076583.1, read as the reverse complement.
AAATAACCATTATACATACAAAGCATTGAGAAATAACCATTATACATACATAGAATAGTATTTGTAAAACCTGAAGCGTTTACCATAAGAAAATACAACGTAAAACACATATAACTTAATTTATATATCTAAGATTTATATTTAAGACTTCCATTTCTTGGTTTCTTTACCTCTTTCATTGCAATACTAATATCTCTGAGTAACTTTGAAGTCGTTGTTATGTAGACCCTCTTTACATGATGGTTGTTGTTTATGTAATGCTGGTAATTACATGTTATTATTATATTGATATCTCTATCTCAAAATTTTACATTAATATTATTCTTTTATTGTACCAAAAGCTTTGCTAATTTTAAAGTTAGTTTTAGAGTGCAAGTGTATAAGTTGATGTGACTAGGCCTCCTTTGATATGTTGTTGTTATTTATGCAATGCACTAAAATATAACATTTCCCATTTGGATATATTGTCAAAGTAATTGGATGTAATTGCGTGAATTTTTTTTTTTTTTTTTTTATCTTAATATTTTTGGGGAACGCTCCACCTAGCCTTAAACATACATTGAACATACTAAATAAAATCTCTAACATTGTTAGAGAAACTTTAAGTTGAGTTAAGAGTAAGTAATAATATGTTGTAAATATTTATTGCTCTCTTACTCTCATTTCAACTTCATAGTGCTTTCATAATATTTGCAACATTGATTTTTGATCTATTTGTTGTACTCTTAAAGATGGGTACAATGTTTACTCAAAATGTTGGGCTCAAAAATATTTGAAAGAGTTTTGGCATCTATATGATGTTCATAATGGTTGCAAGTCCATGATTACATTGATATGTCTTTTAATTAATATTTGTAACCAAGATTTTATACAAAGTTAGCTCTCATTATAATTGTGTGTGTCGTGAATAATCCCACGCGCAACCCAATTTAGAAGTTGAGTTTGGGGTGAAGTCCTAAGAGGGATGTGATAATATATCCCTAAGTTGAAATTCACAAGGATAATCCCACATGCATAAAATTGTTGAACATAGATTATTTATGAGGTTATTTGTACCAAAAGCTTTCATAATCTCGATGCTTGCTTTGGGATAGCGATAGTTTTTTTCATACCCTACTTTTGGGGTGCAAGGCCTTAGGTTGATGTGACAACATCATCCCTCACTACACTAGGGTGTGTGTCCTACGATTGAGGACTAGGTTCAAGTCCCTTGATTGATGTTACAACATCATCTCTCACCTTAGTACTAAGGGTGTAAGTCCTAACAATGAGGAACAACATGACAATACTAAGGGTGTAGGTCCTAATAATAAGAAACAACATGACAATAATAAAGGTGCAGTCCTAATATTAAATACTAACACAAAAATAATAAGTGTGCAGTCCCAACATTAAAAACTAACATGATAGTACTAAGGGTGCAAACCTTGTCATCAAGGATTAACATAGTCAACAATATCTCCTCCTTAATATTCAAAGTGTTGGACATTGGGTTCAATGCTCCCCGTGTGTTTCGCGACATGGACTAACCGCCTCTCGTGGATCCTAACTCTGGCGATTGTAGGGAGACTAACGCCTGCGGGTTTTGGTTTAACGACAGTCGTGATTTCAACAAGTGGTATTAGAGCGACAGGTCTTGAGTTCGAAACTCACCCAGCTCGCGTTGGGGGGGAGATTGTTGGACATTGGGTTCAACGCTCCCCGTGTGTTTCGCGACATGGATTAACCGCCTCTTGTGGATCCTAGCTCTGGTGATTGTAGCGGAGACTAACGCCTACGGGTTTTGGTCTAACAGAAATTGTGATTTCAACATAAAGTTAATAAAAAACCTAAAGTTCTATGAAGTTATTTATTGCACTGAGATGCGCTCTAATGTAGTATGGAAGAGGTATTGTAATGTGCTACTGTGTTATGTTATTATCTAAACATTTTGACTCATCAAATAAAAATCAACCCAGATCCATCTTAACTCCAAATCTATCAAGCACCAAGAGGGATCAAATCTTTCAAAGCACAAACCTTTTTTTTTAAGTGCAAAACTTAAAGAAAGGTTTGCACCTCGAGAGATTTGATCCCTCTTGGTGCTTGATAGATCGAGAGTTAATATGGATATAGGTTGGTTTATATATATATTAATTAATTGCACCGAAGGTGTTCCTATGATGGGTTTGGTTAGGCAGATTTGACTAATAAGATCTGTGTATTTTTGTCTTCCTCCCTCCAAATAAAAATTGACACTTGGCACTACAACCAGCATGGAATTAGTTGGGAAGTGTGTTATGCTTTAGAGTTTTCTAAATCCCATCCTAAATGAAATAATAAAGATTCTAATCTCTAAATTTTGAGATATTTTGATTTTTCATTGGTTTTTAAGTTAATTTATCATAAAATTAAGTTTTATTGAGTTTTGAAAATTAAATATATAAAAATATTAGAATAATAATTTATATTTTTTTATATTTAAATGCTTTAAAATCAATTTATAATATTTATTATACAAATTTTTTATGTATATTATTATATTATAAGAGTTTTTGACACGTGGCATTGCAACAGTTATGGAATTCACTCTGAAGTGCCATGTCATTTAAAGTTTTCTAAATCCCATCCTAAATGAGAAAAGAAAGATTCTAATCTCTAAATCTTAAGATATTTTGATTTTCATTGGTTTATAAGTTAATTTATTCTAAAATTAAATTTTATTAGGTTTAAAAAAAATAAATCTATACATTTATTATAATAATATATATATGTGTGTGTGTGTTTTAAAGTTATTTTATAATAATTTTTATAATATTAAGTTTAAAAATTTTTAATTTATATTATTAATATATAAAAATAATTTTTATTCTTTATTATGATATCTTAAAACAAGGATTAGAAAGATTTAACAATAGTGAAGAATGATGCAAAGATGTGATGGAGCTTCAACTAGAGTGTAAGGAAATATTTAATTATTGTAGATTAATCATGGAATAATGCTGCTTTTGTGCCATATTCTTTTAATCAATCTATTGATTGGATGTGTTGGTAATCTATCAAAGCTTTTACTAAAATCAATTGGTGTTGCTTTTACCCCAAAATGACAAATTATGGGGACTTGGATGGTGATTTGAAGCATTCAAGGATTGATAGTTTTATTCGCAAGCCCAAGCCTTAGATCACAGACATTGTGTTAGGGATTTCATATGCACAACCTAGAAATTGGTTGGTGAATTCAAGTTTGTCTATTTAAGAAGACAACTCCTATAATTCAAAAAAAATTATGTAATTGCAGTCACCATAGGTGAGATGTGCTACCCATTTTGCTTGATTTTTTTTCTTCTTCTAAAAGGACTTTTATATTATCATGGTTCCCATATTTACAAAATTTGGAACCTAGAACTTCAAAAATAACACATAAATGAACTTAACAAGAAAATTATTAACAAAATTAGAAGGTTTTTTCCTCGAAGAGTTTCCCCCTTTCCACCTCTCGAAGAGCGTCACTCTACTCCAGTTCCGCCTCCTCTGTTGTCATTCCCATTACTCTTTCTCCAAAACTTGACTGTATTGAAGGAAATGACAATGATATCTTTCTAAATACCGAAAATACCTTCTTCGATCCCAATAGCAGCCTAATTTTTCTCATCAGTCGTTAAAATATAACAGGTGGAGTCCTCTTCAGAGTTTTGTATGCCCCTTTCTAGCACCTTTGAGTGGCTTTAAATATATGTCATGTACATATTCTTATCGAGAAGCAATTTTTCTCCACCCATAGAAATGATTAACAATGTTCGCATTGGAGTGAGTGGCGAGATAATCTTTCCAAATTTTCTATTCCTTCGATGCACCTTTGCATCTTTAGGGACCATTGCTAGTTAATTAAGTATTTATTTTTATGTAATTTAACCGAGTCAAAATGTTTAGATAACATAACATAACATGACATGACATAAGAGAAGAACTAATCTTCCTTGGGAAAATTAACCCCAAATTATTTTGGAAGGAGCTCTAACTGAGAAAGATGCAAACTGACAACAATATTACAACTTCTAAATGGTTTGACTATGCAAGACAACTTTATGTGCAAGATCCCAAGGTTGACCCTCCTCTCTTGGTCAACACTGGTATAAAACTCTTCACGTTGCAAGAGGTAGAGATGAGGATCAAGAAGTTGGGTGTTGAAAAAGTAAAAGACCTAGCTGAACTCCAAGTAGAGTATCTAAAGTGGGGCTTAAAAATACTTTCACCTCACATTACAAAAATATTCAACAACATCATACAATAGGGGTTCCCCACAGACTGGACAACTAGTCTGGCAATACCTCTTTTCAAGAGTGGTGGCGTCAATAATCCCTCCAATTATAGGACCATAATGATAAACCCCTTGTTGCAAAGTTATTTTGAAGCATGTTAGAAAATAAAATCAGTAAGTGGGCAGAAGAAAGAGATAAACATGCTAAAGGACAAGCAGTTTTTAGACCTAAACATTCCACAATTGATCATGGTATAACTTTAAGGCACGTCATTGAAAAAGTTTTGGAAAAAAAGGAAGAAGTCTTTTGTTGCTTTGTTGATTTCGAAAAAAGCCTTTGGCATGGTTCCTAGGGATAAACTTTGGCACAAAATGGAGGAAATTGGGGTTCCCAGACATTTGAGAGCAACTGTGCATAGGCTGTATGAAGAGGTGAATGTCAAAGTTAGAACTTTGAAAGTTTTAGAAGTGGTATAGGGGTCAAACAAGGTTGCCCATTGTCCCTTACCCTCTTTGGTTTATATATCGACAAGCTTGAAGAGTGGCTAAATTCGCAAGGGGGTGACAATATCCATTTCGGAAAGTTTGTTATAAGGCTTCTTTTGTACGCAGATGACCTTATTCTGATTGCTAAATCCGCTCTTGGTTTGCAAGAGAACTTACTTTCCCTTGAGAATTTTTGTAGAAGTGTGGGGATGCAAGTCAATATCAACAAAACAAAATTAGTGGTTTTCTCTAACAAAAGAAAACATAACCAACATAAGTTATACTTTGAAGGAAATTTTTTGGAAGAAGTTGCGGATTACAAATACCTGCGAATTGACTTCAACACAAATCTAAGCTAGGATGGATGTAGAAAAAAAAAAAAAAAACTTTGGGGGGTTGGAAAGCATTCTATGCTTTTCAAAATAGGTGTAGAGAGGCAAAGTTATGGGACTGGAAAACCACTCTAACTCTTTTTCAGCTTTTAGTGATTGTGGTGATCCTCTACGATTGCAAACTGTGGGCCAGTAGTACATCCGACATGCAGTGGAAACAAATTGAGAAAATCCAGAAGCGTTTGATTACAAACAAATTCAAAATTAAAAGTACAATTCCTTATGCTATCTTGTTAAGTGAAACATGGGCTACTCCTATTGAAGCAATTGCTATGGTGCGGGTTATAAGAGATTTAAAAAAAATTGAGCAAATGGAAGAGGGAAGATGGTCCAAGGTTGTGTTTAATGAAATATTGTGCAAAAGAAAGAAGACTTGGATGCGTCAAAATAACAAATGGTTTAAAAAATGGGGCATTTGCTTGAGCATGTGTCCCACAAACAATGAATAGATAAAAACTTTTGTTATGGATAAGTTCCACAAATGTACTTGGAAGAAGGAGTTAGGGAGAAAGAAAAAATATTATATTGAAGAGTTTAATCCCACCCATAATCATCAACAAAAAGCGTACATAGGGGGCAATATTTCTTGGGTAGACAAAATTCTTATTGTTAAATTAAGGATTAATTCTCATCAACTCTGTTGTGAAACAGGGCGCTGGAAAAGGCCTAAAGAAGTGTGGGAGGAAAGAGTATGTATTTTTTTCTCTTCAGGAAAAGTGGAAACAAAAACACATTTCATTTTAGAATGTGAGGCCTTCAAAGACAACATGGAAAGTTATGCAGATATTTTGGGAGCTAGCTCTTGGGATAATCTATTCAACGTGGGGTTTGTCGAGAAGCTCAAAGAGTTTATTGTGAAACTTCACAAGAAAATGGTTGAATACAAGAGCAAGATAGAGAAGCAATCTGTCCCATAGGCTATCTTTAGGCTCGTGGACGTTAAAATAACTTCTTCTTCACTTCCATATTGGGTTAGAAAGCACCTCTTGGTGCAATTAAAAAAATATAAAATGATAAAATTCATAATTCACTGTTGGGCTGCAGGTTTTGACAACCCATGGTATTGTTACGATGAAGTCTATTTAAAAGCTCGAGAAATCTATTATGGAATGCCAGAGTACCATCTTAAATCCATCTCAACTCGGAATTTGATCTCTCTCAATGCTTAATAAATTCAAATTTAAAATGAATGCAAACTAAAATAACCTAATAATTTGTATATATCTTCTAACCATATGTATCCATCTCCTTTTTCAATTAAAAAAAAGAAAAGAAAAGAAAAGAAAAAAACAAACAAACATATAAAAATCTCTTAGTACTTGATAAATTCAAATTTAAAATGAATTCAAACTAATATAACCTAATAATTTGCATATATCTTCTAACCATATGTGTCCATCTCCTTTTTCAATCTTCAAAAAAAAAAAAAAAAAAAAAAACTTATGAATGAATGAATGAATGATATTTTAACGTCCATTAGACTAAAAATAGTCTATCGGACCACTAGCTTCCTTGGTTTTTTGCCTTCTGTAATTCAATTTGTTTCTTACTCAAATTGCTGATGAGCTGATCCAACTTTTTAATAGTTCCGTCATTGAAAAGACAATGCCACATAATTGATGCTAACATACTACAGTAACCATCCTTAATGTCTCTGAAAGCATCACATTCCAAAATGAAATGTTTTTTTGATTCCACTACTAAGAGGTGCAAAAAGTACAACCCTTTATTCCCAAGTTTCTTTAGGTCTCTTCCATCGTCCCGTTTCACACCGAAGTTGGTGTGAGTTAGTTCTTAATTTGAGCAATAAGAACCTTTGCTCTCCATAGAATGCTAACTCCAATGTATTCTTTTTGTTTCAAGTGAGTTGAATACATGAACACAATACTTCTTCTTTCCAACTCTTTTCCCCATATACCCTTAAAGAACTTCTCCAACACAAAATTTAGCCTCTCCAACCAACAAATCTCTTCCTTAAAAAACGAAATTTAGCAATCTCCAAGCAAAAAAATTTCCAACAAATATGTGACAACGATATCTGTGTCATGCAAATGTAGTCGAAGACCATGGGAATGAATTCTGGCCATGAGATCCGAACAAGGTGGTGACACTAGCCCTACTACACTTTAAAACTCCAGGACTGAGATAATCTGAGCACTGTGCCCCGAACATTAGCCGGTCCCATTCTCCATCTGCAACGGCGAGACCTTCCACGAATTCCCCCAAATTTGGCAGAGGTCTGCGGGGAATGCATTATGAAGTTGTTCGGCAAATCCATCCATCCTCGACAAATTATTCTTACGGCTGCTGGGTACGCGGACAAAGGTTTTAAGAAAAATAAATTAGGTCCTTTTTTTAATATTTTTTGATTGAATTTGATTTCTGTTAACAGTCTATTGGTGGTTGCTTCAACCACATATGACGTCCATAGATCAATTAAATACAATGAAAAACCGCCAACCAAGGAAGACATGGCTGCTCTGCAAGCCCACATCGAGGCGGCCCGACGTTCATGATGACTTTGCAAGTATTTTCTCTAATCAAGTCTTTTTACCGTGTAAGGTATACAGGGTATAACGTCTGTATATTTGCCTTTTTACTCCAGTGTATACTCACACTTCTTGTGCTGAATTTGAACTTTTTGTGATAAATTAGCCTGTTGTACTCTGAAGGTCGTAGTCTAGTTGAGACAGGGTGTGATAAATCAGACCAGATGTTAATCATTCAAGTTGAAACCTTGATGGGCATAGAACCCTGGATTATAATTTCGTCGAGTTTGACAGGATTCATATGTAACATTAATTAAATAAAATGAATTATCCTCATCATAAGTTGGCTAAATAGGATATTCATTTACCAAATCAGCAACAAGGATATTCTTGGAACTTTTAAACATCACAACGACAACAATCACAAGCAATGGCCAGCGCTAATGCTCATGGGCACTACTCAGCAATGTTAGTATCGGATGCTATCACCTCTACCTTTCGGCTTGTACTCCAGAGTTAGCTTCTAGATGGATGAATACTTTTGGTGCGTATAGTAGATAGCATAGCCAAAATTAGTGTAGCTCTTGGCCTCTCATGTTTCCCATTTAGATGTTTTCCTTTAGCAGAGAGGATACAAAACTCTCCCTGGGAGAACTTTACATATGAAAACCTTTGGCCACACAGCCAAGGGGTATCTATTCCGTCAAAATAATCCAAGACTTGCATCTATATTCATTCACAAAAAAGGCTATATTAGCATGGGGATTGCCATTGATATCACCTTTGTATTATCACAAAGCTAGTGTTATTACATTATTGCGATCACACTTCAATTTGACCCCGTCAATTGTGGTACTGTAGGGGCACAATCGTTGGATTTTGAACATGGTTTATTATCATGGCAAGTTCTCGAATTTGATGCTAGACCACAATTCAATAGACTTTTTTGTGATCACTTTGTTTATTAAGTGCTAATGGTGACATTTCAGGTTCATAATCATGCATATCACAACATTTACCCAATTTTACATATTTATGTGGGATTAAAAAAACCACTTAATTTTGCAAAGTTGTTAACAAGATTGTTTTTTTTGTTTGGAAAATGATTCTTTTGAAGCTCAAGGAGAAGCATTGCAACTTGCTCGAAGAGGTGAGTCGTGACAAGCAATGTGCATGCATGGGAAAAACAATCCTCAATGAGTGAGCCAGTGAACGCAAGTGCTTTCATTCAGCTAAATTGTCTTGATTGGGGGTTACTCTTTTGTCAACAATCACCCTACACTTGCACATGACCCCATTGCTTGTTTGTGTCTCCAAAGGGCATCTCACCTTTATCTCCATTAATCCATGACCTCATTGATTGTTGTTTTTAAGGTTCTTATCCACACACATAGCACATTTCTAGTAAAATTATCATTTTGTTCCATTGAATTTTATAAGAGAAAAATGGCACATTGAAGGTGTCATAGACATTGTGATGAAGCGTTGGTATTTTAGATTTACTTATAGTGGATTTTTTAAACCAATTGGTACAAAAACATTGGTGTCCATGAAAATGTAATCAATATGCTCAATATAATATTTTGGCCAACATTATGACCATGCTCCAACAAAAGATAGGTCACCATCAAGGGGTCACTAAAACACTCCCTTTACAATGACATAATTTTAAATTGAGTTGAAAGATACGAATTCCATATTTTGGTGGTTTTCTTAATGTTGAAAAAGTAGATGCTTAGTTGCTTAGCTTGGAAAGTTAGAGCGTTGTTATTAAGAACTCATAAAAGACCTGTTAATTTTGGATAAGAATGGTGTTCTATGCTTGATGCACTTTTACTTCAATCTTTCTTAGGCCCAATACAAAATAGCAATCATATAAACTTGAAAGTAAAATGCTGTAGAACACAATAATAGATCAATATAAGACAAGCCAAATACAGATCACAATTCCTTATGTCCAGCAAAGATATGAGATATTATTGCGTTATGGCAGTTAGCTGGATGCTTCAACCAGCAAAGTCTTTCTCAGTTAGCCAACACTTTCATGTGTCACACCCACAACCCTCAAAGACAGCTCATCACAAGTCAACGCAAGTCAAACTAGGGACAATGCAGAAAAGTCAATGCAACAAACTAGGGCTTCGGTCAAACAACCGGGAAATCCACGATTTTAGTGCCCAGTTGTACGGCCTCCTAAAATCGGAATTTCTGTAGAAGATTGAGGTCAAACGACCAAGGGTTGACCACGGTCAACGCTCCAGCAGAAAAGCCCTAACCAGATCAGCGCAGAAAACAGAGAGCCCTAAACAGATCAGCACAGAAAACAACAATTTTGCTCCACACGTGTGAGGGGAAACATGCCTCCAAAGGCTATCGAACCAATCAGATCACAATGAAAGAATGTGTGATGACATGATGAGAAAATGACCTCCAAGTCTCTCCAATTTATATTCATCAATGAGGGTGTGTGACACATCTCTTAGGCATGTGGGATAAATCTGGGCGACCTTGCACATGTGGAAATACATTCAAAATCAATGTTCTGCTCATCCAATCAAGATGATCTTTAGATCAATCTTGCACCTCTCTGAAAGAGGAATCCAACAAAAACATGACCATCGTCATATGAGTAGTGCAACATGGAATTTGGACCTAGTTGCCCAAAAATTAACACTCCCTCTCAACTAGGGAGAACTCCATCTGTCCACAAGTGCCATCCATCAGGTACCAAACCAAACATCATGCGTCATCTTGTCGTAACTTGCTTTGCTGGCTCTTTATTTCAGAACAAAAGGTGAGTCACAAAGACATCACACGTGGCTGACCCGAAGTCAGCTTAGAAGTAAAAACCTCTCTCAGACTCAAAAGAGTCTCCTACTAACCCGAAATTAGTTTACTGACCTGAAGTCAGTTTAGAGGTAAAAAACTCATCACACTTGATCCCAAATCAAGGTGTTGGACACGTGCCATCCTAGACATAGAGAGTACGACAATCTCCGATGCGTCCATCGGTCTTGCTATGGTCTCTATCCACATTTCCCACCTCATTGGCCAAATGAGAGGTACTTCCCATGAGTCTGAAACTCCATGGGTAGGATGCGTGCGGGCACAGATCAGAGAGAAGCGAACCAACTCAATATCAGAACGGTGTGGCAGAAGCACAACAAGGTTTGGCAAGCCTAGCCCCGTATGTGCTTATAACTCCAAGAAGCTATCCCCAAGCCCCCTGGAGCTCCTAGAGCTCATAGTCCAACTCAAGCAGGATCCTCAGAATAGGGTCTTTCCACGAATCCAAGCTTCTCATGGAAGGTTAGGAACTTGACCTTCCCTAGGGGCTTTGTGAGAATATCTGCGACCTGCTCATTAGTTCCTATATGATCGAGCCTTACGGCGCCTCACTGTACCATATCCCGGATAAAGTGGTACCTGATATCAATATGCTTGGATCGATCGTGGAACTTGGGATTCTCAGAAAGACGAATCCCACTTTGGTTATCACAAAGGATAATGGTGGTATCTAGCACATGCCCGAACAACTCACTGAAGAGCTTTCGCAACCAAACAACTGCACAACAGGCCATACTCGCTGTAATGTATTTGGCCTCAGCGGTGCTCAGAGCCACTGACTTCTGCTTCCTGCTCATCCAAGATATCGAACCAGAACCCAAGGTGAAGCAACATCCAGATGTGCTCTTGCGATCCACCACACTGCCAGCCCAATCAGCATCAGTATATCCATGGAGTCTCAAACTCTCGACAGTGTATCTCAGCCCATGGTTGATTATGTTTTGAAGATATCTCAACAGATTCTTGGCACCAATCCAGTGACTGTGATGAGGATCAACCATATGTTGACTCAAAGTGTTCACTGCAAAACATACGTCCGGACGAGAGTTCACTAAGAACATCAGGGCCCCTACGAGTTGTCGATACTTGGTGGGATTTGCTAGCACGGACCCAACAATGTTTCCACTCAATTTCTTAAAGTTGAGTTCCATCGGTCCACACAGAATTACAGTCCACCATACCAAATCTCTCCAACAGCTTCACGACATATTTTCCTTGAGAAAGGAAAATCTCGCCTGGCTTCTGCCAGATCTCCAAGCCTAGGAAGTAGTGCATCAGTCCTAAGTCTTTCATCTCAAATTCGGAAGCTAGCTCCCTCTTACAGTGATGAATGAGAGGGTCAGCATCTGTCAGGAAGAGATCGTCCACACAGAGAACCAAAATGAGAGGCCTTTCTCTATCAACCTTAAAATAAAGGTTCGGATCAACATTACTTCGAGTGAAGCCTAGCTTCATCAAGTAGCTATCTATCCTCTCGTACCAAGCCCTGGGGGCTTGCCTCAACCCATAGAGGGCTTTCTTCAACCTGCATACATGGGTATCTCTATCTCAGACTTCGAACCCCAGAGGTTGCTCCACATACACCTCTTCCTTTATAGATCCATGCAGAAAAGCGGTCTTTACTTCCATCTGATGTAGACTCCATCCTTGTGTAGTAGCAAGGGCAATAATAGATCGGATGGTGGTATAGCGGGCCACAAGTTCAAATATATCATTCTAATCTATGCCTTCTTTTTGAGAGAAGCCTCGGGCAACAAATTATGCCTTGTACTTTTCAACACTTCCATTAGATCCATGCTTGATCTTATAGAGCCATTTCGAGGTGACAACAGATTTGTCCTCCGGTCTCGGGACCACTTCCCAGACATCAGTCTTCATAATGGACTCATATTCTTCATGCATAGCATCCTTCCAAACTTGATGCTTTACGGCTTCTTCAAATGTTCCAGGCTCAAATTGTACTATCGTACTCATGGCTGCTAGATACCCTTGGTATCTCTTTGGCTTCTTTCTTTCACGAAATGTCCCCCCTGGGGCAATATGTCTCTCGACATCTTCGAGAGTATCCCTAAGCCATGAGGGTCTTCTCTTATTTGAAGGAGGTGGATCAATGGGATCCATAGGTCCTTCAACATCGGGCATCAGGTCATCCTTCGGCTCTTCTAGCTTCCCTGCTTCTTCATCTTCTTTGTCTTCCTTGGAGCTAGGAAGATTTCTCACTTTCTTGAGGGCAACATCTTCATCGAAGGTGACATCGTGGCATATCTCCACTTCTCTTTGACCAGGCACATAGATTCTATATGCCTTCGAAGTTTCACTGTAGCCCACAAACATTCCCTTCTTTCTCGAAGCATCCAACTTGCTTCTCTTTTCTTTCGGCACATGAAAGTAAACAGGACAACCAAAAACTCTAAAATGAGAAACATCAGGTTTCTTACCAAAGAATACTTCTTCGGGAGTTTTGGAGTCCAGAGCGGAATGTAGGCACTATTTTGAACATTCACAACAGTGTTCGCAACTTCTCCCCATAGAAACTTTAGAAGACCTTGGTCACATAGCATGGTGTGGGTAGCTTCCATAATGGTCCTGTTCTTTCTTTCAGCAACACCATTTTTCTTAGGAGTGTACGCAGTTGTGGTCTGCCTCTTAATGCTAGTGTCTCTACAAAAGTCATTAATCTCATACTCGGTCCCATTGTTGGTCCTCAAAACTTTGATTTTCTTTTCGGTTTGATTTTCCACCAAGGCCTTGAAGGTACAGAACCATTTGAATGCTTCATCCTTCTTCTTCAAAAAATATATCCAGGTCTTGCGGGAGAAGTCATCTGTAAAAGTCATGTAATAGGAACATCTTCCCAAGGATGTCACAAGTAGCATACCAGATAAGTCAGAATGTATCAACTGTAAGATATCAGTTGTCTTTGTGACACTTGAGGGGAATGGTCCCCTTGTATGCTTCCCTTCGGCACAACCTTGACATATACCTTCATGATCATCTCTAAATTCGGGCATCCCTGTCACCACCTTCCTTGCTTCGGGAAGGGCTTTGTAATGAAGGTGAGCAAACCTCCGGTGCCATAACTCTGTTTGAAGAGTTGTATCACATGTCATAGCCTGTAATGGACTTCCTCCAACCTGGTGGAGTGTATGAACTCTAAAACCAATAGAAAGAGCTTCCTTGAAGTCTTCTTCAAGATAAATACCTTTCCATCAATGAATGCCACCTTGAACCCTTTTTCCATTGCCGAAATGGACACAAAGTTCTTCTTCAAATCAGGACCATACAACACATCTTGTAATCGGATGACTTGACCTTGAAATAAATGGAGGGTCACAGTCCCTGTCCCTTTCATGGAATAGGTGGTATTATCTCCGAGGATAATTTCTAGATTAGTATCCTTCTCAACCAAATAAGAAAGGGCTTCTTTATAACTAGTGAGGTGCCTTGAAGCACCACTATCAATTAACCAGACATCCAGGGTGTCGAGTGGAGATGCAGCAGTGAGGGCAGATACAATAATAAAATCATTTCTCTTATTATCAACAACATTAGACTCATCATACCTGGAATTTCTTGACCTCTTGAAAGGTTGCCCATTTCCATTACGATCAGAGGGAGCCTTCCTTTTTCTTTGGAACCTGTTGTTCCTGCGATTCCTTCTCGAGTTGTTGTTGTCATCATCCCAGGGAGAGTCCCTTCTATTAGGGCACTCTCTTGCATAGTGACCAGTCTTGTTAGTGTAACATCTTCCCTTCCTTCCTTTGGGCCCCGCTCTACCATGGTTTTGATTTCTCGGGACACCCACCATGGTTCTTCTTCTTTGCATGAGCAACGAAGGCAGTAGGGTCACTTCCATTACCATTAGAGGCATACTCCATCATTCTTGTTTCCTCTTGAGTGCATCTCGTCAATATTTCATCGAAATCAAGAATCACATTATTATTGAGAATAGTGGTATTGAATACATGCCAATCATGGGGGAGACCTCCAAGTGCAATAAGAACCATCTCTTGATCAGATATTGCTTCCCCAATAGCTAGGAGGTTATTCCTGATTTCAGTGAGCCTCATAAAATAGGATTGAATAGATTCATCCTTAACCTTCTTGATATTATTCAATTGATTCTTGAAGAAGAGGATTTGATTAACATTGCTGGCCCTGAACATGCTCACCAGCTTATCATACATCTCCTTAGATGTCTTTAACTCATAAATGTAAGCAACCAAGTGCTTATGAATAGAATCCCGGATGATCATCTTTGCTTTGATTTCCCCTTTTCTATACTTCGTCTTCGTGGCAACAATTGCATTTGATGGAGGCTCTTGAATATTCCCCTGTACATAGTCCATGACATCTTGATCTTCTAGCGCCAAATCAAAGGACATTTTCCATTCATGATAATAAGACTTATCAGTCAATTTATCATCAGCCTTGAAACCCTTGTAGGTTGAGGAGGCCATTTGTCCCTGATAGGATTTCTTCCTTCAGAGATAGCTTCTAATACCAACTAGGACTCTTGGACTTTGTCTTCACCTCAGCTCTGATTCCATGTTAAATTTAGATAACAATGGTGTTCTATGCTTGATGCACTTTTACTTCAATCTTTCTTAGGCCAATACAAAATAGCAATCATATAAACTTGAAAGTAAAACGCTGATAGAACACAATAATAGATCAATGTAAGGCAAGCCAAATACAAATCAGATTTACAATTCCTTATGTCCAGCAAAGATATGAGGTATTGTTGCGTTACAACGATCAGCAGGATGCTTCAACTAGCAAAGTCTTTCTCGGTCAGCGAGCACTTTCATGTGTCACACCCACAACCCTTAAAGACAACTCATCACAAGTCAAACCATGGACAACGCAAAAAGTCAACGCATCAAACTAGGGCTTCGATCAAACAACTCGGAAATCCACGATTTTAGTGCCCATCTGTAGGGCCTCCTAAAATCGGAATTTCTACAGAAGATTGAAGTCAAACGACCAAGGGTTGACCACAGTCAACGCTGTAGCATAAAAGCCCTAACCAGATCAACGCAGAAAACAAAAAGCCCTAAATAGATCAGCGCAGAAAACAGTAGCTTCGCTCCACATGTGTGAGGGGAAAAATGCCTCCAAAGGCTATTGAACCAATCAGATGATAATGAAAGAACGTGTGATGATATGATGAGAAAATGACCTCCAAGTCTATCCAATTTATATTCATCAATGAGGGTGTGTGACACATCTCTTAGGCATGTGGGATAAATCTGGCCGACCTTGCACATGTGGAAAATAAATTCAAAATCAATGTTCTGCTCATTTGATCAAGATGATCTTTAGATCAATCTTATGCCTCTTCGAAAGAGGAATCCAACAAAAATATGACCATCGTCATATGAGCAGTGCAACATGGAGTTTGGACCTAGTTGCCCAAAAATTAACAAGACCAAAAAATCATGTTTGTATGGTAAACCAAGATCTCACTTGTCAAGTGCATCAACACCGCTTTGTCACCAAAAATTTCCATTCATACAACAATGGGACAACTGCAAGAAAATAATTAGAGAGGTTATATCCTCTTGGGTACAATGAAGAGCTCACAGGAAATATGTTTTTGTATGGGAAACCAGGCTCTCACTTGTCAAGTGCATCAACACCACTTTGTCACCAAAATTTGCTATTCATACAACAATGGGACAACTGCAAGACCATAATTAGAGAGGTTCTATACTCTTGGGTGCAATGAAGAGCTCACAAGAAATATGGTTGCATATTTGACAAACCTTTGGACCCATGTTATCAGAAATGGATAAGAATCAACAAAACTTGCTAGTTTGACTGGTTTCAAGGCCATTCTGGCTCGATTCAGGGTCTCAAACCATCCTATTTGTACGGTGTTATAATATGCAGCTAAGGACCACTAAAACCTAAATTTTAAAAACAATTAATTAAGTTATTTGTAAGCACCATACCTCACCTTGGGGCCTTATAAATGCTATTTAAAGAGGTCCTCCCCCCATTTCACTCGCCCTAGTAAGTAAAAGTTGACATTCTCCTTCTCTTTCATTTTCTATTATTTTACTTAAACTTTTAACATTACCATTAATTATTTTAGGATGTCTGAGAGTGGTTCCTATCTCATGGAATTTCATATGGAGAAAGTAGAACTTTAGATCCCATTCAAAATTTAGTAGACTTAACAAATTTCAGGATTCCAAGATTGGTAGGATGGTAATGTTTCCACTAGATTTTGTCATGTAGGAGGGTATGGAGCTGGCATTTAATCAAGAGCATCAACCCCTCTATATACCTTGATGTTGGTGGCATTGATTGTTGAACTCCTCTGTCATGACTGTAGTAAAAATGAACTCTTCATTTAAGCAAAATCTCTCTCTAGGCGTGTAAAACTTTCTCTATCTTATTTTAATGCTTAAACGGTGATATTGATAATGAGAATCCCAATATAGGTAATAATTTTGATGATATATACTTGTTTGTTGTAGCATTATTTTTTTTGGGACTCTAGAGGGCATTTAGAGCCTATTTGTTGATGTATTTTGGTTCATAGATGGATCGCACTTAATGCTATTTTGGTTAAATGCATGCTATATAAATTAGAAACTTTTCATATTCATGTATAATGGTTTGGATTCATATTGATGCACTTGAATATATATGTTTTTTTTTTCAAAATAAATATTTTATGTATTTTTTGGTTGACTAGTTTTCTGGTTCATCTTTTTTTGGTTTTGGTCTGGTTTAGGTTTTTGGGGTTGATTGGTTTGATGTCTGGTTTGGTTATGATTGTTGATTTTTGTAGCATTAGAAAGTGTTCTAAGTCTCAAATTTGGTGTGGAGGCTTAGACACTTGTATTTCAAAGAACCCAAAAACCATTTCTGGAAATTCCACTCGGTTCATGTTTTATTAAAAAAATTAATTATTTTAATGGGGACCCTAAGTCTAAACTTAGAGCAATTAAATAATTAAAGGGTATTAATAAAACAGAGTGTGAATTTTCTAGAGAACGAAGATCAAGTCATGTTTTAATTTTAGCCATCGATCAGACATTTAATCTGGGCCGTTGATTTGTCAACGAGAAGATTATAAAAGGAAGGCTTGAGGGTCATTTGAAAACACACAGAGACATTGAATTGATCTAAAATCGAAATTTCTGGGGCATGGTTTGCTGAGAAATTCGAACTAGAGACCTGAGTAGTGAGGGGCAGAGATAACATCCGGAGAGAAAGGTTTTCTTAGTCCGGTGGAGCATCAGTCAGAGAGAGGCAGAGGTGATCTAGCCTAGCCAGTGGAGAAGGAAAGGGTTTGATGTAGTGACTGCGTAAGCTCACGCAGAAGCAACACAAAGGCAAAAGGAAGGGTTTTCAGAATTTGTTGGTGGATCCGTTTCGGAGGTCAGGATCCAGAAAGTGGCACCGGGAGGCTGTTCCTTAGCATCCACAGAGCCAAAACGACTTGGCTGGGGCTGAATGATGATCCTGGAAGGGGGTGACTTGGCATTGGGACTGTGCTGAGCCTCCCCAGGGCGGGTTTTTCTTCATCCAGATTAGCCAAAAACTCCGTGATTGAGTGAGGTATTTCTCACAAATTCTTCTACCAATATTTCTCTCTGTAACTGAATAACCCTTGAGGGTATTCAACGATGTATTTAGACATTGCTACTGCATAATAATAAAACCCTTAGATCTGCTGCACCAGTTTTCTCGCATTGGGTTTTTCCGGGGACATTAAGTCCAAAAATAACTGTCATATGTGTGAATGATTTCCTTGTCTAGTTTCCTTGTTTCTGAATCAATTTTAGTGTAGGTTGCTTCAATAATTCAGATCTGAATTAATTATGCAATGTAATTTACTTAATAGGAGAAGTACACTCAGTTGTTGCAGTAGGATTCATTAGATCTGTTTGGATCTTGGAATTTTCACATTGTATCAGAGCATTGATGTGAAACAAGGAATCTAATTTCTGAAGTGAAGGTCATTTTTGCTGCAGTGCAGCAGAACGAATCCCCAGAGGGATTGTGCAGATCTAGCCAAGAGGGCTGAAGCTTTGAGGTTGTATCTCTCTGAGTGAGTCGACAAAGAGGTAGGACTTCCACTGCGAGTTTTTGCTGTGGCAGAGGGAGATACGCAGAGCCTCCATGCAGAAGACAGAGGGCAGAAAGCGTTAGAAGGAATCAGAGGGACACATATTTGGGGAATTTCTTCCTCACTGATCTACTAGCTGAGGAAAATCAACATTTCTCAGTAGCTAAGCAGTAGAGGAGCTACAAAACTTACAACTCCACCAGGGAGTGCATAAGCCTTCCAGGGACTACGCAGTGGGGAGAAAGAGGGAGTAGATTCGATAGTTTTTCGGTTGATATGACATCTCACGGACTTTGTGATCAAGATCGGTTGGAGGGCTCCTCCAACTATATGATCCAGAAGGAACAGGCTTATGTTTCTTCCAGATGAATATGATCTGAAGGCGTTCGTGGAGAACGTGGTAGCTGTACCTATAGATCTAGATCAACTCAAAAAGTACAAGGCTGATATGGCGAAGGCAAAGAGGTTTCTCCTTGATGGTGTCAAGGACCACATTGTCTCACATTTGGCTGGTAAGAATACTGCCAGAGATATGTGGGTAGCTTTGCGTGACCTATATGAGGGATCTTTCGAGCATCGGAAATTGTACTTGGAGCAGAAGCTTCGTATGATCCAGATGTGGAAAGGGGAGCGTGTAGTTTTGTACCATATGCGGTTTTAGGAGGTTCGTGATCAGCTGTCGGCAGTTGGTGCTACACCTACAACTGCAACCATGGTACAGATGGCCCTTAACGGTGTCACGAGGAGTGGCAGGTGTTTGTCTAGAGCATACTGGGCTGGGCAACATTTCCTAGTTGGGAGCAGTTGTGGGCAAACTTTCAGGAGGAAGAGTTGAGGAGAGACCTCATCAAGTGCAAACTTGATGGCAACAGTGGAAGCAGATCGGAATTTGTGGAGGAAGAGGAAAATGCGGTCCTTGCATCGAAGGGACAACAGGTAGAACGAAAACCGAAGTGTGATGCTTCAAAGGTCAAGTGCTTCAGATGTGGCAAGATGGGCCACTATGCATCTCAGTGTCCTTTGAAGAATAAGGACAAAGATGAGAAGCATGACCTGAAGGTTGCAGCTGTGAGAATTGAGGAGGATGAGGTGGCCATGAGTGCCCACGCTTCTCCTAAGTGATATTGAGCTGTAGTTCTTTGAACTTCAGTTGGGTAGGATCCTTGAGGAGCCCACCTCATGGATCATACCTTGCTACGGGAGCCCATAATCAGCAGTAGCGGGATGAAGGAGTTTCAGTGGAGCCGAGGAGTGATGGAGATGACAGTGCAGTGGGTAGCAACGTTCATTTCTGGAGCAGCGCAGAGCAGAGGCAGCAATAACAACGCAGTGCAGTGCAGAGCAGCACAACGCAGAGCATCAGAGGGACAACGCAATAGCTATCAACAGTCAGATTCTTCAGCACTGAGGTGCATCCGCTGAACACTTGTTCAGTTTTGGGTGAGTTTTCAGCTGTTTCTCTCAATAGCTGAGTTGCAGTGTTAGCAGTGGCAGTGCTAGCAGCATAGCAGATGCAACACTTGAGAGGGAGTTGCAATACAGATGCAATAGATGCAACAATGATAGTGGCAATATCATGGGCAGTAGTATAGTGGCAGTAGTAGCGCAGAGACTGATGGACTTCAGCAGTGCGGAGGATGCTTCAGGGATAGAGCAATATGCAACAAGCATTATTGCTAGAGCACTTTCCTTGCTAAGAAGGAGTGTTGATTTTTGTAGCATCAGAAAGTGCTCTAAGTCTCAAATTTGGTGTGGAGGCTTATACACTTGTATTTCAAAGAACCCAGAAACTATTTGTGGAAATTCCACTCGGTTCATGTTTTATTAAAATAATTAATTATTTTAATGGGGACCCTAAGTCTAAACTTAGGGAAATCAAATAATTAAAGGGTATTAATAAAACAAAGTGTGAATCTTCTAGAGAACGAAGATCAAGTCATGTTTTAATCTTAGCCATCGATTAGACATCTAATCTGGGCCATTGATTTGTCAATGAAAATATTATAAAAGGAAGGCTTTAGGGTCATTTGAAAACACACGGAGACATTGAATTGATCTAAGATCTAAATTTCTCGGGCATGGTTTGTTGAGAAATTCGAACTAGAGATTTGAGTAGTGAGGGGCAGAGATAACATTCGGAGAGAGATTTTCTCAGTCTGGTGGAGCAGCAGTTAGAGAGAGGCATAGGTGATCTAGCCTAGCTAACGCAGAAGGAAAGGGGCTGATGCAGTGACTGCGTAAGCTCACGCAGAAGAAGCGCAAAGGTAGAAGGAAGGGTTTTCTGAATTTGCTGGTGGATCAGTGTTGGAGGTCTCCTCAGCATCCATAGAGGCAAAACGACTTGGCTGGAGCTGAACGCTAGGCCTGGAAGGGGGTGACGGAGAGGTTGCAAGTTGCAGTGCTGGGACTGCGCAGAGACTCCCTAGGGCAGGTTTTTCTTCATCCGGATTAGCCAGAAACTCAGTGATTGAGTGAGGTATTTCTCACAAATTCTTTTGCCAATATTTCTCTCTGTAAGTGAATAAACCTTGAGGGTATTCAAAGATGTGTTCAGACATTGCTACTGCATAATAATAAAACCCTCAGTTCTGCTGCACCGGCTTTCCCGCATTGGGTTTTTCCGAGGACATTAAGTCCAAAAATTACCGTGTCATATGTGTGAATGATTTCCTTGTCTAGTTTCCTTGTTTCTGAATCAATTTTAGTGTAGGCTGCTTCAATAATTTAGATCTGAATTATGTAATGTAATTTACTTAATAGGAGAAGTACACTAAATTGTTGTAGTAGGATTCATTAGATCTGTTTCGATCTTGGAATTTTCACAATGATAACATTGCTTTGGACAAGGGATGCAATTGTATGTCAATCTCTTCAACAAGATGTTTATTATGCTATTGATCACAAATCTTCACAAAATTCTCTAATTATTGCGTATAATTAGTCTTTCTCCCGACCTAAAATAAAAAAAATGAACTACTAACCATCGCTTCCCTTGGGCAAACTTTGAAATTACTTTGAATATTGAAGGAAAGCAACATTGAGGAGGATGGAAAAACACACTGCTACAATAAGAGGAATGTCAAGATTCTAAATAGTTATAAGCTTCCACATTTTCTACTTTTCAAATTCTCCTTATCCAAGCCTTTTATGTAGTACTAAGAAGTAAGAGTCCTCTAAAGAATTGTGATGATGACAAAACATATGAATATTATTATGAAGAATATGTTGCAATCTTTCGTCCAAGCTTATGTGCATGATAACATGCCACATATGATCGGTAAAACAAGAGTTATAAATCACACAAAGATAACAAAGCATATTATTTATACTCTTTAATCACTAATGTCGAGAATGCTATAAACCAACTTGCTATTGCTATGGTTAAAAGTACTTCTTGAACAACCCCCACGAAAGAGGCAGAAGATACCTCTTTCAAATAGTGATGTATTTGACGAACCAAAGGGGCTTACTCCCCACAACTCTGTCAAAAGTTTAGTGATTTCTTTTAGGTGTTCCAATAATTATCCTTTATGCTTCACACCTAGACTTTTTTGTTTTTTTTTTTTGGTTTGTGGTTCATGGACTCCAGAGATCGGTGATTGCTACGTCCATGAAATATTTGTACCAAGCAGATCCACCCAAAGGGATCACTTCCTACCAGCTCAACCACAGAGCTTGACCCTAGGAGTATAAAGAGAATTGAGCCCGTGACCTCTCAATAGCAAAGGTGCTTTAACAATGGGGTCTCAACCAATTGAGCTAACCCTTGGGGCTATCTTCACACCTAGACTTTTAACATAGGACAACTTTTCGAGGTTGACACTATGTAATGCCCCTTCTCAATAAATTTTGTTAGAGGAGAACTACAATTTTGCAATTTTGGAGCTAGCACATTTTTGGATGCCAACTTAGGAAATGTGGGTGAAAATTAGAGTTGGTGTGATATTGTGGGAAGGAGGTTGAAATATTTGGATGAGGGGCCCACAAAGGAAGGTGAGGCAACAATTATAAATAGACGGTTGAAGACAACATTTAGAACCTTTTTCTAATTTGACTATTACATCATTGTTGCTCAAACTGTATAGCTGGGTCACAAAGTGCTGTTCAACACCAAAGATTTCTAAGGGGAAATCTCACTCTTTCTTTGGTGGACCTTGAGTGCCACCCTAGGGGAGCATTGCCATAATTCCTTGGAGGCTTTCTGGAGCAGATTTCAGGAGGTTCGAGCTGCTTTGTGGAGTAAACTAGGCGCAGGAAAGAGGAACCATGTACTCTTGTGGGGAGGTATTTTAGTGGAGATAGTTTTGTGTTTTTGCAAACCCAATCCTTGGAAAAACTGCAGCAGATTTCAGGTGGATTTGTGGGTTGAGGGAGTGTTCATTGTCCAGGTCGAATTATTCTTCCTGGGGCCTGCGCAGTTCTTGGTGGAGTTGTTTGTGGGGGAAGTCTTGGCTGAGGGATTTTGGGGTTGGCTTGTTAGGAGGTGCAAGAAGGCTTGTTGGGAGGATGTTCTTAGTATTTTGTAGGGGTTGCATAGGGCGATTTCCTATAGGACAAATTTTCCAGGCAGAGGAGGAACTCATAGAAATTGGGGGTAATTTTAGAGCGTCAGAACTAGACCAAACCCTTTCCTGGGTTTTTTTGGGTTTGTGGTGGAGAGTCCAAGATTAGTTTGGCAGAATTTGCTTAGCACTTTTGGAGGCTCAAACAAGGGTTTCTTCTAGTCAACAGTCGCAAAATTTGCAGGGCCAACTCAAAATATTGAGGAGAAGTCTTTCCCTTGCATCTGGGCAACATCTTTCTCACCTTGGCAACAAAAGCAAGGAAAAAATATCAATTCAAGACTTCTGGCCTTAGGACTGGAAGAAGGTGTTTTACCAAGGAGCATTAAGGTTTCATGTTAGGTCAAAAGATTCAAAATGCGATGTACACACAAAAGAACCTTGCCTACACTCAAATCATCAACCAAGTTAAACCCCTTTTACTAGATAAAGATGATGCCACTACAAAATGTCCTTAGTTATACATAATTCAATTTAATATACTTTAAGGACAAAACATCCTTTAAGGGTGGCAATGTTAAAAACATAACAATAATAACAAGGATAAATGAAACATATAGGGTCACACACATGTTCACCTTGTGACTAATCAATGTATATTTATACACCATCACTAGGCTCGTTGTAAAGATAATCCATTATTCTATCTTTTATTTTATATTTGCATATGTCACTATGTTAGTTTTGTAATAAACAATGATCATTTATTCTAAATCTCGTAGACAACTCAATTCCCTATAGCTTTGGGGTACCCCTCCTCCCTCCCCCCATTCGACACAATCAGGGTTCCCTCTAGGATTTCTTCGCCATAGATTTGGATGATGGAGCATAGGCCTCAGTTGTCCTTGTGCTCTCCCTCGGATCATACGACTGTTAAATTTTATACAATGATGAATAGTAGAAACAAATTTTATGGTATGATAATTACTTCCTAATGATCTTCAATCAAATCACCTATATCATTGAGCAATTATACATAGAAAATCTCAATAGTAATGCAATGAAAACAATAGGATCATAAAGAGACAACAAATTTTTCCCTGGGAAACCCAAACTTGGGAGAAAACCCAACAACTCTTCTTCTAGAAGAAATTATTCTTCAGCAAGGTTTACAATTCCAAGAATATTCTAGAAATCTGTGCCAAAATCCAAGTGCAAGATACCAGTCAAACTTGATCAAATACCAACTATTCAACACTGGTCAACTATCAAAATTTCGATCTGTGGTCAAGTTTAGACCTATAGTCAAAGGCCTGTGGTCAACTTCAGCCCGTGGCCAAATATTTGTGGTCAAAGTCTGAACTCTTTTGCGGTCAAACTTGCCCCTTTTCTTGTGGTCAAACTCAGCCAGATTCTTGGTCAAACAGAACAGGTCAAAACTCGGTCATATGACAACTTCTATAACTTGGTCAAACTTCATATCTTCCTCTTGACTTCGCATGTGTTGATAAGAATAGAAAAGAGAATGTGTTGATCCGAATTGGTTAAAATGAGGAAGTCAACTTGTGTATCTATACTTGTCAAAGGGTCACACTCTTTCATGGTGGGGTTGACTTGACCATTTTGAGCCTACATGAACCCAAAAAATTAGAATTTTAATTTTCCGTTTTCATAATTTTCCTTGGCCAACTTGGGAGGCCTTTTGGCATGCGAGAATACCTCTCGATGTTACACAAAAGTCAACACTTCCTCTTAGCAAGGGAGGTATTCTCCTTGGTTGCATCAAATTTCCCCTTTAGCTGAAATTTCTCCTTAAGAAAAGTTTATGAGCTTGTCATGTTGATGCATGTCTATAGATAACTCCATCCTGGAGTGGGCAATGTAACTCCTCATATGCACATGAGTATCTAGGGCCATTTACCTCTGGCCAAAGTCCATTATGGCTCCTTAAGTAAATATATCTATCTCCTCTGGTCAATGTCCTTTTTGACCCAGCCAAGTCCTTCTGGCTTCTCAGGATAGAATTTGACCTTAGACCATTAACCCTTTTGGTCAAGTTCTTTATGGCCTAGGAAAGTCCTTCTTGCTTTTTTGGCGAATTACATCTATCTCCTCTGGACGAAGTCCTTTATGACCTAGCCAAGTCCTTCTAGCTTCTTAGGAGAAGATCTATCAAATTCTCTAATTTTCCCTTGTAATTGCCTTGGGCCATCTACCTTTCTGGTCAAAGTCCTTTATGACCTAGCCAAGTCCTTAGGGCTTCAAAGGTGAATGTATCCATCAAAGTCCTTTATGACCCAACCAAAGTCCTTTATGGCTTCAGGAGGTGGTCTACCCAATCCTGCAAAGACCTTATCATTCCTTTCCAATGGAGACATTCAACATCATACTAAGCTCGTCTTTGAAGTATGTTCACAATCTATTCATCTTTAGATATGTACTGGAGCTCTACTGCTCCTCTCTGCATCATGTCTCGGATGAAGTGACCTGGGCATGATCTTCTGGCTTCTGAAGCCACACAATTCCATGAATTGCAATAAATTTTTCCTCTGCCGGAATCTATATATTCACGTAGCCTCACTTCACCTCTTGAGACATATCTCAAACCACATTCAACTGTACAACACAGGTACTACATGCTTTTCTACCATCCACTGACATGCCTCGGTATAAGGGTATAATGATTATACATACAAAGTAAATGCATAAGGGTACAATTCATAACTTTTGTTTGTCGGTTGCTCCCAGGATGGAAGGTTGTAGATATGTTGAACTTTTTATCAAGTAATGCCACAAAGAAATTCTAAAAAATTAGAGGTGAAGTTAGGATCTCCGTCATTAACAATGGATGTAGGAAACACAATAAATTTGAATTAATCAACAATAAAAAATCGAAAGACTACATCATAATTGTGGTGCATGTTCCTAGAAAATCCATTGATACAAATTCCCATAGTTGCAAAAGAATAGGCAAAGGTGTGTACAAACCTTGCTTCATGTTGATTAATTTTGAAATAACGGAAGCAACATAACCCTTGTTATACTTCACCTCTGTACTAACATAACCCATGTTAGTACTAAGGTGAGGTTGTAGAGGTACTTTTGTAAAATTGCTAAGGGATTTTGGATGCCAAAATGACTTGTTGGCTTGGAGTAATGTGCTCCCCAAAAAATCTTCATGCCCTCATTTTTCATTAGAATACTTAGTTTTCCAACTTGAAACAAGTTGACACTTGGATGAAAATCATGGCATAATGTTCCTTGGAGTAGATTGGAATAAATATAGGAAAATGCTAGATATGCTTAATAATGTTGGTCTAATCTCACGTCTAATGTCCATAGTATCCAAATTTGTTAGATAAGAATAAATTGGTGGTTGGCTCAAACAATGAGCAACATAGTCTGAAGCTTCACACTTATGCTTGATAACTAGATGGAATGTTTTTAGATAAGTTATTTGTGAAAATTATACTGTAGTATCGTGGTTTACTTCTCCTACTCGATTAAATTATACAAGTTATATTTAGAAATAAGATTAAGAAAATACTGAAGTAAACACAAGTAAACACAACTAGCAACCTACACATGCAGATCATTTACTAAATATTATGCTCATTCAAACAAAGTGACACACTGATTTTTGGACATAAGTCCCTGGAAAAACCCAAAGCGGGAAAACCAATGCAGCAGATATGAGGGTTTATTATTATTAAGTAGATTCTGAGTATAGTAAATCTGGGCTCCAGATCTGGTTCACCCGACAGAGAAAAACATAGATCTGCAACTAACCTGCTGTTTTGTGGCCAAAATTCTGATTGATCCACACCCTCAAATGGGATTTACAAGTCTCAGCCCCGATTTGGCCCTAGAAACCCCAGCGTTGCCCTTGAAGCCCCAGAGTCAGCCATGCTAGGCTCTGTGTGCCTCTGCGCTGCTCAGAGAGGGACTGCGTAACCCCAGAGTGGGTGACGCAGTCCTTACGCTGCCTCTGCGTAACTCTGAAGCCCTCTGAAGCTGCAGCGCTGCCCCTTCCTGGGCTTGCGTGGCGGCTGAAGTCTCTGCGTTGCGCAGCAGCTGCTGCTGCTCTTGCTCCTCTGCGCTGTCCCTGAAAGCTGCTTCTCTGCCTCTTCTTATCTCTTGGCTCCGGGATCAGATCATCCCCTCAGCCAATACTACCCTTCGCTGCAGAAACTCTTCCGGAAATTCTTAGCAAACCCTACCCTAGATTTCCAGATCTGTCTCTCAGCTCTGCATCTATGTGTGTCTCTCTCCAATTGACCCTCAAGCCTTTCTCTTATACGTTTTCATTGATCTCATCAACGACTGAGATTAAAACACTTATCAACGACTGAGATTAAAAGACTGTTTGATCCATGTCATTTAGAACATTTCAGCACGTGTTAATTTATTCACTTTAATTATTTACTTTTCCTAAGTTTTGACTTAGGAAATACATTAAAATAATAAATTATTTGAATAACTTGAACACCAGTTGAAATTTCTCCAAACACTTTCTGGGTTTTGGAGTTCAAGTGTGTCTTAGCCCCTCCACAAAATTTCAGGGCTAGAGCACACACGATGCTACCCCAACTACACAAAATCTCAACACTCCCTCTTAGCACGGAGTGTGCTATAGCAATACATCCACACCATGTACTGCAAGATCTTGATGTTGGTTTCTGTGCTGCTGATGCTTGGCCTGCTGCCCTCCATCCACTGCACTGCTGCTCTCTGTACTGCTACCCATGTCGCTGCCACTGACACTGCCACATCTGTACTGCAGCTCCCTCTCAAATTGCTGCATCATGCTGCCCATAGCATTGCCTCTGCTAACTGCTGCACTGCAACTATGTTGCCGAGAAGTAAGCAATTGAAGGACTCCTGCCCAATCATTGACAGATAAGTCAGGCTGCTTCCCATCACTGAAGCTCCCTTGGTTGCTGATTTACGTTGTTGTCCTCTTGAAGCCATTGCGCTGCTGCAACACTACACTGCATGAGCTTAGCCTCTCTGCACTGCTGAAGTCCCATCAGCCTTTGCACTGCTGCCTCCACGCTGCTATTGCCTCTGCATTACACTGCTCCCTCTTCAGCTCTTCAACTCTGTCCTCCGCTTCACTGTGACCTTCTGCAACCATCTCCTGACTCATCCCACTACCGTCTTAAGGCTCCCGTAGCTAGTATGCGATCCAATAGTAAGGCTGACTCAAGGATCCTGCCACTCCTATCTGTAGATGCTCTACAGATCCATGTCACCCCACCTCTTCTCTCGAGGCACATGAGCACTCATGGATGCATCATCATCATAGCCATCATCCTTTGCTGCTACAACCTTGGATTCAGAAGATCCTTTGTCCTTCTTCTTAGGACAAGTGCTGGTGAAGTGTCCAAGTTCGCCACAGTTAAAGCACCAGACCTTGGATAGGTCCCTCTTCTTCTTCCCTTGCTGTTTCCTTTCCTTTGATGGAAGGGCTGCATCATCCTCTTCTTTTTTCACTCTGGCTGATTCGCTTCCGCTGCTTTGCCTCTTTGTGATTCTCCTGATTTCCTTCTGACGGAGGATTGCCCACATGTCTGCCCATGATGGTAACGCTGCCCTGCCCAGAATGCTCTGGACAAACGTTTCCTATTCTTCCGAGACTACATTTAGGGCCGTCCTCACTAGGAGCCCCTCATCCGGATTTGCACCCATGGCAATCAGCTGATCCTGGATAGTCTGAAGTCTGAAGAGGAATGGATCTATCTCTTCACCCTTCATCATTTGGAACAACCGCATCTGGTTCTCCAGAAGCATCCTTCATTGTATAGAGCCTCCTTGATACATTGTGTCCAAGGCTACCCACATCTCATTTGCCGTATTCTTTCTGGCAATATGAGGTATGATGTGGTCTTTGACTCCGTCCATGATCAAACGCTTAGTCCACGCTTGATTTTCTTCATACTTCTTTAGAGGATCTGCATCAGTTGGTACAGCTAGAACTTTCTCTGCATGATCTTTGAGACCATAGTCATCCAGAACTGATAGGATTCTGGCCCTCTAGATAACAAAGTTGGACATGATGTCCAACCTATCTTGATCTCTCAGTCTATATTGCGCCATCTTGCTCAAATCTGTCAGAACAGATACTCCTCTCCCTCTTTCTGTTGCAACACTCGACAGAAAATGCTGGATCTGGATTTCTTGGTGATCAAAAACCCTCTATAGTAGTTTCTCTCTTTGACAACTGAATTTCCCTCCTAGAAATTTTCACCCAAACACAATCGGACAATACTCTTTGATCACCCTCCTGATCGAATCTCAGATCTGTTTGGCTCAGATCTGCTGAGTAGCTGTCTTCCTCCCGCCTTTGTTGACTTAGCTAGGCACAATTCTGCACCGGCAGAATCTCCACCACACTAGCACTGCTGAAGATCTGAAGCACTGCTTCCGGATCTTGGCAAGGCTTCTCTGCAACAGGAAGAATGACTGGACTGTGTCTTACTGACTGGCCCAACATAGCCTTAGCGCTGCTCAGAAGTGGATTGCGTAAGCTCAGACTGGGTGACGCAGTCCTTACGTTGGCTTGGGAAGGCTCTGCATAAGCCTGATGGCCTTCTGTAGCTACAACGCTACCCTTTCCTGGGACTGCGTCCTCCTGCTGCCAAGCTGCCACTTTCGGATCTTTGCTGTTTCTGCTGCTGCCTTGCAGAATAAATATTCTTCAGTTGATTTGCTGGAGATTCAGCTTGATCTGCTATCGCTCTAATACCATGTGAAAATTCTACTGTAGTATCATGGTTTACTTCTCCAACTTGATTAAATTATACAATTTATCTTCAGAAATAAGATTTAGAAAACACTGAAGTAAATACAACTAACAACCTACACATGCAGATCATTTACTGAATATTACGCCCATTCAAACAAAGTGACACTGATTTTTGGACATAAGTCCCTGGAAAAACCCAAAGTGGGAAAACCGATGCAACATATATGAAGGTTTATTATTATTAAGTAGATTCTGAGTACAGTAAATCTGGGCACCAGATCTGGTTCACCCAACAGAGAAAAACATAGATTTGCAGCTAACTTGTTGTTCTGTGGCCAAAATTTGGAGTGATCCACACCCTCAAATGGGATTTACAAGACTTGGCCCGTATCTGGCCCTAGAAACCCCAGCGTTGCCCTTGAAGCCCCAGCGTCAGCCTTGCTAGGCTCTGCATGCCTCTGCGCTGCTCAGAGAGGGACTGCGTAACGCTAGAGTGGGTGACGCAGTCCTTACGTTTCCTTTGGAGGCCTCTGCGTAACTCTTAAGCCCTCTGAAGCTGCAGCGCTGCCCCTTCCTGGGCCTGTGTAGCGGCTGAAGCCTCTGCGCTGCACAGCTGCTGCTGCTCTTGCTCCTTTGCGTAGTGGCTGAAGCCTCTGCGCTGCGTAGCTGCTGCTGCCCTTGCTCCTCCGCGCTGCGCAGCTGCTGCTGCTACCCTTGCTCCTCTGCGCTGTCCCTGAAAGCTACTTCTTTGCCTCTTATTGTTCCTTGGCTCCGGGATCAGATCATCCCCTCAACCAATACTACCTCTCGTTGCAGAAACTCTTCTGGAAATTCTTAGCAAACCCTGCCCTAGAATTCCAGATTTGTCTCTCAGCTTTGCATCTGTGTGTGTCTCTCTCCAATTGACCCTCAAGCCTTTCTCTTATACTTTTTCATTGATCTCATCAACGCTCGAGATTAAAACACTTATCAATGGCTAAGATTAAAAGATTGCGTGATCTGTGTCATTTAGAACATTTCAGCACATGTGTTAATTAATTCACTTTAATTATTTAATTTTCCTAAGTTTAGAATTAGGAAATACATTAAAATAATTAATTATTTGAATAACTTGAACACCAGCTGAAATTTCTCCAAACACTTTCTGGGTTTTGGAGTTCAAGTGTGTCTTAGCCCCTCCACAAAATTTCAGGGCTAGAGCACACCCGATGCTACCCCAACTACACAAAATCTCAACCTTATTCACATCAATTGCGTGTTTTTTACAACTTGTTTTGTGTTTGCATAAGCTACAAAGGTTTATGATCAAAATCGATATTATCCTCCTTGTGTAATATGTAAGATCGTTGTTGTTTGGTAGCTTGGATGATTACATAGAGCTCTTGGTTGTAGGATTGAATAGTTTTTGGCCATATTATTGAAGAATTTAAAGTGACATAGCACTGACTGCTTTTGACGCAAAAGATCAAGGCCATGTGCATACTCTCAAGGCATTGGTTTAGATTTTGAAGGGCTGATGTAGATCTATAAGATGTAGGACTAGCATGAAGTGTAATCGATCCTTTATTTTGTCAAATGCATATTGCTATGTTGTTTTCCTCAAGGATAAGATCCTCTTGGCATATTCATGCAAGAGAGAGTGGGGAGGGTGCATGATGTAAAAATATTCCATCATGATTCTTTTATAGAAATTGGTCAATCCCAGAAAACTATGCAAATTTATGAAGTTGGTTGGGGTAGGATATTCATGGAAGTATTGAACCTTTTTTGGATCAATGCCTGCCCTTATATTGTTGATTTTGATGTCAAGGAACCCATGTTGTTAGGTTGAATAAAGCTTCTGGTTGCCTAGGGTCTTCAAAACTAGGGAAATTTGTTGGTGTTTGTCCCATGTTATGGTAAAAGTCAACACATCATCAAAATAAACCACAGTAAATTCAACTTGTAAATGGTTGCAAAACATCATTCATAAGGCACTTGAAAAGTTGAATGTTGCAAGTGTGCTAGATAAGTCAAATGGCATCATCATTAACCCATACAATTTGTCCTTAGCTCTGACCTTTATCTTCCAAACATATTGATGGTTGACAAGAACTTGGTTCGAAGGTCATCAATTCAAGGGATTGGGCACTTGGTCTTCACTGTCTTCTTATTCATTGTGTGATAGTTTATGCATAGGTGGCAAGAACTATCTTTCTTTAGAATGATTACAATAGATCTCCCACAAGGAGAAGCACATGATCATATATGTCCCTTCTACAAGGAAACCTTAATTTGATGTTGTATTTCCTTATTCCCTAACAAAGATCTATAATTTAGGGGTCCATTGGGAACCAACATGTCGGAGATTGAACTGATTATGATTTACAATTATGGTGGAGTAGAACTCCAAAGGATCCTAGAAAACATTAATATATTCCTTCAAAGTCACATGTATGGACAATTACTTATGCTGTGTAAGCCATGGGACAAAGGAGATTTGCACTAGTGTGACAATCTTGTGTGTGATTGCTAGTTGTATTGTCAACAAAATATACTTTTGTGTGTTCTTGATCAACCTACAAGATTGCTTGATAGAACTTAAAGAGATATTCAACATGGGTTTTATCTTGGAAACACAAAAAAGGCTTCCCTGTCTGTTGATGACAATGTTCCAAGAGTGTGTCTCAAAGATTCCATGTTGCTTCCAGAAATAAGGTTGTCCTAGTAGTACATTGTAGATGTTTTGAGGTGCTACACCACATGTGGTTTCATCCTTCCATTGATAGATGGTATATTGAAAATTGCATTGGTGTGTGATGCACAATTTTTTACGTTAGATCATAGTTTTAAGAATCGTTCGACTTGAACTGGAAATCAGTCAAATCGGCTGGTTCATTGGGTGACCGGGTCAAACCGGACAAAAAACTCGGTTGAAGGGTCTATTTCGCCCAAAATTCACAAAAATCGGCCCTAATTGGCCGGTTTAGGATGGAATCGACTGGTTTATGGTGAAACCGTCCGATTTCGTCCTAAACTGACTGGCTCATTGCCAGGCCAGCTATGGACCCCATAGAATGCAATTTTGTTAGTTTTGGAGTTGTTTTGAGGGAAATTTAGGGTTGTTTTCCTCCAAAAAGAACCCCTCCAAGAAAAGCATGCCTACCCTCGCATTTTCCTGACACATCTCAACCCTAGCAATGTTGGCAATTAATGGTAATGCCAAATTCTTAAAGTAAAAGTGACATTTCCTTTATTTTTCATTTAAATCCTTTCACTTAAATTTTTAACATTACCATGAAATGACTCAGGGTGCTTGAGAGTGGTTTCGACCTCATTTGGATTTCTTATGGAGAAACTAGAATTTTAGATTTCACTCAAAATTCAACATACTTATTGGTTTTCAAGATTTCATGGTTTGGGGGTTTGCAATGTTTCCATTTGATTCTATCATGTGTGAGGGTATGAGATTGGCATTCGATCAAGAGCATGAAGCCCCTTAAGAACCTTGATGTTGGTGGCATTGATTATTGAACTTTGTTGATATTGGTGGTATTGATTGTTGAACTCCTCTACCATGACCTTAACAAGAATGTACCATCACTCAAAGGAAAACCACTGGTTAGGCATGCTAATATTTTTCTACCACATTATAAGGTTGAGGAGATGAGCCCTTCACTCAAACCAAATCATTGGTTAGGCATGTTAAACTTTTTCAATTTCTATTGTGTTATAAGGTTGAGCAATCCAAGTCTGAAGACTTTGAGCTAGATGATGTTTATGTATCTCTTGTTGATGATCCCATTTATAGTAGCGTTGAATCAATGATGAGTTTCATGAGTGACTATGTTGATCAGTGATTTGTAGTTTCGATGTCTATTTTTGCTACTACTACTACTACTACTACTACTAAAGTTGTAGAGGAGTTTTAGGAGTCCTCAAACATTGAGCCATATTATTTATGTAGCTCATGTTGAGGATCCCTTGTCTAGTAGTGGTGATGAGTTTGATCATGATGAGGAGTGAGCATATTGTTGATCAGTGATATGTAGACTTGTAGTAGGTCAGTGGCCCCATAGCTTAGAGCATTGTTTTCAGACTCTAGTGGCCATTTAGAACCTCATTGCTTATGTATTTTGTCGATGATATGTATTGCACTCGGTGCCATTTTGATATATTCACTTTTACATGGTATATAGATGAGAAAAAAATGCATATTTTGTCTCTATTGGCTTGGAATCATGGTTTTAAATCTAAAAATATTTTCCTTTTTCATTAAAAATTAATTATTTAATGTATTTTTTAAAAAACCGGTTCATTGAGATCTGACCATTTCCGGTTTGAAACCCGGTTTATTAGGTGGACCAGTCCAGTCACTGGTTCTAGTTTTTAAAATATGCGTGAGATGAGTTGTTCGTTGTTGTAGGGTTGTGGGTGAGGTTAGGTAGCTAATTTCAATTGCTAAACAAGCGTTAAAGAGATCCTATTCTTATGACACATGGTTGACGCTAAAAAGTAAAGGGTGTTGATGAACCCAATATCATCATGGAACAAACACTATCATCATGGAACAAACACTCTTTTTCTTCCTTCAATTTAACTTTGATGGATGAAGCCAAGTCCATGTTTGTTATGAAGACAATGATGGAGGTTTCTGTTGCAAAAGTGGTAGTCTTCTTTCTTGATCTTGTCCAAGAGGATGAATAATTTGTGCCAGAGTTGTCTAGTGCAAATGGCATTTAAATTTTTCATGGTTGGGACTTGGAGGTCTTGTTGGGTTGCATTGGTGTGTGTGTATTATCGAAGTAGAGGGATTGTTGGGTTGCATAGGGTTATCTTGATTGTGGTTAACACACTTCTTATTTGATTGCTTGTCATAGTTATTAGAATTATGATGCTGGTTGCCCTAGTCACTAGGATAGTTGGGGCTGCTATTTGACCTGATGCTTCCACTCAAACTTCTATACAATCTTATATGCGTGATCATATATATTCACAGTCACGTTTTCTAGTTTGTTATTGATGTAGTAGTATTGTTCATTTTGGTATTTGAAAACAAGGTTTCTTCTAGTCTCCTTGATGCCCAAATGCCATTAGGGCATGAAACTAGTTCGTGTAATTATTAGTTGTTTGATCAGAGTGTTGGCACAACTATTGCCACTTCATATATAGATGTTCTAGACACTTCGATGAGTAGAATTTACCATGTTGCTTGCACAAAGATGCACCATGTAGTGATGGGATTGGCATGTTTTTCACACTATTGACAGCGTGTTTCATACTAAGCTCTGGTAGTGAAGGACATCTTCATGATTGCAAGTTTGATCTTTTTTCACATCACTATGTTGTTGGCATTGAAATATATATGGAGTCTGCCAAAGAATTCATAGAGATACTTACCATCAATCTTTTCTTCAAACGAAGGAATATTGTTGTCAAATTTCAACTTGAAGGGTTTCTCACAACCAAAAGATGCTAATATAGACTAGCTAGAACTCCCTCACATTGGTTTTGGAGTGCTTCATCCATCATATATTTCACAATGCTTGCAACTTTGGGATCCGTGGAAGTGAAAGTGATGGTGGTTCTTACCATTTTCAGTCACTCTGGGCATGTTAGAAGTTAAGGGGAGGTTGGAAAAAGGTTGAAAGTGAAAGTTGGCATGGGGAGTGAAACTGCACAATGGGAAACAAGAAAGTGTGCACATTGAATACAGCAAACAGATGTATTTGCAGCATAACAATAAATAATGATGGAAACAATAGAGCAATGCACAATAACAAACTTAATAGCTTAAGTGTTGTTTTTAAATATGGTTTCTGTCTGAACCAAAAAGCATTGAACAAATCAACCCATAGAACACGAAACAGAATGCCAGAGAGTTTCTCAACTGTACAGATTATATCCATTATAAAAGTGAGCTACATACTTTGCAAGGATCAAAGCGCTGTGAGAAGTGTTTTAATTCAACCGTAGAAAAGGGAAATGAGAGCCCAACAGAGGTAAGGATTTATGTACTGAAACTCTTATAAATTATAATTAACCTAGGGACGTCCATGACCTGATTTCTCCATCCCTGAATTGTGTATTTACACAAAAGAAGGATTGAATGATGAAACCGTAAGTCTTGTGCACTTTGGACAGGATGATCCTCACCTTGTTCCTTGTAATCATGTTGGGTGGGGCATATGTGGACTTGGTCAGTCCTGATCACCCGACCTTTTGTGAGTGATGAGGGGCATGAATTGGTTGCACGACAGGGTAGCTTGACAAGTCCTGGGAATTGGGTCCATATTTTTTATGGCATGCTAAAAGCTGATTGAGGCTTGGACTGACCAGAACCATGCTGATGCAAAGATTAAGCAAATGACTAGATACATAGTAGGCAAGAAATGAAGCTTTCCCCTGAATGTCAAGGGAGTTTCCCAAGGGCCAATCCACTTATAAGTATAATTCCCACATTTGCTACCAGTTTGATCCCCAAGCAGGGAGGAATTGATGAATATCATAGCTAGAGATGTTTATTCCTAGGCATTTTAGTTAAACATAAAAGTCTGAAGTGCTTCTTAGTGTTTAATAGACGAATGTTTTTTTTTGTAGCCCAGAGGAACCCAGCAGCCCACCTGACACGTAACTACTAGCAAACCTCGGGGGGGCCACATTATGTCCTCCTCCCCGCAGCCCGGGTCACAACAGGCGGGATTTGAACCTGGGTCTTTCGAGTTACAGCAATTTCACATTTCTCGGATTAACCAATTGAGCTGCCCCACGGGACAATAGACGAATGCTTCTAATTGCATGCTTTAGTTCATTTCCTTTTCCGGTAAAACATATTATATTAACAGAAAATCTATAGGAAGAAAGAAAATCTGAGAATGAGTTCCCATGGATTCTAAATTGGGAACCAATAATTGCAGTACCAATACAAAAACTTTTACTAAATAGTAAAACATAGATTTCCTTTTTGCCCACAAAGTTTGACAGAAAATACTACTAGAATTGAAAAAGGAGACTTGTCAGTTCTCCTTTGGATCGCCTTTGTCTTCTTTGCTCAAATCACTGTTATACTCTCATCTTAAGTATTAGATGGGGGAAACTCAGGTGGGGAAGTGCTTAAAGAAAGCTTCCTACATATTCATTTGTTTTTGTCCATGTGTTTTTGTTCCATAGAAGATTTCTGAATTTTCAAATTCATCCGGAGCTGGGTTTGAGTCAACAGGACATGCCCAATGTAGTCCATAAAGACTTCGTGATCCTTAGTCTGAGTTACCACAGTCCTCACTTGGTTTCCCTCAACTTGTATGTCTTCCAGTTGCTTGTCCAACTCTTTCATTGTTTCAATTCCCTCAGCTTGCTTTTGAGCCATACTCTCCCCCAGGTCAGTCTCTTCTTTGTGGACTTCTGATTTGTATTCTGCCACTTTTAAGTTGATATTCCTCCTATAGCTCTGGAGTCATTTGGATCACTGTAGTTGGATGTCCTCCCATTCTCTTTCATGCTCCGCTCCCCCAGCTTCATTGTGTCACTGTATCATTGTTGCCCTGTCAGGAAAAAATCCTAGGGAGTACCGGTTACTCTTTTCTGGCATAGCTCTCTCAGTGTACAGCATGGGATTTTCACATCTGACAGCTCAGCAAGTGTTTTTTAATCTTTTATTTGTGGGTATCCCTTGCTTTTGTGGTTGTGGGATTTGATCTGCCATTATTGAAGAGACAAACTAACGGTTTGACTGACAAAAGCAGGACCATAAATCATCTGCAAACAGGATGAAAATGAACTCCATTCTTGTCAAGATGAGTCTATGATTCCGCCTGCTGTAATTAATGTGCGTGGGTGGTGACTTGGTGACTCTTTGCTGTTGCATCAACTTTTCAAATTTAAGCCTCAATGACTAAAGTTTAAAACTATACCATCCAAAAATATTTTTCCATGGGCCCACTGAACTTTCCATTAGGAAGCTGTATTGTTTCTAATGAATTGATTCAATTCCTTCCATTCTCACTCTTCCTTGACTCAGCAAGATTCTGAAATCCTAAAGTTCTGATCTTTTATGTCCATTGTTCAGGGATTGATTAGCCAGCCAGTCAGCCATCTTATTCAATGTTTTCTTGTCATATGTGGTGATAATTGGTGACTG
Source organism: Pinus albicaulis (assembly GCA_034641835.2). Classification (NCBI taxonomy): domain Eukaryota; kingdom Viridiplantae; phylum Streptophyta; class Pinopsida; order Pinales; family Pinaceae; genus Pinus; species Pinus albicaulis. The sequence continues at coordinate 1,306,986,476 of CM076583.1, read as the reverse complement.
TTATTCCCAAGGTATTCTCCTCTATCCAATTCCTTTGAAATTCCAGCTTCCAATTCGAGGGTAATGAGGATCTCTGCATCAGTTGATGATGACTTTAGAATCCCCTTCAACGATGACATTTGCTAGCTCCATCTTGATACAGCTCTATTCACTCTGTTAAAGACTAAAGTCTTTATCTCTGCTTTGATGATTTGACTGTCTAATGTTTCCAGATAGATGGCTATGATATGCCATTGCTGTCTGTCGAGACTTCTCCAAGCAAAACCTTGTGGGAAACTCCTGAGCAATTTCCCTTATTTTTGTGGATGATACCCAGTGCAAATTGTCAGCGTTGATTATGGTGCCAGAGATGACAGGGACATTGAGTGAGGCATGCAACAGAGGTAGGCAACCTGAAAGGCCACATACATGGACACATAAATGAATGTATACGAGTAAAAACACGTTAAATTAATGAACAATAACATCATGATTCATTGCTCCAAAATTCATAATAGCTAATATGTAATATCCCCAATTTTGTGAGCATGGGAGTCACTAAGGAATTTTGCCCAATTTTAGTAGTATTAATCAAAAAGGGGCAAATATTATTGGAGAAAAGTGACTAACTAGTATTATTTTATTGGAGAGTAGTGACAAATTATTATTTTATTAAATGGTGGTAAAAGTAACTCAGTGGAAAATGGACCCCACCAATAAAATAATATTAAAAAAAGAGCCTAGAGGCATGAGGAGAAATTATAAAAGGAGGATGGATTCATTTGGATTATATTTTGACTATTACACTTCACATTACATTTTCTCTTGGCGATGTTTAGCACAAGAAGAGAAGTGCTGTTTAGCACAAGAGTTCCAAGTGGAATTCCACCTTCATTTCAGAGAACTTCGAGTGTCTCCCTAGTGAGGAAATTTGGGTTGTCCAATTCAGGATTTCCACAGAGCTTTATTGCAGGTGTTCACCCAGTTCTGCACACTTCCTAGGCGCAGAGGAAGTTTGTGGAGAACAAATTTCTTCAGCTAGAGTGAGTCGGGAGATCCAACGATTTGCAGAGAGATTTCCTACCTTGAGACCAAAATTTTGGTAGTGTTTTGCAGGGCAGAAGTTTTGGCCATTTGGTGGGCCAAATTTCTCCATTATGGCAATGCGCAGAGCTCACTAGAGAAAGCTTGTGCAGGTGTAGAGGAAAACTAATTTCCGGAGGAGATTGACTGGAGGAGAAGGTAGATTCCGGACGGGATTTTGTCTGGAAATTTAGTGGCATTACAACAGAGGATTTGGTAGTTTCTAGAGCATTATTTCTCAGTAATGCTTGTAGCCAGCCTAACGGCCACTCACACTATTTGGTGGGCTCTTTCGTCACTCAAAATCATCCCAAAACTTTTCTGGCTTTTTGTGGGTATTTGGAGAGGATTCCGTGGCTGCATTTTCAGCGTGATCAGGGCAATATTCATGCCAGAAATCCACTTTCTTTCAACAGTGCATTTTACAAGTAAGCTGGCAATTTGCACCACTTTGTGGGTTTCTTGGCGTGTTGGTTTGGGGCCAATTCCTTTCTGGGTTTTGTTGCTCTTGTTGAGAAAGTGCACCAAGTAATTTCTCAGAATTTTCTGAGCACTTTTGAGGACAAATTTTCCATTTCCTATCTGGCAGCTTGCAACATCAGAAATTTATTGGGTCAGCACAAAAATTGGGGAGGAGGAGTTTCTACAGCACATGGGCTACATTATTATCACCCGAGTTTTGCCTTGCTTGCTTGTAGCAAGCCCAGGTTCTACCATTACCATCTATTGTACCCATTCTGCTCATATTAATAAATTGGCTCAGAGCTTGGTTCATATTTTTGGTGTTTAATTCATGTGCTTGCATGTTTTTGAGATTGCAATTTGTAGCTAGTTCATGGTCTCTGTTATTTCCTGTATTTTCCTATTAGGAATATTACAGTGGTATTAGAGCATGATCTTGACAAGCTGTGGAGAAGCTAGCAAGATCACGAGAGTGTTGGGCATGTATGCATAGTGACGGGTGCAACCATAGACAAACCCATGGCTCAAGGAAGTTTTAGTATGTAGGAACTCTGGGGTGGAATCCGCTGGAACGATGAGAGGTTGGCCCAGTTGAGAAAGGTGATGGACCAAAGCCATCCTCATCCTTACAGCAGAGACACTAGAAGTGTGTAGGCCATGGCGGTCCAACCATTCACACTGTGGAAAGTTGACAGAATCAGGGCACCAGACCTCCTCAAAAAGAGTGGTCAGGACATGGGCAGTAAGAGGGTGAGACCAGGGGGTGCTTTTGTTGGTGGAGACTTGGATTTAGATATTAGGAGCTTGAGGAGGAAGTTGAGCATGAGGCAGAGGACACACAAGAATGTGAGGATCATGTAGATATACCCAGTGAGATGCTTGAGTCACCGTTGTTGGAGATCCCCTTGCTAGCTCCAGTTGACACCTTAGTGGCAAGAGTAGAGCATACACTCAACGGGCCATCTATTGAGGAGGTGCCACTCATGGATGAGGTGTCGACAGTTGATTGAGTTTTCAGACGATTGTTGCCCACAACAAATTGATGAGGTGCCTAGAGACATATTCATTATTGAAAAGGTGCCATAAGACATAGAGGGGTCCATAGCTATGATCAAGTTTATAGATGATAGCCGTCCACAACAATTTCATCAGTTCCAGGCCAACCTTCTATCATTGAAAAAGAAGGCCATGATAGTACGAGAGGCCATTTTGGAGTAGAAGGAGGAGTTGCAGGGCATGAGAGTGGTTTGCGCCGAGTCAACGATCAAACTGACTCGCATTGGAGAACGATTGGATTCCTTAATGGTACAACTAGAGTACATATTGGAGCAACCCTCTTCAGACATACATAGATGGGGCTTGTAGCACTAGTAGGTTGCCTCTGCACATTGGAGAGGGAGAGGCAGAGTCACCTTGATAGATTTTATGTGTTGACTAGGATGGTGAGATGAGGCAACATGAGCTGCGTAGGGTGCAACATTCACGGGATGGAGGGCTTGTTCTGTGTATGGGAGTTTGTGCATTCAATTCCTCTCTTGGGGTTGGATGGCGAGAGATTTTGAGTTGGTACCCAGTGGATTGGGGATATATATCCTTGGCCATAGTTTTGCAAGGGTTGTGGGTTACCAGAGGGACTCTAGGGCTAGACTATTACTGGGATCCGAGTGGGATCCCCCATCACATTAGGGATTTGGTCGATGATAGCAGCAACTTTGTGATGGATCCAGTGCCTGAGTGCATACACACTTTCATATTTCCATCAGAGTTTCGACCAATCCTATTGACAAGATGGATTGACAAGGGAGCAAGCAGATTCCGTGATTTACCATGGCAGGCTGGTTGGACATGGGATCGCAGGAGGATCAACACACTTTGACAGGGGCTAATCGGAGGAGGTGGCATAGACCGACCACCAAACATAGCATTATATGGGGATGACGATTTTTCGCGGATACGTGGGGCGCAGAGGTCACAGAGCAACAACATCTTAGTGACACCGCCACTGGCATTTAGGGAGGTTTTCTTGTCAAATCTCTCCAAGAGGATCAGGAGGGGAGGTTTACTCATCCGAGGTTATGCAGGTGTGGTAGTAGAGATGGGGACCCTGACATGACGCAAGATGATGCCTATGGGCTGTCTTAGACTTTGATATCTAGGAGTGTATAGCGGTATGCAGTGGTGTGCAACAATATGCGGAGGAGCACAGAGGTGTGCAGGGTTGCACCATGGTGTAGGAGGAGTGGTTCACATCACAATGCATTTCCTCATAGAGTGATTAAGACATTAATACAGGAGGGATATCAGTTGATCCAGGATGATGCAACAACATGTAGTGGGGTCTGGCAGTGCACAAAGATGTGCGACTGAGTGCAGTTGTATGCTAGGGGACACGAAGATACATGGTTATATGTAGTAGTGTGCAGGGCTACACTGTGGACTGAGGGAGTGCTACTAGCAGGGAGATTCCTTGAAGAGGATGTCAGGCATGCCATTGGGGTGGACATACCCTGGTTGGGAGAGGGGATCGATCATGGGATGGGCTAGGAGCATCCACACAGGTTCTTGATCATACCCATCGGAACCAACGCATCTTCCACTTGTTGGCACCGTGTGTAGTTGAGGGGAGCCTTGTTGTGTTCGATCTAGACCCATAGTGTGGATAGTAGGACTTGGGGGATTTGCCTGAGACGACGCTATGAGATTCAGTGCCTCAGGGGCATGATAGATATTTTCTAGTGGAGGAGCGGGGTCGGTGTGCGAGTTGACAACCACAAGTTGGGAGTGAGGTGATCTTTTGCAGGGGTGCCATACTGTTCATCATTGAGCCTACACCTGGGGAGCTGGTCACGGGGGAGACATGTGCCATTCTTTCCACAAGGCATGTTGGGATTCTATATGAGCAGAGGTTACCGCATATGACTAAGGTAGTTTTTAGTGGGTGTCCAGGCTCCAGACATTGTATTGGCACATTATCGAGAGAACGGATGGTAGACTTAGTAGTGATGGTTGGCAGGAGTAGGATGGATCCACGTACACTGAGTCAATTGCGAGTATCAAATACCCATCTATTGGCTGCGTTTATTTGGCACATGTAGTTTCCAGCGGTCATCAGTACTATGCAGTGGCAGGCACAAGGCAATTTAGCATGCATCATATTAGTTCATGATATATGAAGCCTATATATTGATTGCATGCACGGACTAGAGACGAGGCACAAATGGATTCTAGCAGTTGTTAGATCTATGTCGCAGTAGGTCCGGCTATGGGGTCTAGGGATTCAATTGGTTGATAGATCACTCTATCTTGTGATGAGCGGAGTCATGGAAGAGAGTGATCTAGTTCACTCTTGGGTTGACACATGGGGGTTTGCAGAGGCCTTCATCGTATGGCGAGGCAAGCTTTCCTTGTTGCTGCACAGGTTCAGGGTTAGCTTTGGATGGGTAGGCTTTGGCATCATGGTGATGCTTGGGCAGGATGTATTTGGCCTTGATCAGTATTTCACCATCGGGTTCCAGGAGAGGAGGATATGATATGTACACGATGGGCAACCAGTTGTAATCAGAGTGGCACAACGTCGACATGGTGGCATCTTTTTGAGATTAGCATGGGACCCTAGTATCGAGGGATTCATTTATGATAGGATAGTGCACGGATTCAGGGTGACTCAATGGCACATTTGGGACCTCGGTATTGTTTGTTGTGACATTTTGGGTCAGCAGAGAGAGGGAGCGCTTGTTTGAGCATTGCTTGAGGACAAACAATTTTTGGTGGGGAGGACTATAATATCCCCAATTTTGTGAGCATGGGAGTCATTAAGGAATTTTGCCGAATTTTAGTAATATTAATTAAAAGAGGTAAATATTATTGGAGAAAGGTGGCTAGTATTATTTTATTGGAGAATAATGGCAAATTATTATTTTATTAAATGGCGGCAGAAGTAACTTAGTGGAAAATTGCCTCCACCAATAAAATAATATTAAAAATAAAGTCTAGAGGGATGAGGAGAAATTATAAAAGGAGGATGGACTCATTTTGTGGATTATCTTTTGACTATTACACTTCACATTACATCTTCTCTTGGAGTTGTTTAACACAAGAAGAGAAGCGCTGTTAGCACAAGAGTACCAAGTGGAATTCCACCCTCATTTTACAAAACTTAGAGTGTCTCCCTAGTGAAGAAATTTGGATTGTCCAATTCAGGATTTCCATAGAGCTTTATTGTTGGTGTTCACCCAGTTCTGCGCACTTCCTAGGCGCAGAGGCAGTTTGTGGAGCACAAATTTCTTCAGCTAGAGTGAGTTGAGAGATCCGGTGATTTGCAGAGAGATTTCCTACCTTGAGACCAAAATTTTGGTAGTGTTTTGCAGGGTAGAAGTCTTGGCCATTTGGTGGGCTGAATTTTTCCATTATGGTAGTGCACAAATCTCACTAGAGAAAGCTTGAGTAGTTGAAGAGGGAAACTAATTTTTGGAGGAGATTGGCTAGAGTGGAAGGTAGATTCGGGAGGGGGTTTTGTTTGCAATTTTAGTGGAATTACAACGAAAGATTTGGGAGTTTTTGGAGCAATATTTCTCACTAGTGTGTGTAGCCAGCAATAGGGCCACTCACACTATTTGGTGGGCTCTTTCGTCACTCAGAATCAACCCAAAACTTCTCTGGGTTTTTGTGGGTATTTGGAGAGGAGCCTGTGGCTGCATTTTCAGCGTGATTCGAGCAATATTCAAGCCAAAAATCCACTTTCTTTCAACAATTTTACTAGTCAGCTGACAATATGAACCACTTTGTGGGTTTCCTAGAGAGTTGGTTTGGGGCCAATCCCTTTTTGGGTTTTGTTGGCCTTGTTGAGAAAATGCACAAACTAATTTCTCAGAATTTTCTGAGCACTTCTGAGGGCAGATTTTCCATTTTTCTATCTGGCAGTAGCAAAAAAAATTTATTGGGTCAACGTAGAAATTGGGGAGGAGGATATACTACAACACTTGGGCTTCATTATTATCATTTGCTTGCTTGCTTGCTTCTACTATTATCATCTATTCTACCCATTCTGCTCATATTTATAAATTGGCTCAGAGCTTGGTTCATATTTCTGGTATTTAATTCATGTGCTTGCATGTTTTTGAGATTGCAATTTGTAGCTAGTTCATAGTCACTGTTATTTCCTGTATTTTCCTATTAGGAATTTTACACAATAGATGTTTATAAACTTGTGTACATAAGCGAAATTTTAGAATTACAGAAGTTGAACCATTGAGGTAAGATGAAAAGATTGGTACTGCTCATTACCATACCTTCCACCTTTTAAATTATCCAACTTGAAGTTGCCTTTATATAACTTGAGCTAGTGATAGGAAACAAAAGCCTGACCGAAACCAAGTGCAAACATAGGAGCACCACTGAAAGCTATCATAGTACTCTAAGCATCTCTTGGATGACCTCCTAGCTTCCATGGATAAATTAGGAGGTCATGACATCCCTGATTCTTTAGGTTTCACATCCCATAGTTTTGGAAACTATTATTTGCATTTTTCTTTTGCAAGGGATGAAAGACTAAGTTTCTTATGCACATATATATGACCACCTACCTTTGCTGATGACAAGTTTGTCTTTAATTAATAAATGTGTGTGTCATTGGATTGAAGATTATGAGTTAGAACCATAATGTGTCAATCATAACATATGCGACATCAAGTTTCTATTTATAGGTTTTTGCACATCTTCAATTGCTATCCTAGAAATTGCAGATATGACAAACTTGATTGCGATGCTAGAATGACTTGCTTGGACAAGGACAAATTTCAGCAAACGTTACTTGACTCCATCTATACCCTTATTAGCTTTTTTGCTTGGAGTTACCCTCTAAACCCTAAAACAGACTCGAGTAGACCTCATCATAGTATTTAGGTTTAATGCAAATGTCAAACTATTTAACCCGATGTTATACTTTTTCCTTTTTGTATGTAACTAGCTTCTTGTTAGTTTTGTATAACTAAGCTTATTTTTCTTGGACAATTTGCTTAATTATTTCCAGGACAAAATTGATGCCTTCAAATGCATCTCCTATCATAGGCATGCTTGGTTATGATTCTATCGGACAACTTGTATGTGCTTTGGTGTCATCTAAATGCTACGCTTTTGTCAAATTGGTGTAAATTTGAAGCTTATGTACATTGCCAATTTAGGTGAAGATTCATCCAAATATGTTATATACATCTTTTTGATATTTTGGTTTCCTTAGAGGCCAACAAACCTATTTGTAATATCTATGAAATAGTTAGAAGTCTATCAAGTCTATTAACTCAAAGTGAGTGAATATGAACATTGGAAAACCTTGACTTGGTTAAATATCTTCATTAGCTTTTTTGTTTGAGGTATCCTCTAAACCCTAAAACTAACTCGAGTAGACCTCATCATATGATTTAGGATTAAATGCAAATGTCAAGCTATTTAACAAAGTGTTATACACATTTCCTTAGAGGCCACCAACTCTATTTCTAATATCTATGAACTTTACTTTTAATATCTATGAAATAGTTAGAAGTCCACTAACTCAATGTGAGTGAATATGAAGATGGGAAAACCACGACTTGGTCAAAGAAGTGAAGTTGGTTTTTGGTGTGAAAAAAGAGTTGGGAATTTGATGTTATTGAACATATAAAATGCATGTTGTAATGGTGGTAGCAAAATAAGAATCCTAGTGGATTATAGTATATGTTTTAATGTGTGATTGTATGCAGATAATAGAGTTAAAATCAATGTTTTATGAGAGCACACATTTCATAATACTTGCTTGATAAGGGACATTGGATATGTTATATAGATAGTTTTCAATTCATTGCTTTAAACGGGAAACACTACATAAAAAAAAGGGTTATGAGGTTTGTGTGCAATGAATCCCTAGAGAAATTATGGGAGTGTGATACTTCAATTCATAATTTTTCATGCAATAAAATGTGTATTTAGGGAATTTTATATGGTGAATTTGTGAACTTCTCATTGAATATTCTCTCAAAGTCAACTTGTCTTCATATTGGTTCATAACTAGGTCACTGGCTTAGTGTAATTACAACGGCATCATATTACCCTAGGTAGGAGGCTTACGTTTATTCCCTTAATACTATGGTAATAGTAGGAAATAGTAAGGAAGATTGTACCTATTGGCATGACGATTACTTTGGTCTAGATGGAATTTTACATCACTCCTTGTGGCAAGCCACAGGTAGTAACATAATACGCACTAGAAGAACAAGTGTTGGAAATACTGGGGGGGGGGGGTGAATCAATATTTCTTAACAATTAACAATTTTTAATCTTTTTCAGAGCATTAGTTAATCTTCAGTTATTATTATAGTTTTTTTTCAAATAATCATAAACAATAATCAATAGTAGACAACACCATACAACAATGTAGAAAGATAAAAAAACGGACGCAAAGATTTTTAGGTGGAAAACCCCTTTTGGGTCAAAAATCACCGAACACTTCTTAGTAATTGTCTTCTTCCTCTTTGAAAGAAAATAATTACATCAAGTGTTCAGCCACAACTGAAGGAGGCTCCAACACCCTGTTTTACCAACTGCAATTGGGAAGACGCTCCAACACCTAGATCTCAAGCCCCAACCTGACAGATGCTCCGATGCCCTATATACTAGCTACAACCGGAGGACGCTCCAACGCTCTTTGCTTTATTAGCTTTCATTGAAAGGACACTCCAATGCCCTGCTGCAGGCTACAACCTGTCCTAGCACCACCCTGCTGCCCGAAAGTGTTTTCAGGCTCCAACCAGAAGGTGACTCCAATCACCTGCCTTGCACCACCCTGCCACCCTAATCAACAGGCGGACCACATTTTACAATTTTCAGACTGGTTCCCCATGTGCTCTAAATCAATATAAGAACACTGTATTGAAGATATTGCTGCTCTGCTCGGTAAGGGTATCACTGAAAAGTTCTGGCAGCTACACTGCTCAACGCTGCTCTAACTGACTACTGTAAAACACTATTTATCAAACTGACATCTGCTCGATCGCAATGCCAAATCAAGGCACTACACAAACTGCACATCAAACCTTGACTGTTAATACTATTACATTCACTGGTTACTGTACAATATACTACCACTGCTGTGGCCAATGCACTGCACTGCTTATGAATGCATATGCGTTCAAAGGTTCATAGAGCAATCTTCCAAATAATTGTATCAAGTTGCTGTCACTGAGATAAATTAGTCAAGTGCTATCATACCACTATAAAACTGTCATGTACAAGAACCACTGTCAAGTACCAAAAGATGCTATCAAATGCCAAGATCACTTTTATGTAGATTACTATCATAACACTGTTAAAGTATTGTCAGTCATTCACATCACCGTTGTAGTCATAGCTATCTATCAAGTAGATCACTGTCCAAGGATGTTGCTTAAGTTAATCACAAATTAGTCACATGAATATCCTTAGTTATATCATAATCATGTCTTCGCAACTATAAAATACTGCAGTTATCAAGGTTACTCTTATCATAAGAAAATATTCATACAAGCTATAAATGGAATGCCATCAAAGGTATAGCATTCAAGACTGTTGTAAGTATCTGTCACTGAGTATCTATCATTATATTCAGATCACTTGTATAATGAATACAGAGTCACTGTAAACGATGAAGATCCAACTCACACTTGATATGCTAACTCATTGCTTCAGAATTTTTGTTACAGTATTATTGAATTTCAGTGAAGTCCTGTACAAGTATACTGCTGTTATCATAAGGTCATTGTCAAGGTTATATCACTTAGATCTCTGCCATGTATCAATGTCAAATATCAACTTCATACAAAAGTCATTTGTTGTAATGTTAATCACCGTCCAAGCAACTACTTGTTAAGTCAATCTTCATGAATATTTAAGTCACTCTGGACCAAACCACAACAAAATTTGAAATCAATGATTGGCTTAGTGCATTCGGTTCTTGAAGTTGTTCGCTGGTACACAATGAGATTGCGGTGAGAATCACTGTCCTATAATGACAGTGGTATAACTGACAAAGGTGTCTTTATTCACATGTCACTTTCACCAAGAGATATTGTCAAATCACTGCTCACTTTTTGGGATGTAATAATCATAACAACGTCAATCTGCTTGACTGCTCTAGATAATCAAGACCTACACTGCTGTTACTTATTTGAAGTCTAGACAAGACTATTGTTGACCTATTGCAAGCTAACAATTCAAGTCATACAATGTGATCTCAAGAAAAAATGTTATAGAAGATTTTAATTTTAGGGACTGTAAAGTAGCCTTAGGAAACTATGCTTTAGATCCTTACCCTGGAATTTAATGGATATTTCATTTGCTGCTCAAGACCTAGATGAAGTGTTCTTCACGTCCTGCTATACACGACCAAGCCTTACAACAAATATAAATATAGCAATTGGGTGCTGCTGAGAAAGAGAAATAAATACAGAGGTTTGAGGTTTATTGTGGTCCTGAAATAGGTCTACGCTTGCACTGAAATAACACCCATACAAATCCAAAGTGATCCAAAGAAAAAAATGAAGGAAACCAAACAAAACACACTTCGCTGCTCCGAATGGAGACATTTATAATGAAGCTGAGGTTCTGAATTTGATCTTGATCAAACAAACCAAACAAAATCTTGAAATATGACCCTAGGTGGGTACCAAAGACTTATTATAGGAGGCCAAGAGCCACAAGAAGAGTTCTTTGCCTTCGCTCTTCCTCAAGCAATACAGTACACAACCAAAACATAAAATAGTAATTGAATAATTACAGGTAGTAATCACAAACCATACAAAGGAGAAAATGCAATAAGAACCTTTCTCTGTCTAAGAAAGAGACAGTTGAATAGTCCTGGAATAGTGCTGCAAGAAGAAAGTTTGCTTAACGAGATTACCCAATCCAAAAACAAAAACAATAATATAATCCATTTAGAAATTAGCTATTCTCTGCCTCAGGAGGTCCGAAGATTTGAGAGCACATTTAAGTTTGTTTTGTGTGAAGTTCATGCCATTTGAAGGAGGTGAGGTCTTTATTTTATAGTATTTTGGAGGAGCTTCACAAGGTAGACGTTGAAGGAGGATTAAACACCTTTTTAGGGGCTTAAACTTCTTTTTAAGATGTTGACTATCAACTAGTAATTACCTCAAGTCTTAAGCAAAAGAATATTGCCCAAATGGTGAAGAATTGGACCTTAAGGAAGGAGTTTTTGAATGCTCATTGGTTGGATACCCTTTCTAAACATGATCTCTCCTCAAAACATGACAAGGAACCCATGTGCTTGATATTTGATGCCCACAACTAATAAAATTTTTCCAAGTCACCACACCTTGGGGTTTTAGCCCAGAAAATGGGGTCATCAACTTCAAACTCAATTATCTCATAAACCAGGAGGAACTATGTAGCATGCCACATACCACCGGAAACATCTCGATGATGATAATCTAATGACATGGATCTCTGGAACAAAATCAATAATTTGCTACGTCAAAAACCCTTGACAAGTTCAGGGTATGTCCTTAGGCCAAGGAACCCACACCCTAGGACTAGGGTTTTCAACCATCCAACAATGGAGCTTCCAACTTGATGCAATCCAAAAAATTATAAGAAGCACTCATTATCATTTTGACATCAATGACTAGTGTTTTAGTCAAGTCAAACCCTAGGGTTGACATCATTGACAACACCATCCAAACAACAAGGCTATATGATCATAGTGGGAAAATATACTAAAAAAAACATGTTTGTTTACCACTTTTTTTACCTAGGCGTCCATTTAGCTACCATGAAACTAGCTCAAAAATCACTCGAGGATGTTTTCTATAGTGATATGTAGTAATAAAGTATGCACATAATAACCATAACAATCATGTGAATAAAGATGGTGTCACTACTAAAAACTATTTCAAATTATAATTATAATAATAAAGCATGCTCACAATGTGAAAAAAAATGGTACCACCAATAAATGCGATATGAATCATTATGTTATAATTGTTATTTTATTAGATGTTGGATGAATTATTATTATTGTTTTTTTGTTTACAATTACAACGTTATATATTTCATAAGAAGAATATACATATACTATCAATATTGTTAACATCTATCATGTCACTTGTGAGAATTGAAGTTGGGTGGGGAGGTTTCTATTCTTTCCTCCCAACCACCCAAGATAATCCCAATTGACAAAAGCTAGAGGAATCATTGTATTATAAATGCTATTTCATATTGTGATAAATAATAATAAAGTATGCATGTAATAATTGTAACATTCATGTAAATAAAGATGATATCACTAATAAATGGTAGATGAATCATTGTGTTATGAATCATAAGGAAAGACATATTATTTCGTACACATAGTCTAACGACTAAATGAAACGACCCTCTTCCAAACACTTTTTGGTATATTTTTTCCAAAATTTGGTAGATATTTTTAAGAATCATAAGTTTAAGTTGTTTAATCTACAAAGTTCGAGTGTCTTAGGGGTTTTGGATCCATTTATGCATTCAAAAGTGCAATTTAAACAAGAAATTTCAATCTTGCTTGAAATTGTATTCTGATTTTGGCAAAAAAAATAATTTTATCTATTAATTAAACAATGCCTAAAATCATATTGTAATGTATAATAATACAATATGCACATAATGCCCATAACAATCATGTAAGGATGATATCTTTAATAAATGTTAGATAATCATTATGTTATAAGTTATAAAGAAGGGTGTGGATAATAAATTGCATGAAAAATTATTATCTGAGTTGTGGTTTAGCAATAGTGTACCGAGAATCTATCACAACTAGATTGAGTTTGATTTCAGAGCATTCATGGATGGTCTTAACATGAGAATTGTTGAAGCAACACATTTGAGGAGAATGGTTGAAGCAACATATTTGAGGAGCTAAGCTAGCTTTGGCCAAAATTGTGTGGTTTTGTTAAAAAATCAACATAATTAAATTATGAGATAAATCTTTGGGTAAAGAATTCCATACCAATCCCACAATTTCTAAAGACTAAAAATTCAATGTATTCGACCAAACATATTTTTTAAAATTGTTATCCTACCAACTTCATGTTGGTAATCTACTTCATCAATTTTTCAAAAACACTCAAATCATGGTCAATTTTAAATAAATATATAGTTAAATAATATGTGTCGTATATGTTAACCAACATAGATATATTTTAGTTAATCTTAGATCTATCAAGTACTAGGAGAGATAACAAAAATACGAAATCCTAAACTTTTTTTAAAAACAAGGAAATAAGATCAATTTATGCTCATTTATTTTATTATTCTATTGTTCCTGTTTTCATTTTTACAATACAATTTCAAGTTTTCTTTCACTTTAGTTTGAGTATTACATTATACATCCCATTCATACTGTGTTGTAAAATGCATTTCACTTTTCTTGATACAATTTGGTTCACACGGGCAAATACTATAATACATAATGTAAATTCATCGCAAATACAAGTCAAATGTAGGTACATTAATATGTGGGTGTGTGTGTGTGGGAGGCAACTAAAAGTTCAACTAAATATTCTATGTATTTTACCATTTTTTGTTCAACTAAATATTCTATGTATTTTACCATTTGTTTTGCTATCATAAGATTTCAATTAGGCAATCTTTGTATAAGTTGCAATTTTGGACGATATAAGTTGTTAGTTTTATGTGGAAATGGATTCAACACTCTCAAATGCCCCTATTGTAACTAGATTGTGCAACAATAACATACGATATATGCAATTCCATCAACCCAAAAAATCATTGTCAGGTATTAAGGCAAAATTATCTATTGCCCCTTCCCAATTTCAAGCAACTAGAAAATAGCGAATTAGTAAAACACTCTCTTATATATATATATATAATTCTTTCTTCCCTCTATTATTCCACGCATATCTCCACACGATAACTTTCAATGAAGAAATCCCAATTACTTTAATTGGGATTTAGACATTTTGCACATATTGCATGTCCTTACTAAGCAAGTACCAATTACATGTCAACATGTTGTAAGTTCACCATGATGAGATAGTTTCAATATGCAACAAGTCCATTCTATCATTATTGAAACAACATAATGATAAATATATGTTATTACAATGAGTGTAGCATTAAATGCATCCATTTGAGGGTAAATGCAAGTCACAATTCTCTTAAATATATCATGTTATATAAATGCAATACATTAATGCAAATTCCATTATAGATGCAATACATGCAAGGTCGGTTTATTGTGAACACAGTGATCTCGGCCTAGAAGGCCATGGAGTGGGCCCGAGAGTCTGGTCAGTAGGCTTTTCAGCATTGACTGAGATGTTACCCCATACCCAAAAACTCCACCAATATATAAGAAATACTAATAATGGAAAACAAGATTGAGGAGTTGCATATAGTAAACATTTTGTGTTGGACATCCTTCTTCTCAACATGCAAGGTGCTTCTAGAATAACTACGCCCTTCTACTTTCTAGACTCTAATGATCCAACCCTAGTCCTAAGGGTCTGCAATTTCACAGTTGCTCACAATATATACTGATTATCTTGTATTTGGTTTTTCATATCTCCACATTCGTTGGTTGAAGTGGAGTGACGCAGGGAGACAGGAAGGGAAGGTAGGTGTTGTTTGCGTCAAGGCCATGATGATTTGTTTAACAATTAAGGTATCAGTTAATCGTAGTGGCTCAGACGAGAAGAGCACCTTTGCTTCGTTTGGATAGATTGTGTGTTAATTGAAAACTGGCATCGGTCCATGTGGGTATTTTCAAAATGATGTGAAAATGAGTTTATCTTGTTGAAGCCCTGATCACGATGAGCACTTTATATACCATACATTTTCAGATATTGTTTATTGATCCGCAGTCTGAAGAGGAAACAAGTGTGTTATTGTCGTCTGGGCCATGGTGATTAATGATAACTTAGGTCAATGATCCCTTAACATGTTCATAATCATCATGGCCAAGACAACAATAACACTTTGTGTTTGGTTATTGGAATTGGATATTTTTTTCTTGTTGAGTAAAAATAGCTATTGGAACATCCTCTGTCCATCCAAGTATTTTATCTACTTGACAATACACTGAATCAATGTAGTGTCTAGATACATTGACATAGATCCATATTTTACCACATTTATTGAATACTGAAAAGCTAGAGTTAGCAAAAATATCTCAATTTGTTTGTTTTTATTAATATATTCTTTAGAATTTACTTTATTTTATATGTTTTGTTTGATCTTGCTCACAACTTCAAGTTAACATGAATCATAGTGGTGTTTTGGTGTTTAGATGATATCATGTAGATCCTAGATTTTTTGAGTTCACTGGTATCAAAATTATTTCTGAGTCCAAACCTATTTTTCTTCTCATTCTTTGCAGTGAGCTTCCCATTTATGCTAAAATAATATTTACTAACCCTGGATTTAGTAAAGACTAATTGGTATAAATTTGTAGTAAACACCGATTGGAATAAAACCTGTAGGAAATATGATGCTCAATGGTATTTGTGGAGCTCTTGTTAATTATGTAGTTAATTTTATTATTATTATTATTATTATCTTGCATTGTACTATATATATATATATATATATATATATATATATATATATATATATATATATATATTTGTCCTCTTAACTATAGTAAACATGTTGGGATAAAAGCTGTAGAAAACTTGATGCTCAATGATATTTATGGAGTTGTTTTATTGCGTGTTTATGCTAATTAGTTAGTTTATATATATATATACCTCTTCTCTAAAGTAATTTACTTTTGGATTTACCACACTGTTTCCATTCATGAATTCAAAGACAACATTTATAAATCTGGGTTTAAAATGAGATATAATATTTAATATGTTATTTAGTATAATAATAATATTTAATATTTACTATATTAGTGATTCATAGTTTCAAATATAACATTATAAATGCAAGTTTAAAATGATATATAATATTTAATATTTAGTATATTATATAAAATGTTAATAAATGGATGTAAGACTTGATGCTCAATAGTATTTATGGAGCTGTTTTATTGTGAGTTTATGCTAATTAGTTTATATATATATTCTCGAAAATAATTTACTTTTGGATTTAATCCCATTCATGAATTTAAAAACAACATTTATAAATCTAGGTTTAAAATGAGATATAATATATAATATCTTACTTTTGGATTTATCAAACTGTTTAATCCCATTCATGAATTCAAAAACAACATTTATAAATCTAAGTTTAAAATGAGATATAATATTTAATATCTTATTTTTGGATTTATCAAACTGTTTAATCCCATTCATGAATTCAAAGACAACATTTATAAATCTAGATTTAAAATAAGATATAATATTTAATATGTTATTTAGTATAATGCTAATATTTAATGTTTACTATACTAGTTATTTATGGATTCAAAGATAACATTATAAATCCAAATTTAAAATGAAATATAATATTTAATATGTTATTTAATATGATAATAATATTTAATATATTATATAAAGTGTTAATGAATGGATATAACATCGGGTTAGATTGATGTGATGTTTTAGTTTTAGGTTGAATTTACTTGGTCTTATGAGAAGGAAAATATTAAAATTAAAATTATTAGATTTTAGATATAAAATTAATATTGATAATTTAAATTTTATAAATAATATATTTTTATAATGACATATATAATGTTTAATTTATCTTAAAGTATTAACAAAATAGACATAACATTAAATACATTGATATTTTATTTTAGCTTTTAACTTTTTCTAGTTTTGAGAAAAATCAAATAATTTAAATATATGTTTTTCAAATTTTTATAATCATATAATTATAAATTGTTTTCTTTCATAAAAGTATTGAAAATGATAGCTTATATATATATATATATATATTTTTCAAAATTTTTTATTGCATTAAGAGATACTCTCTTGCATAGTATAGTAAGGATGTTATAATATAATGTCTTGTTTAACATTTGATTTGGTCAAAATAAAATAAAATAATTATAATTATAATTAATAATTAAAGCTGCTTAGATCTATTTTAACTCTGGATCTACCAAGCACCGAGAGAGATCAAATGTCTTGAGATGCAAATTTTTTTTAGACTGAAAATAGATTTGATCCCTCTCGACGCTTGGTAGATCCAAAGTTAAGATGGATCTAGGCTAATATATTTATATAAAGAAGAAACCATTTTATTCTTTATGACCATGTTAGAAAGGCATTCAAGAACCACTTTTGTTTAATGAGAAATCTATTGAAACATATTCCATGTATGTCTATATATTCTATATAAAGAAGAAACTATTTTATTCTCTATAACCACGTTGGAAAGACATTCAAGAACCACTTTTGGTGGATGAGAAATCTATTAAAACATATTTCACATATGTTGTTTTTCCAAGCCAAACCATGATTGGAATGAAGAACTGAAATGAAAGTGTGAAGCAAGTCTCTCATAGGAATTCTCAATATAACATCCATTTCCTTTTCTACGATGTTTGGCTATACAAGTGATTTTAATCACTAAAATCTCATTGTAAGTAGGGATTTTATACTTCTCAAGATAACATCCATTTCTTTGTCTAGTATGTTTTTCTATACAAGTGATTTTAATCATTTAAATCTTAATTTTCTAAAATGCTTTGCAAACTTATCTTGACATATATATATATATAATTTATGCAAATCTTGTAAGTGTTATCTAAAATGTTTTTTAAACTTAGTTTTTGATTATACATATAATATGGGGAAGTATTCGACAACAAAGTCCCAATAATATCTAGTTCCCTTACAAATCATGCATAGGAATAAATGTAATGATTTTTTTGTTATAATGAGATAACGTATTACAAGCTATACATGGATAAAGGGTAAGTTTAATGAATTCTATTGAAAATGATAAATCCAAGTAGTAAAATAAGATAGTGCAAGCTATAACTACATATATATGATCATAATTAAAAAAAAGATAAAAAAACTATGTATGTACAAATTTCATCAACTAGGTAGTGACTATCTATGAACTCCAAGTAGGGCATTTTTCTTAAAGAAATATGTCCACAAGTAAAAGACTCAGAAAATAGTACATATATACAAATTTCATCAATTGGGTATCCATGTCATCAATTTATGGTTTTTGGTTAAAAGAATGTCTACATGTAAAATATTTAAAGTTCAGGTTTAAATGTTTAAGGCTAGCAAAATTTCTCTTTGAATTTTCCTTAGAATGACATGCAATGTGTTATTAATGCTATGCCATTTGTTTATTTTGAGATATATGGTTATAAAACCTTAATAATATGTTTTTTGCTAAATATCTAATCACCTAATGGAAAAACATACAACAAATTCTCTATTAAATAATGCAAAGTGTATTGAATCAAAACACTGTTGAAGCCCATAATGCATTGCAAAAATTGTCTATAATAGTTAGAGAACTTTATTAAAGGGGATGATCATGATAGTTTGGTCTCTATAAACAATCACTTTCCCCCCTCTTAGTGGATTGATGTCATTATTGTGTTAAAGAATGACATATTACCATAGAAAATAGTATAGTGATGGATGGTTGGGTTTCTAGGGAGTGAATGCTTTGTAAATATTATGGTAGGGCATCGACATTGTCAAACTTTAAAGCCTATGCTCATAACAAGCTTTACCATCCTTGTGCCAAATATTTTCTTTCATTTGGCAAGTCAATGTCAAATACAAAGATAGGTTGTGTTAGAATTCTGTGGGAACTAGACTCAGTGCAGACATACACACTAGATCTGGTAACAACTTCTTATTAACTTTACACAACTAAAGAACTGAAACATAATGATGTGTTTAACCAAAAACAAATTATGCACAACGAAACTTATAAAACCAACAATTAGATCATGCACAATAACGTATTACACACAAGTTTTGCCCAATCAACAACTCTTCATTAAATTCCTCTTAGAACCTACTCAGGCTCCCTTATTGGGATAATGGCCCTCAAGGAAATTAAATATACAACAATTATCCTGGATCTGATCCATAGATCAAGCCCTAGATCTGTCCTTGATTTGGCTTATCTAGATCTCCTTCGCTGCTATGTGCTCTTTCCTTAGACTCGACACAATTGAGTATCTCACTCACAACAAACCTACAACATTAATCATGCATATATCCTTTACTATTCAATGCTCTTTCCTCGAACTAGACACAACACCAAACTTGCAATATTAACCATGCAGATCTCCTTTATTGCTCTGTGCAATTTCCTTGGATTCGACACATTGAAGTATTACACTCCTCCTCTTGAGGCTAGTGCTGTTGTATGGTGTGTCTTCTCCTTAGACCCATCTCAACCTCCTCTTGCCCCCCAGATCTACAGGTTGTGTCCTTGCTGCTAGTGCTATTGGTCCATACTCAACCTTAGGAGCCTCTTGCTCATGATCCTCTACTCCTGCTAGCTCGATCGGCCCACTCTACCCTCTTGGCCCCGCTTGACCCTGTTAGCCCTTCTTGGCCCTTCTAGCTCTCTCGACCCTCCTATAGCAAGTCATTGATCTGAGACCTACTCATCCCTTCCACAAATTTTAGCCCTACTTAGCCCTTCCATAGATATGAGGCCTACTACAAGCCCTCTTGGTGTTGCTTGGCCTGCTTGGTCATTTTGGCCCTCTCGAACCTACTTGGCCTTGTCAGCCCTGTCGGATCTCTTGCTGATGCAGGAACATCACCATCAGTGAATTCATTTTGACCGTGATGGTCAAAGTTTCATTTACTACATTATGTGGGTTTCCTGAATTTATTTTAATTAAGGTATGTATGTTTCCACAGGCAAGAATACGATGTTGATTAGAGCTTCTGGAATCCTGTGTATTCAGTGTGAAAGACCCAACGTTTCGAGTGAACACTTCACCCATCTTCAAGGGCAGAGAACTTTTTCAGATGATAGGAAGAGTGCTGGACCAGAATATATATAGCTAACAGGAAACTAGTCGTTAGAAAATTATAGATTTAAGGGTACGGTGATAGTGATTGAGTCAAAGCAATTAAGAATTTAAATCGATTGATTAGATGAATGTTTTAAATTTAATTTAGATTAAATTATTCATTTAATCTAAATTAAATTTAAAATATTCATCTAATCAATCGATTTAAATTCTTAATTGCTTTGACTCAATCATTATCATCGTACCCTTAAATCTTTAATTTGTAACGGGTAGTTTCTCGTTAGCTATATATATATATATATATTATGGTCCAACACTCTTCATATCATCTGAAAAAGCTCTCTACCACTAAAGATGGGTGAATTGTTCACCCGAAATGTTGGGTCTTTCGAACTGAATACACAGGATTCCAGAAGCTCTAGTCAACATTTTATTTTAATTGTTTGAAATAATTAGGAGAATTAGTATTGAGTTAGAATTATTATGTATTTGTTATAAAATAGGAATTTGTTGTAGCTAATTCCGAGAGATATTATAAACATATTATTATTTGGATATTTTCTAGGTTTAGAAATTCGATCCACCATCACTGGATTTGAACTGATTTTCATTTTGTATTAAAAGTAGATTCTGCAACACAAAGAGGGGGTTCAAATAATTTTGTGTAGAGAGTGTGGATTAGTGTGATATTCTGAGTATTCCACGAGACAAACTTTAATCTAATTGTAAAGATTTTGTCCTTTTGTCATATGGTTACTCGTGCCCTGTTTTAGTTTAACTTGCTTCCAAGGTCGTGTTTTATAATTGATTCAGATCTTTGTTAATTCCTTATTTCAGGCTCCGTGCAATTCTACATCCCTAGGCACAAAGTTAAAGAGTTAGTAGGTGTGGAAAATTAATTAGGTCGAGCTCCTTTACAGTATATTCATCACAACATTGGCTTTGTTTTGTGGTTGTATGAAACCAGGTGAAATTTTATAGAAGACACTTTTCTTTATTTTTCCAAGCGATGGCACAAAGTTCGAGGATAGTCGAAAGTTGGCCATCAAGGTGAAAGTTTTTTTGGAGAATTCAAGTCTGACCCCCGAGTAGGGCCAAGTTGGATTTTGTGCAACACTTTGTATTGAATATTGTATTGAAAGGGTCATCACTGACCTATAGTCGGAAACCTTTCGGTTTTAGTATTTTGTTTCATCAATCCTGACCTCCAACCTCACACAGAAGCCCGACCCCCGACTAACTGCAGAAGAGTTGGCCCTGACTTTAGTTGGGAGTTATAACAAAAACGTTCAATTTGTATGGAATTCCGACCCGACCTTGTAAATTTGTAAGAAAGGTCAACCTTTTGTTGCATATTTAATAAAAGTGGGTTTTCTCTAATTTCTTTGATTGTGTGAAAAAAAGAGAATTTGCATATTGGAAGCAACAAATTGAATAGGGTCATTGGGAATGTTGGAAATACTGAGAGGAGGGTGAATCACTATTTCTTTTCAATTGTTAGTTTTACCAGTTAGATCACTTATATTTAGAACACATAATGAACAATGATGGAATAGATACTTTTATTAATTTCTTCTTTACAATAAGTAAAGTACAATAATGATATAGGGCTCCAACCCTCAATGAAGACTCCAATCTTCCAAGCTCCAACCTGTATTGTGCCAAGCACCGACTTGGTCTTTCCAAGGCTCTAACCTTGTCAATTTGAGGCACCAACCTCTAGGGCTCCAACCCTATCTCTAGTATAGGCTCCGACCTGGTTTCTCGAGGACTCCAATCCTCTAGGGTTCCAACCCTATCTTCCAAGGCACTGACCTTATCTCTATGAGGCTCTAACCTCTTGGGCTCCAACCCTCAACTTCACTTTGTCAAAATATGTTTGGTTATTCTTCACGGCTCCCAAAGTCTTCTTCAACGAGCCCTATCGCACTTAGTCTCCACGTCACATCATCAATGACAACATTTTCTTCTTAGAAGGTGTCACCATAGCACTTCATCGTACCCAAACAATTTCTCCAAGTTACCTCGTGATGACATCAACGATGCATCATGATCTTCAATTTTATTTCCAAGATCAATTAAGGCTTCTGAACAAATTATCTTCAATCTTCTTCAAGGTCACTCAAAAAAGTATTCTTAGTCTTATCTTCAATAATGCTCTGAGGTATCCTCAATTTGCTTCAAAAAGGATCTTCAATTTGTATGTCTTCAATTGAAATATTCTCTGTTCAATTCTCCATTACTCTTCACTGTACTTTGTGTTTATCTTTGTTAGTGATTGACTTATGCTGGGTTCTGTTTGACTTCACTGCGTTGACTTCAACGTGTACTTGTGTAAATTTATGTAGATGTTCTATGCTTGATGCAACTTTACTTTTCACCACAACAATCACATAAACAATCAAGTAAAATGTTGATAGAACATACCAGTGGATCTATAGAAGACAAACCAGAAACAGAAAAATGTGGTGGTGCGTTACGACGGTCAACAAGATGCTTCAACTAGCAAAGTCTCCTTGGTCAGCCAACCCAGCATGTGTCACAACAACCCTCAAAATAGCCACATGGTTAACTCAAAGTCAACTCCAGAAAAGTCAACGCTGCCCCAACGGCAGCGACACCAGCAACAACGGCAGCAGCAACAACAACAACGGCAGCAGCAATGGCAGCAACGACGGCAGCAACGGCAGCAACAACGACAGCAACGACAACAACAACGGTAGCAAAAATGGCAGCAACGACAACAACAACAACAACAACAACAACATCCTCTTCGTCCTTCTTTCCCACGTGTGAACTGAAACTGCCTCCAAGGAGCTCGAACCAATTAGAAGAGGAGAGATGATGTGTGAGGATGAGATGAGTGAAATTTCCTTCAACGTTGACTCTATTTATATCAATCACTGAGGTGTGTGACACATTTGCTGGGGGTGTAAAACCTTAGGGCCGACCTGCACATATTTGAAATTATTAAAAATAAATTCAAAATAAATGTTCTGCTCATCGGATTAAGTTCAATTTTAGATCAATCTTACACCTCTTCGAAAAGAGGAACCCAATAAAAATATTGGTATCTTCATCTGAGCATCACAACATGGAGTTTGGACCTAGTTGTCCAATTTTAACAATCCCTCTCAACTAGGGAGAACTCTATCCACCTGTGCAATCAAACATAGTGCGTCATCCTGCCGTAACTTGCTTTGTTGTGTTGAGATTGCAACAAGATGATGAGCTTAGTGGAAAGAAGTCGCCTTCACTAAGTGGGCCCGCAGGCTATTTTTGGCGCAAAGTCTATTTTTAGACATATGGATCATATTCTATGAGTTGCAGGGTGCTATTTGTGGATGGTTGGTCAAGTTGGAAAAATAGATGGACTTTTATTTTTAGACATATTGGGCGGAATCTATTTTTAGATTGTCAGTCTAAAAATAGATATGTTGAATATTATTAGCTCTTAATAATATTTGGACTATAAACATTATCTTATTCTCTTGGAGCACTTCAGTTAAGTGCATAGATGTGGCACAGGAGCTGACAGAAGGAATTACGCTATTCATGAGGGTTAAGTGGAGCTATTGCATGGATACTTAAGTTAGAACTCATGTGACAGAGTTTGGTGGAGTTATTGAGCTAGTTGATGGAGTTGTGTTGAGTTTAACTGAGTTAAACATAGTTGAGCTAGTTGTATCTAGTCTAACTAATTGATACACTAGTGAGAGTGGTGTGAATTAATTATTAATTAATTCACTAATTATAAACTCATTAATCAACTAAAGAATACATCAGTTAATTTCAGTGCATGGACAGTTTCAGTGGAGACCAGTGAAGAGATAGGTGAAAGAGCAGTGTGACTATCAGTTGTGACTATACTGTTGCATGATTTTCAACAACCAGTGATTGGAGAAGCCAATGAGGATTGCGCAGTACAAGCCAAGTGGTTCGAAGTTATTTATGAGCGATTCTACAACATTGATTACGCAATAGAGGCTGGCTATCAGGTGGCAGAGATTGGAGCATGTGTTTTGCTATATCTAGCTTGATTAGTGTGTAGCAATTGGAGATTGTACTGAGAGCTTGTGAGGAGCTTTGTATGATGATTGTTACATGATCTCTATGACATATAATATACAGATAGTTGGGGGTTTTCAACTTTAAGCTTTCCCATGAAATACTGTGTTCATATATGTGGTTGTTTATGGTTTTAATGTGCGCATGCAATTGATTTTATTTCTGCATGTAATGATCAATGGTAGAAGAGATTCTGTATTGTGCATGAAGCTAAAATAGTGTGTGATCAGGAGAATCTCGGTGGATAACATATCAGTTATTCAAATTTCTACATGTTGGCCTCTTTATTTCAGAACAGTAATGGGTTAGTGACAAAGACATCATTCCCGGCTGACAGATTCAACCCAGAGGTCCGAAACCTCTATAGGACTCACAAAGAGTCTCATACCAACTCGAAGTTGGTTTATATGACCTGAAGTCAGTAGGAGGTCCGAAACCTCAATTGGACTCAAGAGAGCCATATATACTAACCCAAAGTTAGTCTCATTGACCTGAAGTCAGTTGGAGGTTCAAAACCTCACATGGACTCAAAGAGTCACATACCAACCTGAAGTTGGTTCATCTAACCCGAAGTTAGTAGGAGGTTCGAAACCTCACTAGACTTGATCCCAGATCAAGTGGTTGGACACGTGCCATCCTAGATAGAGAGTACGACAATCTCTGATGCGTCCATCATTATTTGCTACTAGTCTCTAACTTTTCCCACCTCATTGGCCAAATGAGAGGTACTTCCCATTAGTCCGGAACTCAGTGGGTAGGATGCATACGAGGCACAGATCATGAGAGGTGAACCTACTCAAATATCATAAAGGTGGGGCAGAAGCACCACCAGGTTCGGTAAGCCTAGCCCCGTGTGTGCTTATAGCTCCAAGGAACTATCCCCAAGGCCCCCCCAGAGCTCCCATAGCTCATTGTCCAACAGGTTCCTCAGAATAGGGTCGTTCCACGATTCCAATATTCTCACGGAAGGTTAGGAACATGACCTTCCCCAAGGGCATTGTGAGAATATCTGTGACCTGCTCATTAGTTCGTATATGATTGAGCCTTATGGCGCCTCGCTGTACCATATCCCGGATAAAGTGGTACCAGCCATCAACATGCTTGGATCGTTCGTGGAACACGAGATTCTATAACAAACGAATCCCCCTCAGGTTATCACAAAGGAAAACAGTGGCATCTAGCACATGCTCGAACAACTCACTGAAGAGCTTTCGCAACCAAGTGACTTCACAACAGGACATACATGCTGCAATGTATTCGGCCTCAGTGGTGCTCAAGGCTACCGAATTTCGTTTCCTGCCCGAAGCAGATCTACATGTGAAGCAGTATCCAGATGTGCTCTTGCGATCCATGACACTGCCAGCCCAATCGGCATCAGTATATCCAAGGAGTGTCATGCTCCCAGCAGTGTATCTCATCCCATGGTCTATCGTGCCCCAGAGATATCTCAAGAGTTTCTTGGCACCAACCCAGTGAATGTTATGATCAACCATGTGTTGACTCAAAGTGTTCACTGCACAACATACGTTCGGACGGGTGTTCACTAAGAATATCAGGGTCCCTACGAGTTGAATATACTTAGTAGGATTTGCTGGAACGGGCCCAGCTGCGCTGCCACTCAACTTCTTAAATTTGAGCTCCATTGGTGTCGACCCGTACTTACAGTCCACCATACTAAATCTTTCTAGAAGCTTCATAATGTATTTTCCTTGAGAAAGGAAAATCTTGCGAGGTCTCTGCCAGACCTCCAGGCCTAGGAAATAGTGCATCAGTCCTAGGTCCTTCATCTCGAACTCAACAACGAGCTCCCTCTTGCACTGATGAATGAGAGGGTCAGCACCTGTCAGGAAGAGGTCATCCACATACAACACTAGAATGAGAGGCTTCCCTTTGACAACCTAGAAGTAAAGGTTCGGATCAGCATTACTTCGAGTGAAGCCCAGCTTCATCAAGTAGCTATCTATCCTCTCGTACCAAGCTCTGGGTGCTTGCTTTAGCCCATAGATGGCTTTATTCAACCTGCAGACATGGGTGTTCCGATCCTGGACTTCGAACCCCAGAGGTTGCTCCACATATACCTCTTCCTTTATCGCACTATGCAAAAATGCGGTCTTCACATCCATCTGACGAAGACTCCATCCTTGCATAGCATCAAGGGCTATAATAGATCAAATGGTGGTGTATCAGGCCACATGTGCAAATATGTCATCATAATCTATGCCTTCCTTTTGAGAGAAGCCACGAGCAACGAATCTTGCCTTGAATTTTCCAGCACTTCCATCAGATGCATGCTTGATCTTGTAGAGCCATTTTGAGGTGACAACTGCTTTGTCCTTCGGTCTTGGAACCACTTCCCAGACATCATTCTTCATAATGGACTCATACTCTTCGTGCATAGCATCCTTCTAGACTTGATGCTTTATGGCTTCTTCAAAGGATCCAGGCTTGGATTGTACAATAGTACTCATGGCTATTAGATACCCTTGGTATCTACTCGGCTTCTTTCTTTCGCGGAATGTCTCCCTTTTGGGCTGCATGTCCCTCAACATCCTCAAGAGTGTCCCTGAGCCATGATGGTCTATTTCCCAGTGAAGGAGGTGGATCAATCGGGTCCATCAATCCTTCAACATCAGACATTGTTTCATCCTTCGGTTCTTCTTGATTTCTAGGCCTTGCTTCATGATCTTCCTTAGATCTCGAAAGATTGACTACTTTCCTCAGGGAAGTATCTTTGTCAAAGGTGACATCGTGGCATATCTCCACTTCCCTTTGATCAAGCACATATAATCTATAGGCCTTCGAAGTTTCGCTGTAGCCGACAAACATTGTGGTCTCCCTCTTGATGTTGGCTCCTCTGCAAAAGTTCTTGAACTCGT
Source organism: Pinus albicaulis (assembly GCA_034641835.2). NCBI lineage: Eukaryota > Viridiplantae > Streptophyta > Pinopsida > Pinales > Pinaceae > Pinus > Pinus albicaulis. Next base: position 1,306,959,062 of record CM076583.1, on the reverse strand, counting down.
TTGTCTCATATTTAGTGCCATTATCGGTCTGTCAGATAACATCTCATGTCATTTCTCCTAGTGGACTTCCTCCAACTTGGTGGAGTATATCAATTCTAGACCCAAACGTGATAGCTTCCTTGAAGCTCTTCTTCCACATGTGCACCTTTCCATCAGTGAATGCCACATTGAAACCTTTGTCTTCCATGGATGATATAGACACAAGGTTCTTCTTCAAATCAGGTACATAGAGTACATCCTGCAAGCAGACGACTTGACCTTGAGACAAGTGGAGGGTCACAGTCCCTGTCCCTTTCACGGGATATGTGGCATTATCTCCAAGAATAATTTCCAAATTGGTATCCTTCTCAACCATATTAGAGAGTGCTTCCTTGAAGCCAGTGATGTGCCTTGAGGCACCACAATCTATCAACCAAATATCCACAATGTCAGGTGGAGATGCAGCAGAGAGGGCAGATACAAGAATGAATTCATTTCTTTTATCAACAACATTTGATTCCTCATACCTGGAATTTCTTGAACTTTTTAAAGGTTGATCATTTCCGCCTGTGGGAGCCTTCCTCTTTCCCTGGAACCTATTGTTCCTTTGATTTCCTTCCCTCCGGTTGTTGTTGTTGTTGTCATCATCAGGAGAATCCTTCTTGAAAGGGCATTCTCTAGCATAGTGACCTGGCCTATGAAAAGTGTAACACTTGCCCTTCTTTCCTTGTGCCCCCGCTCTTCCTTTGTTCTTTGGACCACCAAAGTTCTTCTTTCTAGAATGAGCAGTGTAGGCAGCATTTTCTTCATTTTCATACTCCTTCATTCTTGTCTCTTCTTGAACGCATCTCGACAGTACCTCGTCAAAGTCAAGTATCACATTATTATTGAGAATGGTAGTGTTGAACACATGCCATTCGGATGGGAGCCCTCCAAGTGCGGTGAGTACCATCTCTCGATCAGCTATTGTCTCCCCAATAGCCAGTAGATTGTTCCTGATCTCGGTCAGCTTTAGAAAGTATGATTGGACAGACTCATCCCTGCCTTTCTTCAGATTCTTCAATTGATTCTTGAAGAATAGCACTTGATTTGCATTGTTGGCCTTGAACATTTGGATCAAATTATCATACATCTCTTTGGATGTGCCCAACTCAGGAATGTAGGCCACCAGACTTTTATGAATGGATTCCCTGATCATCAGCTTTGCTTTGATCTCCCCCTTGTACTTTGTTTTGGCAGCAGCAGTAGCAGTGGATGGAGGTTCTTGGATTTTACCCTGCACATAGTCCATGACATCTTGGTCTTCAAATTTAAGATCCAATATCATCTTCCAAGCATGGAAGTCATCCTTCCCAGTCAACTTGTCATCCTCCTTGAAGCCATAGTTTGTGGAACCCATTTTCTTCTTCGGTGATTGCTATAAATTAGGGCTTGCCTTCACCTCAGCTCTGATAACATGTAAATTTATGTAGATGTTCTATGCTTGATGTAACTTTACTTTTCACCACAACAATCACATAAAAAATCAAGTAAAATGCTGATAGAACATACCAGTGGATCTATAGAAGACAAACCAGAAACAAAAAAATGTGGTGGTGCGTTACGGAGGTCAACAAGATGCTTCAACCAGCAAAGTCTCCTTGGTCAGCCAACCCAGCATGTGTCACAACAGCCCTCAAAACAGCCACACGGTTAACTCAAAGTCAACCCCAGAAAAGTCAACACTGCCCCAACGGTAGCAACACCAACAACAACGACAGCAACGACATCAACAACGGCAGCAGCAACGGCAACAATGACAGCAACAACGACAACAAAAACGACAACAACGGAAACAACAACGGTAGCAACAACGACAACAACAATGGCAACAACATCCTCGTCGTCCTTCTTTCCCACGTGTGAACTGAAACTGCCTCCAAGGAGCTCGAACCAATCAGAAGAGGAGAGATGATGCGTGAGGATGAGATGAGTGAAATGTCCTCCAACGTTGACTCTATTTATATCAATCACTGAGGTATGTGACACATTTGATGGGGGTGTAAAACCTTAAGGCTGACCTGCACATATTTGAAATTATTAAAAATAAATTCAAAATAAATGTTCTGCTCATCGGATTAAGATCAATTTTAGATCGATCTTACACCTCTTCGAAAAGAGGAACCCAATAAAAATATTGGTATCTTCATCTGAGCATCACAACATGGAGTTTGGACCTAGTTGTCCAATTTTAACAACTTGTCTTTATTATTGGACTTCATTTGATCCATCAATGCTACTATTCAAGAGCATAGTCACAATCCTAGCATCTTACCACAGTCCAAGGAGGGAGGTAATACAATATTCTGAGCCTTTGCACAGTCAGAATATGAGTGACACAACAATCTAGGTTGAAGGTGTATTCCAAACCACTGTTTAAAGAATCCAGTCACTGTTTAATGAGCCACTGTTTAAGGCACAATCCTTTAATATGAGTACTTTTTATGGGTAGACCAAGATATACTTCTGCAAAGGGGTCCGAGACTCTTGCTACACAGATCAAAGATATATCACCACTGTTTACTATCCAATCCATAGTTCGAGGTTCTGTGATGCTATTCATAGTTTGCTGTAACAAGTTCTGAGCTACTGTATTGAAGCACTATAATGGAAAGAGACCAAGTTACCAAAGATTGTTCCTGCACCTATCCACATTGAAGCCTGAAATCTGTCCTAGTCCAAACCTCAACCTTCAGGTCTGAATTAAGAGTGTTCAAGAAACTTTCAGATTCAATTTGCTTTCTTCTCCATACTTTTGTAACTTTCTTCTTTGGCTTGGTTGTCATTGTTTTAGGGACCCAAGTCAAGTTACACTCACACGCCATATGTCCAATGTTATGGCAATTGAAGCACTCCATCTTGTTCATGAATGAGTAATCATGACTTCTTCTTGCAAAATTGCTTCTAGAAGATTGACGGGGACCATTATATTTGTATTTGTGATATGCCCTACAATCTTTTGCCATGTGCCCAAAGTTTGTACAAGAATAGCAATATCCAAGAAATATACTTTGGTACCTGGGAGAAGCAGAGTTCCTTGAAGTACTTCTGAATTCTTTTTGCCTTGGGATTATTTGATGATATTAATTTCCTTTTCTATTCTTGACATCATCTATGAGTCTCCTTGGAGTAGGGTTTCTTCTAATGTCATCTTGAATCTTGCCTTTGTTGGAACTAGGAGTATCATTTCTTCTTAGCTTCCTCACATCCTTGTTGTTTGAAGCATTATCATTCTTGCTTGAGGGTTCACCTGCATAACCAAGACCTGATTTATCAAGGGGAGATCTTTGATGACTTAGGATTTCTGTTAGGTAAACATGACTCGGGGTAGAGTCAATGTTGACTAGGGTAGATAGTAGTGGTTTTGGGGCACATGGTTTTGTGCACCCATGGTTTTGGCCCATGGTATTACATGTAATGGAGCTTATAAGAGGCTGGGAATACTTCATTGTAATGTAGGCCTGGAGGTGAGTGGTGAAGGCTCACTTGGCCGGATTGGCCAGGGTTTTTTGGCCAACGGTTAATGAAATTTCATTGGTTGGGTTTTTCCCCAGATTTGGGGTTTTCCTGGTTAAACATTGTGTTTATGTTTATGTGATTTGTTGCTGGGTTTTGTATGTGTATTATTCTCTCAGTAAATATTTTATTTCTGCAGTAATTCCTAAAATTTGGTATCAGAGCCATATTTGGTTTCAAAGGGACGCTTTTGCAGCCAAGGGTTTTATTGGCCTGTGAATGGAGAAATCAATGCAGCCTTTTGCAGATCTGGCCATACGGAGCATGGTGTTTCTAGGAAATAGGAAATATCCAATTGATTGATTCCATGGGGAATTTCATGGAGGGTTTCTCAATGGATAAAGAGAACAATGGTGCTGCCACATCTCAGATCTGGCGACTAGCAGTGATAAGAAGTTGGTTCAAGAAATTTAGAGATGAGAGGATGTTTGCACGTGGATTAATTAATTGATGAACCATGTATCTGAAGAGAACTCCTAGAGGACTGGCGGTTACAGAGGCTAGTGACCCATGTAATCCGGTAGATGGGTTCTTTTTATATGGACATTGATTTCATATGCACAAAGAGCAACAATGAAACAAAAAAAAAATATTATTATAATGGAGTTAATTTTTTACATGTAAATGGGCATACTGCTGTAAGACCTGGTATGGCATGCTTACCCCTGGGTAAATCACTGGTAAAGTCTGGGTTAGACCTAGGTGATAGGGGGGATGTCAAGTTTACAATTACCCTGGGTAAAAATTTGAGGGGGGAAGAGTTAGAGTGAGCGGTGTTGTCTCTTTTAGTAGGTTTGGCTGGATTTAGTCAATAATCCCCAAGTCAAGTTTAAGGGGGGAATTGTTAGGTAAACATGACTCGGGGTAGAGTCAATATTGACTAGGGTAGATAGTAGTGGTTTTGGGGCACATGGTTTTGTGCACCCATGGTTTTGGCCCATGGTATTACATGTAATGGAGCTTATAAGAGGCTGGGAATAGTTCATTGTAATGTAGGCCTGGAGGTGAGTGGTGAAGGCTCACTTGGCCGGATTGGCCAGGGTTTTTTGGCCAATGTTTAATGAAATTTCATTGGTTGGGTTTTTCCCCAGATTTGGGGTTTTCCTGGTTAAACATTGTGTTTATGTTTATGTGATTTGTTGCTGGGTTTTGTATGTGTATTATTCTCTCAGTAAATATTTTATTTCTGCAGTAATTCCTAACAATTTCATCTAGGGTTTGAGAGCTTTTCAAGTTCTTATTTAGCGACACAACTTCCTTTTTAAGAGTGACAATTTCTCCTTTCAATTTTTCACAATCTTCATCTTTCATGACTAGTTGCTTGTTCATTTCTTCCATAATCCTTGTTGCTTTATGTGCTTCGATTTTAAGGGAGATGATATTTGATTTAATTATGAAGATTTCTTCATTCTCCTTTGCTAGACTGCTTTCCATTTCTTCTTTTATTCTTGTAGCTTCACATGTTTCGGCCTTGAGAAGATTGATGTATGACTTTATTTTGAAGATTTCTTCATCCTTTTCTTCTAGTTGAGTTTTAAGAGTGGAGTCCTCTTCCTTGTATTGACCAACCTCTCCTTCAAGATTGTTCAAACTCTCAAGTCTTTGTTCAAGGTGGCTTGACAAAGTTTCTTCCCTTTTCTTTGCCTTATCCAATTGATTTGTCATAGATATGACTTCTTCATGATGCTTTCTTTTGTTTTGATGAAATTCCTCTTTAAGTTTCGCGAGCTCCTCATCTCTTTCTTGTACTTGAAGCTTGACAAAGTCAACTTCCTTCCTTGTCTTTTTTTGGTTACCATCTTGCGCTTTCTTCTTAAGTTCCTCATTTTCCTTTTTCAAATTGTTAATCTCTTCCATGGAAGCCATAATTTTATTCAGGAGATCTTCTTTAAAGTCTTCTTTGTTCTCTTCATCTTCTAGGTCTTCTTTAGCCTTGTTGTCATCTCTCTTATCTTCAGCTTCCTTGATGGATTTTTGACTTCTTTCTTGTTTTCCATCATCTTCTGACTAGAGATCCTTGTCAATGCTCCTTCTGAGTGAAGATCATGAAGTTTGTCCCATATGCCTTTTGTTGACGAACATTTTTCAAAATTGGGCTTCGCAAAATTTGGTAACCCATTCAAAATTGCCTTCATTGCTCTTGTATTGTACTCCTTGGATTCTTCGTCAGTCGTGTCATTAGTAATCACTGATTTCCAAACTTCAATTCCTTGAGTTTTCAAGAAATTCCTCATTCTTGCCTCCCATATATCAAAATTTCCATTGAACAATGGAGCCTTTGCAAGTTGATTGACTTCAATTTCGATGGTTGGGGAAGACACATATTTAGGATGATTGGAGACTTTCTTCCTTGGATTTGCCATTTGTGTTCTAAATATCAACCTTCAAGCTGTTACACTTTGACTGAAGGTACTGACTCCGATTCCAATTGTTGGAAATACCGAGAGGGGGTTGAATCAATATTTCATTTCAATTGTTAATTTTACTAGTTAGATCACTTATATTTAGAACACAAAATGAACAATGATGGAATGTATACTTCTATTAATTTATTTTTTACAATAAGTAAAGTACAATAATGATATAGGGCTCCAAACCTCGATGAAGACTCCAATCTTCTAGGCTCCAACCTATGTTGTGCCAAGCACCGACTTGGTCTTTCCAAGGTTCCAACCTTGTCAATTTGATGCACCAACCTCTAGGGCTCCAACCATATCTCTAGTACAAGCTCCAACCTGGTTTCTTGAGGACTCCAATGCTCTAGGGCTCCAACCCTATCTTCCAAGGCACCGACCTTGTCTCTATGAGGCTCCAACCCTCAACTTCACTTCGTCAAAATATGTTTGGTTATTCTTCATGGCTCCCAAAGTCTTCTTCAACGAGCCCTGTCACACTTATTCTCCACGTTACATTATCAATGATAGATTTTTCTTCTTAGAAGGTGTCAACACTGCTCTTCATCATACCCAAACAATTTCTCCAAGTTACCTCATGATGACATCAACGATGCATCATGATCTTCAATTTTATTTCTAAGATCACTTAAGGCTTCTCAACAAAATATGTTAAATCTTCTTCAAGGTCACTCCACAATTTCTTCTTAGTATTATCTTAAATAATGCTCCGAGGCATCCTCAATTTGCTTCAAAAAGGATCTTCAATTTGTATGTCTTCAATTGAAATCTTCACCATTCAATTCTTCATAACTCTTCATTGTACTTTGTGCTTGTCTTTGTTAGTGATTGGCTTATGCTTGACTTCACTGCGTTGACTTCAACGTGTTTTGTCTTTATTACTGGACTTCATTTGATCCAGCAATGCTATTGTTTGAGAGTATAGTCACAATCCTAGCATCTTACCACAGTCCAAGGAGGGAGGAAATACAATATTCCGAGCCTTTGCACAGTCAGAATGTGAGTGACACAACAGTCTAGGTTGAAAGTGTATTCCGAACCACTGTTTAAATAATCCAGTCACTGTTTAATGAGCCACTGTTTAAGGCACAATCCTTTAATATGAGTACTTTGATGAGTAGAACAAGATATACTTCTACACAGGGGTCCGAGACTCTTGCTGCACAGATCAAAGATATATCACCACTATTTACTATCCAATCCACAGTCCGAGGTTCTGTGACACTGTTCACAGGTTGCTGTAACAAGGTCTAAGCTACTATATTGAAGCACTATAATGGAAAGAGACAAAGTTACCAAATATTGTTCCTGCACCTATCCACACTGAAGTCTAAAATCTGTCCTAGTCCAAACCTCAACCTTAAAGTCTGAATTAACATCACCGAGCCCAAAATATTATGATGGTTATTTGGTTTGAGATCTCCACAGGTGGTTGGGCAGTTTTCTATGATCCGAGCTTAAAACAATTATGTGGTGAGGACTGTCTCCACAGTCAGCTGTCCGAGGTCTTCTTAGGAATGTTTTACTATTATGCTGTTTTTTTTTAAATCCTAAACCAGAATTAACCCATCCAATATATTTCTCCTCGGCCTCCTTTATACTTCTGTCCCTTTTCTTTGAATTCTATGCCGAAATTCCTTGGTCAAATGAACAGTCCAAACCTCGTTTCTATATGAAATTTAAGTCAAGATGAAGGGACATGTTTTTCTGGGGGTAGGCCGACTTGAAAGGCAAGGTGTAGGTCAGCTCACTGCAAAATATAATTTTCTTGACTTAAAAATTCAATATCTCACAAACTACTAGGAGTTTTGAGGCAAATAAGGGCTCATTGGAAAGAGGAAAAAAACATTTTTAAGATGGTCTATGTGCCATGTTGAAAGATTGCCTCTAAGGTTGGAAATTTTTTTTTTCTTTGTGATTGTCCTTAAATTTTATGCATAAAAAGTTTGGGACAACATGAGGAATGTTTGAGACAACGTGGCTTCTTCAATCTTTGGCTTCTTCATTGTTATCAATGTCATCATAGGATCATAGAGTCATTATGTAGGAGTGTAGCATTCATGTAGCATCACGTATCAACCAAGTCATCATATACTAATGCAATGATATGTCATAGTGCAACCTTCATTAATTTGTCAAAATCTCCAAAGCAATCTTCCAATCATGTCAAGGTGTGGTCATTCTTCAAGAGTATGACTTCATCAATTATAGTCCTCTACTTAAAAGGCTTGTATAATGGAACCTAAGGTCTAGATCATCAATCAAGGCACATCATTAGCACTTGGCAACATTATAGTTAGTTCAAGGACTTGTTTGGGCAAGAGTTCTTCATTAGTGGCTTGACATCTTCGTGGCTTGACATATTCATTGATGGCATCATTATCAACCAAGAGATATGACATAATCATTTGGAACTAGACAACTATTGTCTTCAACCTTATCATCACATTCTGGGGCATCTCCATAATATTTTCCATCTCGGTCAATTCCATATTGATATCAGTGACAACATTGATTAACAATCTCTCCCTTTGTCATTGATGGCAATATTCTTTCCCTTCCAACATTCTCTCCCCATTTGACATCAATGGAAAATGGGGTTCTCAAGTACTCTCCCTGTCATGGTGCTCTTCCTTCTGGCAATGTGGTCCATGATAGATGTATTTACCTTTCTTCATGTGATGAACCATCTCCCCCTGCCTGCATAAAATCTTTTAGCTCAAGAAAGATTACTTGCTTAGTGATCAAATGGAAGAAATATTCAATAATAGTCCATTAGATGAGTAAGGGATCGTGTTCTTCAATGCTCTCAAGAGATGATATAAAATATGATTGTCCATGTAGGGCCCTTTCGTGGATAGATTTTGCAAGAATGATCATAAGCTCTCCCTAACTGTATGCATGGTCTCCTTTTTGGTAAAGTCTCATCATCAAACACTTGAAATATCACACCTACCAAGGATGTCATCAAATCAACAAAATGTGTTGATGGCCGGAGTGTTCAAGAAAATTTCGGATTTAGTTTGCTTCCTTCTCCATACTTGTGTAACTTTCTTCTTTGGCTTGGTTTTCATGGTTTTAGGGACCCAATTCAAGTTACACTCATGTGCCATATGTCCAGTGTTATGGAAATTGAAGTACTCCATCTTGTTCATGAATGAGTAATCATGACTTCTTCTTGCAAAATTGCTTCTAGAAGATTGACGGGGACCATTATATTTGTCTTTGTGATATGCCTTACAATATTTTTCCATGTGCCCAAAGTTTGTACAAGAATAACAATATCCAAGAAATATACTTTGGTACCTGGGAGAAGCAGAGTTCCCTGAAATACTTTTGAATTTTTTTGCCTTGGGATTCTTTGATGATATTTATTGCCTTTTGTATTCTTGACATCATCTGTAAGTCTCCTTGGAGTAGGGTTTCTTCTAATGTCATCTTGAATCTTGCCTTTGTTGGAACTGGGAGTATCATTTATTCCTAGCTTCCTCACTCCTTGTTGTTTGAAGCATTATCATTCTTGCTTGAGGGTTCACTTGCATAGCCAAGACCTGATTTATCAAGGGGAGATCTTTGATGACTTAGGATTTCATCTAGGGTTTGAGAGCTTTTCAGATTCTTATTCAGCGAGACAACTTCCTTTTTAAGAGTGACAATCTCTCCTTTCAAATTTTCACAATCTTCATCTTTCATGACTAGTTGCTTCCTCATTTCTTCCATCATCCTTGTTGCTTTGTGTGCTTCGATTTTAAGGGAGATGATATTTGATTTCATTATGAATATTTGTTCATTCTCCTTTGCTAGACCGCTCTCCATTTCTTCTTTTATTCTTGTAGCTTCACATGTTTCGGCCTTGATAAGATTGATGTATGACTTTAATTTGAAGATTTCTTCATCCTTTTCTTCTAGTTGAGATTTAAGAGAGGAGACCTCTTCCTTGTATTGACCAATCTCCGCTTCAAGATTGTTCAAGATCTCAAGTCTTTGTTCAAGGTGGCTTGACAAAGTTTCTTCCATTTTCTTTGCCTTATCCAATTGATTTGTCATAGATATGACTTCTTCATGATGCTTTCTATTGTTTTGATGAAATTCCTCATTAAGTTTGGCGAGCTCCTCATCTCTTTCCTGTACTTGAATCTTGACAAAGTCAACTTCCTGCTTTGTCTTGTTTTGGTTAAAATCTTGCTCTTTCTTCTTAAGTTCCTCATTTTCCTTTTTTCAAACTGTTAATCTCTTCCATGGAAGCCATAAGTTCATTCAGGAGATCTTCTTCAAAGTCTTCTTTGTTCTCTTCATCTTCTAGGTCTTCTTTAGCCTTGTTGTCATCTCTCTTATCTTTATCTTCCTTGATGGATTCTTGACTTCTTTCTTGATTTCCATCATCTTTTTGACTAGAGATCCTTGTCAATGCTCCTTCTGAGTGAAGATCATGAAGTTTGTCCCATATGACTTTTGCTGAGGAACATTTTTCAAAATTGGGCTTCACAGAATTTGGTAACCCATTCAAAATTGCCTTCATTGCTCTTGTATTGTACTCAGATTCTTTGTCCATCGTGTTATTAGTAATCTCTGATTTCCAAACTTCAATTCCTTGAGTTTTCAAGAAATTCCTCATTCTTGCCTCCAATATATCAAAATTTCCATTGAACAATGGAGCCTTCGCAAGTTGATTGACTTCAATTTCGATGGTTGAGGAAGACACATCTTTAGGAGGATTGGAGAATTTATTCCTTGGCTTTTCCATTTGTGTTCTAAATATCAAACTTCACGCTGTTAGGATTTGAGTGAAGGTACTGGCTCCGATTCCAATTGTTGGAAATAATGAGAGGGGGGTGAATCAATATTTCTTTTCAATTGTTAATTTTACCAGTTAGATCACTTATATTTGGAACACAAAATGAACAATGATGGAATAGATAATTTTATTAATTTATTCTTTACAATAAGTACAATAATGATATAGGGCTCCAACCCTCGATGAAGACTCCAATATTCCAGGCTCCAATGTGTATTGTGCCAAGCACCGACTTGGTCTTTCCAAGGCTCCAACCTTGTCAATTTTAGGCACTAACCTCTAGGGATCCAACCCTATCTCTAGTACAGGCTCCGACTTGGTTTCTTGAGGACTCCAATCCTCTAGGGCTCTAATACTTTCTTCCAAGGCACAAACCTTGTCTCTATGAGGCTCCAACCTCTTGGGCTCCAACCCTCAACTTCACTTCGTCAAAATATGTTTGGTTATTCTTCACAACTCCCAAAGTATTCTTCAACAAGCCCTGTCACAGTCTCCATGTCACATCATCAATGACAAACTTTTCTTCTTAGAAGGCGTCACCACTGCTCTTCATCGTACCCAAACAATTTATCCAAGTTACCTCATGATGACATCAACGATGAATCATGATCTTCAATTTTATTTCCAGGATCACTTAGGGCTTCTCAACAAAATATCTTCAATCTTCATCAAGGTCACTCCACAAAGTCTTCTTAGTCTTATCTTAAATAATGCTCCGAGGTATCCTCAATTTGCTTCAAAAAGGATCTTCAATTTGTATGTCTTCAATTGAAATCTTCACCATTCAATTCTTCATAACTCTTCACTGTACTTTGTGCTTTTCTTTGTTAGTGATTGACTTATGCTTGGCTTCTGCTTGACTTCACCGTGTTGACTTCAATGTGTACTTGTCTTTATTACTGGACTTCATTTGATCCATTAATTCTATTGTTCAAGAGGATAGTCACAATCCTAGCATCTTACCACAATCCAAGGAGGGAGGTAATATAATATTCTGAGGCTTTGCACAGTCAGAATGTGAGTGACACAAAAATCTAGGTTGAAGGTGTATTCCGAACCACTGTTTAAAGAATCCAATCACTGTTTAAGGCACAATCCTTTAATACGAGTACTTTGATGAGTAGACCAATATATACTTCTACACAAGGGTTCGAGACTCTTGCTGCACAGATCAAATATATATCATCAATGTTTAGTATCCAATCAACAGTTCGAGGTTCTGTGACACTATTCACAGGTTGTTGTAACAAGGTCTGAGCTACTGTATTGAAGCACTATAATGGAAAGAGACCAAGTTACCAAAGATTGTTCCTGCACCTATCCACACTGAAGTCTGAAATCCGTGCTAGTCCAAACCTCAACCTTAAAGTCTGAATTAATATCACCGAGCCCAAAATATTATGATGGTTCTTTGGTTTGAGACCTACACAGGTGGCTGGACAGTTTTCTATGATCCGAGCTTAAAACAATTCTGATGTGAGGACTATCTCCATGGTCAGCTGTCTGAGGTCTTCTTAGGATTGTTTTACTATTTTTTAAAATTCCTAAACCGGAATTAACCCATCCAATACACTTCTCCTCGACCTCCTTTATACTTTTGTCGCTTTTCTCTGAATTCTGTGCCGAAATTTCTTGGTCAAATGAACAGTCCGAACCTCGTTTTTATATGAAATTTAAGTCAAGATGAAGGGACATGTCTTTCTAGGGGTAGGCTGACTTGAAAGGCAAGGTGTAGGTCGGCTCACGGCAAAATATAATTTTCTTGACTTAAAAATTCAATATCTCACAAACTACTAGGAGTTTTGAGACAAATAAGGGATCATTGGAAAGAGAAAAAAATCCTCTTTAAGATGGTCTAGGTGACATGTTGAAAGATTGCCTTTAAGGTTGGAAAATTTATTTTTCTTTGTGAATGTCCTTAAATTTTATGCATAAAAAGTTTGGGACAGCATGAGGAATGTTTGAGACAACGTGGCTTCTTCAATATTTGGCTTATTCATTGTTATCAATGTCATCATTGGATCATAGAGTCATTATGTAGGAGTGTAGCATTCATGTAGCATCACGTATCAACCAAGTCATCATATACTAGTGCAGTGATATGTCATAGTGCAACATTCATTAATTTGTCAAAATCTCCAAAGAAATCTTCTAATCATGTCAAGGTGTTGTCATTCTTCAAGAGTATGACTTCATCAATTATAGTCCTCCACTTCAAAGGCTTGTATAATGGAACCTAAGGTCTAGATCATTAATAAAGGCACTTGATTGGCACTTGGAAACGTTATAGTTAGTTCTAGGACTTGTTTGGGCAAGACTTCTTCATTAGTGGCTTGACATCTTCATGGCTTGACATATTCATTGATGGCATCATTATCAACCAAGAGTTATGACATGATCATATGGAACCAAACATCTATTGTCTTCAAACTTATCATCATATTCTGGGGCATCTCAAGAATATTTTCCATCTCGGTCAATTCCATATTGACATCAATGACAGCCTTGATTAAAAATCTCCCCCTTTGTCATTGATGGCAATATTCTTGCCCTTCCAACATTCTCTCCCCCTTTGACATGAATTGAAAATGGGGTGCTCAAGTACTCTCCCTGTCATGGTGCTCTTCCTTCTATAAATGTGGTCCATGATATATGTGTTTACATTTCTTCATGTGATGAACCATCTCCCCTTGCCTGCATAAACTCTTCTAGCTCAAGAAAGATTACTTGCTTACTGATCAAATGGAAGAAACCTTCAACAATAGTCCATCGGATGAGTAAGGGATCATGTTATTCAATGGTCCCGAGAGATGATCTAAAATATGATTTTCCATGTAGAGCGGATAGATTCTACAAGAATGATCGTAAGCTCCCCCTAACTATATGCATGGTCTCCTTTTTGGCAAAGTCTCATCATCAAACACTTGAAATATCACACCTACCAAGGATGTCATCAAATCAAAAACATGCGTTGATGGCCAGAGTGTTCAAGAAACTTTCAGATTCAACTTGCTTCCTTCTCCATAATCGTATAAATTTCTTCTTTGGCTTGGTTGTCATGGTTTTAGGGACCCAAGTCAAGTTACACTCACATGCCATATGTACAATGTTATGGCAATTGAAGTACTCCATCTTGTTCATGAATGAGTAATCATGACTTATTGCAAAATTGATTCTAGAAGATTGATAGGGACCACTATATTTGTCTTTGTGATATGCCCTACAATATTTTGCCATGTGCCCAAAGTTTGTACAAGAATATCAATATCTAAGAAATATACATTGGTACTTAGGAGAAGCAGAGTTCCTTGAAGTACTTCTGAATTCTTTTTGCCTTGGGATTCTTTGATGATATTCATTGCCTTTTGTATTCTTGACATCATCTGTAAGTCTCCTTGGAGTAGGGTTTCTTCTAGTGTCATCTTGAATCTTTCCTTTGTTGGAATTGGGAGTATCATTTCTTCCTAGCTTCCTCACATCCTTGTTGTTTGAAGCATTATCATTCTTGCTTGAGGGTTCACTTGCATAGCCAAGACCTGATTGATCAAGGGGAGATCTTTGATGACTTAGGATTTCATCCAGGGTTTGAGATATTTTCAAGTTCTTATTCAGCGAGACAACTTCCTTTTTTAAGAGTGACAATTTCCGCTTTCAATTTTCCACAATCTTCATCTTTCATGACTAGTTTCTTCTTCATTTCTTCCATCATCCTTGTTGCTTTGTGTGCTTCGATTTTAAGGGAGATGATATTTGATTTCATTATGAAGATTTCTTCATTCTCCTTTGCTAGAATGCTCTCCATTTCTTCTTTTATTCTTGTAGCTTCACATGTTTTGGCCTTGATAAGATTGATGTCTGACTTTAGTTTGAAGATTTCTTCATCCTTTTCTTCTAGTTGAGATTTAAGGGAGGAGACGTCTTCCTTGTATTAACCAATCTCTGCTTCAGGATTGTTCAAGCTCTTAAGTCTTTGTTCAAGGTGTCTTGACAAAGTTTCTTCCCTTTTCATTGCCTTATCCAATTGATTTGTCATAGATATGACTTCTTCATGATGCTTTCTTTTGTTTTGATGAAATTCTTATTTAAGTTTGGTGAGCTCCTCATCTCTTTCTTGTACTTGAAGCTTGACAAATTCAACTCCCTTCCTTGTCTTGTTTTGGTTACCATCTTGCTCTTTATTCTTAAGTTCCTCATTTTCCTTTTTTCAAACTGTTAATCTCCTCCATGGAAGCCATAAATTTTTTCAGGAGATCTTCTTCAAAGTCTTCTTTGTTCTCTTCATATTCTAGGTCTTCTTTAGCCTTGTTGTCATCTCTCTTATCTTCAGCTTCCTTGATGGATTCTGGACTTCTTTCTTGTTTTCCATCATCTTCTTGACTAGAGATCCTTGTCAATTCTCCTTCTGAGTGAAGATCATGAAGTTTTTCCCATATGACTTTTGCTGATGAACATTTTAAAAATTGGGATTCACAGGATTTGGTAACCCATTCAAAATTGCCTTCATTTCTCTTGTATTGTACTCCTTGGATTCTTCGTCCATCGTGTCATTAGTAATCGCTAATTTCCAAACTTCAATTCCTTGAGTTTTCAAGAAATTCCTCATTCTTGCCTTCCATATATCAAAATTTCCATTGAACAATGGAGCCTTCGCAAGTTGATTGGCTTCAATTTCGATGGTTGAGGAAGACACATATTTATGAGGATTGGAGACTTTATTCCTTGGCTTTGCCATTTGTGTTCTAAATATCAACCTTCAAGCTGTTAGGCTTTGAGTGAAGGTACTGGCTCTGATTCCAATTGTTGGAAATAATGAGAGGGGGGTGAATCAATATTTCTTTTCAATTGTTAATTTTACCAGTTAGATCACTTATATTTAGAAAACAAAATGAAGAATGATGGAATAGATACTTTTATTAATTTCTTCTTTACAATAAGTACAATAATGCTATAGGGGTCCAACCCTCAATGAAGACTCCAATATTCCAGGCTCCAACCTGTATTGTGCCAAGCACTGACTTGGTCTTTCCAAGGCTCCAACCTTGTCAATTTGAGGCACTAACCTCTAGGGCTCTAACCCTATCTCTAGTACAGGCTCCAACCCGGTTTATTGAGGACTCCAATCCTCTAGGGATCCAACCCTATCTTCCAAGGCACAAACCTTGTCTTTATGAGGCTCCAACCTCTTGGACTCCAACCCTCAACTTCACTTTGTCAAAATATGTTTGGTTATTCTTCACAACTCCCAAAGTCTTATTCAACGAGCCCTGTCACAGTCTCCACGTCACATCATCAATGACGACCTTTTCTTCTTAGAAGGTGTCACCACTGATATTCATCGTACCCAAACAATTACTCCAAGTTAACTCATGATGACATCAATGATGCATCATGATCTTCAATTTTATTTCTTGGATGACTTAAGGCTTCTCAACAAAATATATTCAATCTTCTTCAAGGTAACTCCACAAAGTCTTCTTAGTCTTATCTTAAATAATGCTCCGAGGCATCCTCAATTTTCTTCAAAAAGGATCTTCAATTTGTATGTCTTCAATTGAAATCTTCACGATTCAATTCTTCATAACTCTTCACTGTACTTTGTGCTTGTCTTTGTTAGTGATTGAATTATGCTTGGCTTCTGCTTGACTTCAGTGCGTTGACTTCAACGTGTACTTGTCTTTATTACTGGACTTCATTTGATCCATCAATGCTACTGTTCAAGAGCATAGTCACAATCCTAGCATCTTACCACAGTCCAAGGAGGGAGGTAATACAATATCCCGAGCCTTTGCACAGTCAGAATGTGAGTGACACAACAGTCTAGGTTGAAGGCATATTCCGAACCATTGTTTAAGAAATCCAGTCACTGTTTAATGAACTACTGTTTAAGGCACATTCCTTTAATATGAGTACTTTGATGAGTAGATCAAGATATACTTCTGCACAGGGGTCCGAGACTCTTGCTACACAAATCAAATATATATCACCACTGTTTACTATCCAATCAACAGTCAGAGGTTCTGTGACACTGTTCACAGGTTTCTGTAACAAGGTCTGAGCTACTGTATTGAAGCACTATAATGGAAAAAGACCAAGTTACCAAAGATTGTTCCTGCACCTATCCATACTGAAGTCTGAAATCTGTCCTAGTCCAAACCTCAACCTTTAGGTCTGAATTAATAGCACTGAGCCCAAAATATTATGATGGTTCTTTGCTTTGAGACCTCCATAGGTGGCTGGACAATTTTCTATGATCTGAGCTTAAAAAATTTCTGAGGTGAGGAATTTCTCCACAGTCAGCTGTCGAAGGTCTTCTTAGGACTGTTTTACTATTCTGCCATTTTTTTTTTTAAATCCTAAACCCGAATTAACCCATCCAATATACTTCTCCTCGGCCTCCTTTATACTTCTGTTCATTTTCTCTGAATTTTGTGCCGAAATTTCTTGGTCAAATGAACAGTTTGAACTTCATTTTTATATGAAATTGTAGTCAAGTTGAAGGGACACACCTTTCTGGGGGTACGCCGACTTGAAAGGCAAGGTGTAGGTTAGCTCACTGCAAAATATAATTTTCTTGACTTAAAAATTCAATATGTCACAAACTACTAGGAGTTTTGTGACAAATAAGGGCTCATTGGAAAGAGGAAAAATTCCTCTTTAAGATGGTCTAGGTTCCATGTTGAAAGATTGCCTCTAAGGTTGGAAAATTTATTTTTCTTTGTGATTGTCCTTAAATTTTATGCATAGAAAGTTTGGGACAACATGAGGAATGTTTGAGACAACGTGGCTTCTTCATTGTTATAAATGCCATCATAGGATCATAGAGTCATTATGTAGGAGTGTAGCATTCATGTAGCATCACATATCAACCAAGTCATCATATACTAGTGCAGTGATATGTCATAGTGCAACCTTCATTAATTTGTCAAAAGCTCCAAAGCAATCTTCCAATGATGTCAATATGTGGTCATTCTTCAAGAGTATGACTTCATCAATTATAGTCCTCCACTTTAAAGTCTTGTTTAATGGCACGTAAGGTCTAGATCATCAATTAAGGCACATGATTGGCACTTGGAAACATTATACTTAGTTCAAGGACTTGTTTAGGCAAGACTTATTCATTAGTGGCTTGACATCTTTGTGGCTTTACATATTCATTGATGACATCTTTATCAACCAAGAGTTATGGCATCATCATCTGGAACCAGACATATATTTTATTCAACCTTATCATCACATTCTGGGGCATCTCAAGAATATTTTCCATCTCAGTCAATTCCATATTGACATCAATGACAACCTTGATTAACAGGGAAGACTAGACCGACATCAATTGTGGTATCATAGCGTATTTCCTTTAATTAAAAAGAAGAATTGAAAATCATTGAGGAGAAACTCGAGGAGTAGGTCGAGGGAGACCTGTAGCAAATGTGGCTTTGCAAGCTGAAGTAAGAAGACTTCAAGAGAGAGTAGCAGCTATGGAGACTCCATAGAGGAGAGAAACTGTTGTAGGAGATGTCAGTGATGTTGGAGCAGATTCTTCTAGTGATGAAGAGCTAGAAAAATCAAAAGATGTAAGGATGATAATGTTTACTAAGATAACCACCAGGCCAAAGATGGAGATTCCACCATATGAAGGTAATTTAAATGTTGATGAATTAATGGATTGGATAAACACTGTTGATAAATGTTTTGATTATGAAGATGTTGAAGCCGATAAGCGAGTTAAGTATGTTGTAACCAGATTAAAAGGCCTTGCTGCACTTTAGTGGGATGAAGTACAAGATAAGCGGAAGAGAAAAGGAAAATCTAAGATCAAAGACTGGAACAAAATCATGGAAAATCCCAAAGATAAATTTTTACCCAAATAATATCCGAATAATATTTTTAGACAGATACCGAATCTTAAACAAAATTCCATGTTAGTCAAGGAGTATACAAAGGAGTTCTATAAATTGAACATTAGAGATGGTTGTGTAAAAGATGATGCTGAGAAAGTTGCTAGATATATTTATGGTTTGAGATTTGATATTCAAGATGAAATTGGATTATTGTTTTTAAAGACCCTTGAAGATGCATATCAGGCTACCTTGAAGGCAGAAGAAAAGCTTGCTAGAAAGCAAAGTCAGAGAAGTTGAGTGAGGAGTCATGCAAGAGGAAAAGAACAACATATTGGAAGAGGAAAAATCTAGTCTACAAAAAGAGAATATGAAGGAAGTTCCAATAGTCAATCACCAAGAGGAGGTGATTCGAGAGTGAGAAGATCATTCTCTAGGTGTAAAGGTCGTGGAAGAGACTATTAGCCTAGATTTTTTAGATGTGGGAAACTTGGGCATATGTCATGGGTCTGCCTTGAGAATGCACCAGTAGGTTAGCGAGGTGCTCATGTTGATGAAGCAGTGGAAGAAAATGAAAATCCAACTGTTATTGAAGAGTTGTCTGAAGCAGGAGAATCTCTATTAATGGAAAAAGTGTTAATCAAAGTTGAAAAGGAGGTCAAGGAACCATCTCAAAGAAGAAGTTTATTTTGAACCATGTGTAAGTCAAAGGGTAAGTGATGAAAAATTGTTATTTATAGCGGAAGTACTGATAATTTGGTTTATGTGGAAATGGTAGAAAAATTAAATTTAAAAAGAACCACAAATTAAATTTAAAAAGAACCACATGTCCTGATCCTTATAAAGTATCTCGACTACAAAAATAACACTAAGTGTTGGTAATGAACAATGTAAAGTAGATTTTCAAATTGGAAAATATAAGGATGAAGTTATTTGTGATATAATGCTGATGGATGTTTGCCATGTGTTATTGGGGAGATTGTGGCAATATGACAGGAAGGCCATACATGATGGCAAAAGAAATAGCTATACTTTTGAAAAGGACGGGAAAAATCATGTGCTGTTACCTTTGTTAGTGTCAGTATTTGCATCCTGCCATCGGTGATCAAAATATACTCTTTTCATATTCATATTAGGGTCCCACTCATAAATTTTTTATCATTCCACTAGGTCATGCAAAAAATTATTCACTGATGGTAGCCCTAGTCCAAAAACATCACTCTTCCCTAAATGCAATTACTTGCTGGCATATTTTCATACCTCGCTGACTGTACATCATCCATAAAGTCAAATTTATCATGCCATTTGCATCAGTCATGAAGTCATCATGTCATCTTGAAATTCAATCCTTCAAAGGTCTCATTAGGTCTTTTAGGGTTTTTTCAAGGTTTCATTAGGTCATTAGGGTTTCCAAAGTCCAATAAAACTCCATTTCATTGCGTAAGAACAACAAGTGGAGAGTGATCAAATAAAATTCTCTTCACCATGTGAAGATTATTTTTAAAGTAAATGCTTATTTCATCATGTAATTTTGAGTTCAAATGTAAGTTTTTATATTTTTCATTATGTAATTTTATGTCTTTCAAATGTAATAAGTACAAGGTTCCCAAGCTGCCAACTCAAGGTTGCAATGTCCAAGCATCAAAATGTCAGGTCCAAGTGTTCTATAAGCTCATCATATGATCAGATGTCAAAGAAAATAGTCACATGCAAAGGTACAATGTCAAAGTTCAAAGATGAATGTGAAGAAAGTAAAATGGGTCCCAAGAGATAATTCATTCAATCTATTAAGTATGAAGGCCATTAAAACTTAAAAGAGGCACTCATTTGCTCTCTAAGCCATCAAGCTCACCTTGACCCACAATCCATCTACCACCCCTAAAATTTCCCATGCCCATTCCTCACATTTACCTCACTTTCCTACAAACCCTAGCCTATTGCTACACTTTTGACACCTTCCTAGGTTAGGGATGTGTTTTTCCCTTTTGGACCCCTTCCCCTCACTCATTTATAGAAATTCCACCTCCCCACACTCTCTAACATCTATCCCTATCCCCCAAAATTTCCCCAAGAATTTAGACAACCCCTATTCCCTTCATTCCCCTCCCTCTACAAGATCCCCTGTTTTCCCTACACTTCTGTAATGACTTTAGGAAAATCCATTTTTCTCCTTGATGGAATGTCCAAATGACTTGCTTGATAAGTCAAATGAAAACTAGACTAGAAGATATTTCTAATGAGCTATCATGATCTCAATTTGGAGTTGAGGAAGGTCTCCAAAAGTTGCATGCAAGAGCACACTTCATTTTTGCACCCTCATTCTGCACTTTTTGACTAGTCTTGGGAGAATTGATTTTTTATGGGCTATACTTGATCATTTTCAGTGCTTGATAGGTCCATTGTGTAGCCAAGAGAGAGATATTGCCAATGAGCTATCATGAGACCAATTTGGACTTCGGGAAGGCACTAAAAAGTTGATTTGAAGTCGGCACTACGCAACTGGCACTGGGAGGGCGCACCTAAGCGCGCAACGCCCTTGGCGCTGTGATCTTTTTTGAGCCACTTTTTGAAAAAAAGGCCACCACCAAATAAATCTAAGAAAACACTTTTCCAGCCTTGGTTTGCAAAACTAGCAGGTCAAAATTTCAAAAAACAAGAAAAAAATCATGGTTCTGCCTTATTTTTGGCCTTGGCGCTGCACACTGAGCAATCTTGGGAGGATCGAGTTTTGACAGGGAAAATCAGCTTCATTTTGCAAACTGAAGGCATATCTAGAAAGTAGACTTGAAGGGCTTTCCAACAAGCCATCTGGAGCCCATTTTGGACGCCTATAACTTAGTCAAAATCAGCCTGCAACATGGAGGGTGCTCTTGGCAAAAAGAGGGTGCGCCTGACACAAAAATGGCGCACTTGACCAATTGCTGATATTTTTGAATTTTCACTGCAAATTTGACTTTTATCTTTGAAAATGATGATTTCACATATGTAATTGAGAATGGTAAATGTAATTATGATGTGGATAAGTTACCTAGGGGTAGATTCATGATGTAAAAGTTATCATCAATTCAAATGAATAAGTTTCAATGTAATTAGGGAGGAGTCACTTAGAGCTCCTTATACTCTAGCTATCAGTTCAGATTTTTGTAGATCTCTTACTAAACTTAGGGATTCGACCCCTAAGGATGAGAGAATGTTGTTTATATGTCTATATCTTCCCTTTCTTCACTCTTAGCAAGGGTTGGAATCAATTGGATGCTGTTGTATTGATCAAGGACTATAGTGTAATCAGTTTGGCCAGAAATTAATGAAGAATTGCAACTATTTATTTAGCATACCTGTGGTATGAATGTTTGGCACTTTTTTTTATCTCTTGTTTCATTTGTATGAATGTTTTGTAAGCTCATAAACCATTTCATGTCTATTATATGATGATTTTCAAGTTGATAGGTGAAATACATGTTCTTTCATGCTTTGTTTTGGGAAAGTCTTCATAATTTGTCAATTTTCTCCAGTTTAGGAAGAATACATCTCTTATGCTCTTCCTAGCTCCTCGTCAATCTGAAACCATCTCACAAAATCACCTTAAAGTGCTAAGCTTTCTACCTACCTTGCCCAATTTAATGGACTTCAATTCCCATCTTATTTTCCCCTACCTAGCCTCTTTGACCTAATTCTCATCCAACAAACCCAATAAAATCAAACCCCTTCTGCATTTCATAGCTAACCTAAAACCTTTTCATCCAGACCTCTTGGCTGTGATTTTTGTGGAGAGAGCCCTCTCTAGTTTGGTAGAGGTAGATACCAAGCCAAAATATTGGTCTGTGGTTACCTCTGTTGGGATTTCTTCTTCAACCTTAGAGATATGGCAGAGTGATAACATACAGGCGCCGCTACCTGGAAGGCGAAAAGACAAATCTTCACTGGGAAAGAACGACAAAGATCAGATCTGATTGTTGATGGTGAACAACGGTTAGATGCATATGAAGGCTGCATCATTCACTTGGTGACTCCAGTGTCGAAGAATCCAAAAGTTCATAATTTTTATGGCGACTCCACTCTTTAAGAACTGGTAGTTTAAAAAACTTCTTGGTGACTTCATTGTTGTCAAAATGGATTTGATTGCTCGAAGGTATTCTCCTATGAATCGAGCTCATATTCCTGGTTTTTTGAACCGTATTCCTCGTATAGATTGGCAATCAGGAGTGTCAAAGTTTAAGGGTCAAGACAGTGAAGATGCTAGTTTGCATTTGGTCAAATTTCATTTGGATATTCATAGACAAAAGATTGAGTTTCCTGAAGATTGTCTGATGAAGATCTTTATGGCTACCTTGGAGGAAAATGTGAGATCATGGTATGAGAGTCTACCATCTGCTAGTTTATATTATCTAAAGGAATTTCATTCAGTTTTATTTCAACATTATCAAAACCCTAATTCTTATTTGTCGATGATTGATAACTGTTGTGAGATCTCTGATAATTTCATTGAGTTTCTTGAAAATTTGTATGGGGATGAAGAATGTCTAGATGATGAGATCATAGAAGCCCTATATGATTTTTCCTCACAACAAGAATCAATATTTTCCTCCTTGGATGAAAAATACTAGGACATAGAAAGAGAAATGCCTATTCCTGATCTTGAAAATGAGAATCATCAAGCGAATGTTAACTGCTATAAAACTCAGTTTTCTCCTTTGTCTGAAGAAGAGATAGACCAACTTCTGAACAATCATATTACAGCCAAGCTAATGCAGGTTTGCAGTGTTTACATAGTCAAGAATGTGTTAGTGAAACTTCTTCCATCATTGAAAATGAAAATTTGAGTTTAAATGATGATAGTTATGAGATTGATGAAACTATACCAGAAGTTGTTGTGAATAAGCCAATTTGTGATGATGATTTCCTACAAGGAGACCAACTAAAAGAGACTTCTGTCTTTCATGAAGAAGATAGGGCTGTCATGTTTGATAATTTTCAAGAATTTTTTTTGTTCAAGGATGATTTAGACTATGAATTTGAAGAGTATGAGCCTAAGAGAGACAATATGCTAGAGATAGAATCAGAGTTTCCCATACTTGAGGAATTTACAACCAACACTCAGATAGCATAAATTCATACTCCCCTATGCCTTCCTATGGATCAACAACCAAGTGGTCTTTCAGATCAGAATGAAGGGTGTGCTTGTGTTTTTGATGGATCTTGAGACAAGGTAACATTTTAGATTTCTAAAGATGCTTTCACTGATTTTCTACAGTTAGCAGGGAAGATGTATTTTCTTGTTTTCATGGACCAGAAGCACATGTTCATTAGACACTTTGAGTTGCCTAGTTTTTGTTTTTTTACCTGATCGAGAAAAATGAGAGCAAAATTTCAGTAAGTAGCCATCTACTGGATTGGTTACACTGGAAGGATTACTTCACATGATTGTACATATTTCTACAAGAGGTAGGCGGTTGTCATAAGGATTTGAAGCCCTCAAGTTCTGGTGATATGCTGCCATCAATATGTTTAATAAGTTTTTATTTCAGTCAGTCTAGCTTTGAGTCTATTTTTTTTGAGTTATCAGTTTTCAATCATGTTATTAGTTTGAGTTTTTGATCGTATTGGTCCAATGGACAAGGCAATGATCTGCAAAATCCAGAGTTATTTGGTTCTTAACACCTCTTTCAGAGCTATCATCCCCAATAAGGCCAATGTTAGTGTCAATGTTTGCATCCTGCCATCAGTGATCAAAATATACTCTTTTCATATTCATATTAGGGTCCCACTTAGAAATTTTTTATCATTCCCCTAGGTCATGCAAAAAATTAGTCATTGATGGTAGCCCTAGTCCAAAAACATCACTCTTCCCTAAATGTGATTACTTGCTGGCATATTTTCATACCTTGCTGACTGTACATCATCCATTAAGTCAATTTTATCATGCCATTTGCATCAGTCATGAGGTCATCATGTCACCTTGAAATTCAGTCCTTAAAAGGTCTAATTAGGTTTTTTAGGGTTTTTTCAAGGTTTCATTAGGTCATTAGGGTTTCCAAAGTCCAATAAAACTCCATTTAATTGCATAAGACTACCAAGTAGAGAGTGACAAAATAAACTTCTCTTCACCATGTGAAGATTATTTGTAAAGATAAATGCTTATTTGATCATGTAATTTTGAGTTCAAATGTAAGTTTTTATATTTTTATTATGTAATTTTATGTCTTTCAAATGTAATAAGTACAAGGTTCCCAAGATGCCAAATCAAGGTTCCACATGTCAAAGCATCAAAATATCAAGTCCTAGTGTTCTCTAAGCTCATTAGATGATCAGATGTCAAAGAAAAAAGTCACATGCAAAGGTACAATGTCAAAGTTCAAAGATGAATGTTAAGAAAGTAAAATGGGTCCCAAGAGCTAATTCATTCAATCTATCGAGTATGAAGGCCATTACAACATCAAAGAGGCACTAATTTTCTCTCTAATCCATCAAGATCACCCTCACCTACACTCCATCTACCTCCCCTAAGCTTTTCCCATGCCCATTCCTCTCATTTCCCTCACTTTCCTACAAACCCTAGCCTATTGCTACACTTTCGACACCTTCCTAGGTTAGGGCTGTGGTTTTCGCTTTTGGACCCCTTCCCCTCACTCATTTATAGAAATTACACCTCTCCACACTCTCTAACATTTATCCCTATCCCCTTAAATTTCCCCAAGAATTGAGACAACCCCCAACCCCTTCATTCCCCTCCCTCTATAAGATCCCATGTTTTCCCTACACTTCTGGAGTGAATTTAGGAAAATCCATTTTTCTCCCTGATGGAATGTCCAAATGAATTTCTTGATAAGTCTAATGACAACTATACTGGAAGAGATTTCCAATGAGCTTTCATGAGCTCAATTTGGAGTTGAGTAATGTCTCCAAACGTTGCCTGCAAGAGCACACTTCATTTTTGCACCCTCATTCTGAACTTTTTGACCAGTCTTGGGAGAATTGATTTTTGAGGGGCTATACTTGGTCATTTTTAGTGCTTGATAGGTCCATTGTGTAGCCAAGAGATATATATTTAAAATAAGCTATCATTAGACCAATTTTGACTTCGATAAGGCACTGAAAAGTTGATTTGAAGTCGGCGCTGCACACCTGGAACTAGGAGGGCACACCTAAGCGCGCAATGCCCTTAGCGCTGCGCTCTTTTCTGAGCCACTTTTTGACCAAAATTCCACCACCATTGGATTCCAAATGAAAAATACATCTAAGAAAAACCACTTTTCCAACCTTGGTTTGGAAAAATAACAGGTCAAAATGTCAAAAAAAAGCAAAAAATCATGGTTCTGCCTTATTTTTGGCCTTGGCGTTGTGCACTAAGAAGTCTCGGGAGGATCAAGTTTTGACAGAGAAAATTAGCTTCATTTTTCAAACTGAAGGCATATCTAGAAAGTATACTTGAAGGGATTTCAAACAAGCCATCTTGAGCCCAGTTTGGACACCTAAAGCTTAGTCAAAAGCGGCTTGCAACATGGAGGGCGCTCTTAGCAAAGAGAGGGCGCGCTTGGCACAAAAATGGCGCACTTGACCAATTACTGATATTTTTGAATTTTCACTGCAAATTTGACTTTTATATTTGAAAATGATGATTTCACCTATGTAATTGAGAATGGTAAATGTAATTATGATGTGGATAAGTTACCTAGGGGTAGATTCATGATGTAAAAGTTATCATCAAGTCAAATGAATCAGTTTCAATGTAATTAGGGAGGAGTCACTTAGAGCTCCCTATAATCTAGCTATCAATTCAGATTTTTGTGGATCTCTTACTCAACTCAGGGATTCGACCTCTGAGGATGTTAGAATTTTTTTTTTATGTCTATATCTTCCCTTTCTTCACTCTTAGCAAGGTTTGGAATTAGTTGGATGCTGTTTTATTGATCAAGGACTATAATGTAATCAGTTTGGCCAGAAATTATTGAGGAATTTCAACTATTTCTTTGGGATACTTGTGGTATGATGTTTGGCATTGTTTTTTCTCCTGTTTCATTTGTATGAATGTTTTGTAAGCTCATAAACCATTTCATGTCTATTATATGATGATTTTCAAGTTGATAGGTAGAATACATGTTCTTTCATGCTCTGTTTTGGGAAAGTCTTCATAATTTTTCCATTTTCTTCAGTTTAGGAAGAATACATCTCTTATGCTCTTCCTAGCTCCTCGTCAGTATGAAACCATCTCCAAAAATCACCTTAAAGTGCTAATATTTCTACCTACCTTACCACATTGAATGAACTGCAATTCACATCTTATTTTTCCTGACCTAGCCTCTTTGACCTAATCCTCATCCAGCAAACCCAATAAAATCAAACCCCTTCTGCATTTCATAGCTAGCCTAAAACCTTTTCATCCAACCCTCTTGGCTGTGATTTTTGTGGAGAGAGCCCTCTCCGGTTTGGTAGGGCTAGATACCAAGCCAGAATATTGGTTTGTGGTTACCTGCGTTAGGATTTCTTCTTCAGCCTTAGAGATCTGGCGGAGTGATTAAATACTGGCGCCGCTACTGGGGAGGCAAAAAGACAAATCTTTCCTGGGAAAGAATGACAAAGATCAAATTTGATTGTTGATGGTGAACATCGGTCAGATGCATATGAAGGCTGCATCATTCACTTGGTGACTCCAGTGTTGAAGAATCCAAAGGTTCAAAATTTTTATGGCGACTCCACTCTTCAAGAACCGGTAGTTTAAAAAAATTCTTGGTGACTTCATTGTTATCAAAATGGATTCGATTGCTCGAAGGTATGCTCCCATGAATCGAGCTCATATTATTGGTTTTCCGAACTTTATTGCTCATATATATTGGCAATAAGGACTGTCAAAGTTTAAGGGTCAGGATGGTGAAGATGCTAGTTTGCATTTGGTCAAATTTCATTTGCATATTCACAGAGAAAATATTGAGTTTCCTGAATATTGTCTGATGAAGATGTTTATGGATACCTTGGAGGAAAAAATCGAGATCATGGTATGAGAGTCTACCATCTGCTACTTTATATATATGAATTGAGAAATTTGGGTAATCAAGAGTTTAGAAGTGCAATAGGGGAATATTTTGAAATTAGTATGCAAGAGTTATAGGAAATGGTGAAGCAACAACTAGAAGAAAAGAGCAACAAATATAAACAACATGTATACATGACAAAGAGGCAACAAGAATCTCATATTGGTGACTTAGTTATTGTACACTTTGTTTATTTCTGGTAGAATCAGATGTGCTCTAGCCTCAAGAATTTGCAGGGAGGCTAAGACACATTCATTCCACAATACCCATAAAGCGTTTTGGGAAATTCCACCCAGAAAGTATTTAATTTTAATAATTTTTAATGTATTCCTAAGTCTAAAATTAGGAAACATGATTAATTAAAGTGTATTAATTAGATAGGGTGTGAAACTTTTAGATAAAGACAAAAATCAACTCCCAGTTAATCTCAGCCTTTGATTATGTTTTAATCTTGGTCGTTGATATGTCAATGCGAGATTACAAGAAGGAGCTTTATGGGCATTTGTAAGATACAATGACTAAGAGATCAATAGATCAATTTCTCATGACAGCATCACAATAGTTGCCGAAGGAAGATCGAAGTGATTTCTTGCAGTGAGGGGAAGAGATAGTGTGCTAGAGGAAGTATTCCTGATCTAGTGAACACATTATAGAGGAGGAAGAGAGAGGTGCAGAAGAGGTAATGCAAAGCCATGCTGGGCATCGTAGAGCCACACAGAGCTTCAGAGGGAGTCTGAAGTTTTTCTGAGGAACAGTTGAGATCTTGTACCAGAAGCCGAGGTGTGAGACCGGGAGGTCAGAGGATCGAGTATCCAGCCAAAAAAATATTAACTGAGAGGTGTGACATAGTCCTAGCAACAGTAACGCAGTAAATACGTAGGTGTGGCGCAGAGCTGCGCAAAGACAATGTAGAGGGCTCATCTCCAGTCATATTAGTACCGGATCTTCCTATATTTCGCCAATTAGATTCTCTGTATCAGATAGACAGTCAGGCATCCAAATATTTGTATTCAGAAAATACTGCATAATAATACAAACCCTCAACTGCTGCACTGATTTTCTCGCATTGGGTTATTCCGGGGACATTGTCCAAAAATAACGGTGTTGATTGTGTGTTTATTTATTTCCTGCACTGTATTTTGTTTCTGCAACATTTTTATATTGGTTTAGGTTACAGTGTGATGTATTTAGTGTTTTCCGTAGATAACTGCAAATAAATTGTTAAGACAAGATTAACAATTAGGTGAGTATTTTCCAGTTGTTGCAATAAGGGATTCCAGTTTTAGGAATTTTCACATGGTATCAAAGAGAAGGTGAAGCAGAGATGAGCTCAAAAGTAGAGCTTAAGAGGGAGCTCAAAAGCAAAGCTTAAGAGGGAGCTCAAAGAGATGCGTAGGCAACAGATAAAATCCCTAGAAGGCTTGCACAATCTAGTGATAGGAGGGCAAGATTTTTGTGGAAAATTCCTTCTCTGAGTGAGTCGATAGAGAAGAATATTTTCTAGATCGAAATTTGTCAATGGAAGAGGGGGCAGTGCAAAAAATTCAGCGTAGAGAATATCTTCAGTTGGGACACAGATTTTCTGTAGCAGTTGCTGTGACAGAAAAGCGTTAGAAGGGAATAAAAGCACACTGAGGGAATTCTTACCTTAGAGAATTTATTGCCCAAAAATTCTAATTTCCCACGCAAAATCAGTAGTAGCCGAGAGAAGTTTTGCTCACTCCAACAGGGAGTGCGTAGATTCAGTCAGCAGCTGCATAGAGGGTTAGAGGTAGAATTCGAATTTGTTTTTGGGCATTATGGCATCATCTGGGTTGCGAGATCAAGATCGGTTGAAGGGTTCCTCCAACTATGTTATCTGGAAGGAAAGGGATGTGAGCATGATATAAAAACTTATATCACTAATGTGGTAGCTGAGCCCACAAATGCAGATCAACTTAAGGCCTACAAGAAGGAGATGGCAAAGGTCAAGAGCCCGATCCTCGACGTAGTGATATATCACATTGTATCTCACATAACATATGAAGACACAACGAAAGAGATGTGGGATGCATTGGCCACGTTATATCAGAGGTCTTCCGAGCAACGAAAGATGTACTTGGAGGAGAAGATGAAGTTGCCTGATTGGGAGAGATTTTGGACTGATTTACAACAAGAGGAAATGAGGTGTGATTTGGTCAATAGCACCATAAGTGGCAATAGCAGTAGTGGGGTGAAGATCGATAAGGAAGAGGAAAATGCAACCTTCACATAAAAGGGAAAATAGGAGTAGTGTAGGCGAAATAAGGACATTTCAAAGATCAAGTGTTTTCGATGTGGTGAGATGGGCCACTTTAGTTCTTAGTGTCCTCTTCAGAAGAAGGAAAAGTAGAAGGAGAAGTATCAACAAGATGCTATTGCAGAAATTGATAGGCTGTTCTCCATATTGGAGGAGGAATTTCCCATGATTGCCCATATACCTCTAGGGGAGAGGTGGGGTGATACGATTTTGTAGCCTTAGAGAGCTACAAGATGGGCAAGATCCTTGAGGATTCCACCTATTGGATCATCAACTTGCTACGAGATCCCATAATAACAGTAAGAGGATGGACTAGTGACAGATGGTGTAGTCGGGTTCCAGAGTGCCAAATTCCGTAGTTAGCAACACGAGGAACTGAGTAGCGCAAAGCAAAGTTGGAAGCAGTGCATTTGGCACAGTGTAGAGTCAACAACAACGTAGAGGTTTCAGTGGTAGCACAGAGGATAGAAACACTCAGAAAGTGGTGGATAAATGCATCAATCTGAACATAATTGGTTCAGTTGATGGGCATCTCTCAGTCGCAGCAACAACATATGATAGGGAGTTGTGAATGTTTCAATGGTAGCAACAACAAAGTTTTAGTGCATATGCAGTTGAAAACAATATGCAGAGTTAGCAACAACAAAGATGCATCGCAGAGAGAGATATGTAGTAGTTGGTGGGAAGTACCAGCTAAAAATTAGCAGCACAGCTGGGATGTCACATAAATCAAAGTGATGCTTCAATAAGTTGCATTGTTAGAGCACATTCCTTGCTAAGAGGGAGTGTTGATTTTTGGTAGCATTAGATGTTCTCTAGCCTCAAGAATTTGCAGGGAGGATAAGACACATGCATTCCACAATACCTAGAAAGTGTTTTGGGAAATTCCACCCAGAAAGTATTTAATCAAAATAATTAATAATTTTTAATGTATTCCTAAGTCTAAACTTAGGAAATGTGATTAATTAGATCGTGTGTGAAACTTCTAGATAAAGAAACCAATCAACTCCCAGTTAATCTTAGCCTTTGATTATGTTTTAATATTGGCCATTGATATGTCAACAAAATATTATAAGAAGGAGCTTGATGGGAATTTGGAAGATACATTGAGTAAGAGATCAAGAAATCAATTTCTCAAGACAACAGTGCAGTAGTTGCCGGAGGAATATCAAAGTGATTTCTTTTAGTGAGGGGCAGAGATAGTGTGCTAGAGGAAGTAGTCTCGATCTGGTGAATATATTGCACAAGAATCAGAGAGAGGCACAAAAGAGGTACCACAGAGCCAAGCTGGGTAACATAGAGCCACGTAGAGGTAACACATAGCTTCAGAGGGAGTCCGAATTTTTGTGGAGGAGTAGTTGAGATCCAGTACCGAAAGTCGGGGTGTGAGACCGGGAAGTCAAAGGATCGAGTTTCTAGCCAGAAAAATATCAGTTGAGAGGTGTGATGCAGTGCGAGCAGCATTGACGCAGTAACTGCGTAGGTGTTATGCAGGGCTGCACAAAGACAATGCCGAGGGTTCATCTCCAGTCAGATTAGTACCAGATCTTTTCGTACTAGTGTGAGGTTATCTCACTATCTTTTTCGCCAATTAGATTCTCTACATTAGATATCCAGTAAGGCATCCAAAGATTTGTATTCAGAAACTACTGCATAATAATACAAACCCTCAGTTGTTGCACCTGTTTTCCCGCATTGAGTTTTTTCGGGGACATTGTCCAAAAATAACGATGTCGATTGTGTGTTTATTTCTTTCCTGCACTGTATTTTGTTTCCACAACATTTTTATATTGGTGTAGGTTGCAGTGTGATGTAATAAATTGTTAAGTAAATATCAACAATCAGGTGGATATTTTCTAGTTGTTGCAATAGGGGATTCCAGTTTTAGGAATTTTCACACACTTGAGGAAGGAAATATTTCCATCAAAAACATATAGTAAATCAAAATGAAGAATATTGGTCCCTGCAAAGTTCTAATGAAATTGTCCTCTAATGCATGTGAAATATAACTCCTTCAAGATATTGGCATTTCACTTATCTTCAATGTAGCTAATTTATATTCTTTCAAAGGAGAAGGCAATATTCTGAATGATTCGACTCTTAGTCAGACTAGTGAATGGGAGAAGCAACTTCCAAAAACGATTCCTAAAGAGATTGAAGTAGCATTGGACCATAAATTTATGAAAATAACTAGAGGCAAGGAATATTACCAATATTTAGTCAAGTGGAAGAATCAACTAGTTGAAGATTCTACTTGGATGATAGAAACAAAAATTTCAAAGTACGGTACTACTATGGAAACTCTTATGAAGAATTTCTTTCCCAGGGAGTCTGATGTAGGAGCATCACCATCAGTAAATTTATTTTGATTGTGATATCAAATTTCATTTACTACAGGAAGTGGCTTTCCTGAATTTATTTTAATTGTTTGAAATAATTAGGAGAATTAGTATTTGGTTAGAATTATTATGTATTTGTTATAAAAGAAATTTGTTGTAGCTAATTCCGAGAGATATTATAAACATTTTGTTATTTGGATTTTTTCTAGATTTATGAATTCGATCTACCATTAGTGGATCTAAACTGATTGTCATTTTGTATTAAAAGTAAATTCTATAGCACATAGAGAGGGTTTAGATAATTTTGTGTGGAGAGTGTGTATTAGTGTGATATTTTGAGTATTTTGTGAAGGCAAACCTTAATCTATTTGTAAATATTTTGTCATTTTGTCATATGGTTACTCGTGCCATGTTTTAGTTTAATTTGCTTCCAAGGTTGTGTTTTAGAATTGATTCAGAACTCTGTTAAGTCCTTATTTCAGGGTCACTGTAATTATACTTCCCTAGGCACATAGTTTAAGTGATACCAGGCGTGTTAAATTAATGAGGTCGGTCTCCTTTACAATATATTCATCACGACATCAGGTTTGTTTTGTGATTGTATGAAACCATGTAAAATTTTATAAAATGCGTTTTTCTTTATTTTTCTAAGGAGTGGCACAAAGTTCGAGGACAATCGATAGTTGGCAGTCGAGGTGAAAGATTTTTTGGAAAATTTGAATCCGACCCCCGAGTAGTGCCCAGTTAGAGTTTGTGCAGTGCTTCTTATTGAATATTGTATCGAAGGAGTCATACTTGACCTATAGTCAGAAAACTTTCAGTTTCAATGCTTTGTTTCATCAATCCTGACATCCAACCTCACACGGAACCTTGACCCCCAACTTACTGTGAAAGAGTCAACCCCGACCCTAGTCAGGAGATATTAAAAAAAATATTCAATTTGTATGGAATTCCAACCCAACCTTGTAAATTTGTAGGACATGTCGACCTTTTTGTTTCATTTTGATAAAAGTGGGTTTTTCTTTGACTTTATGAAAAAAATAAGATAAGTTTCATTTTGGAAGCAAAAGATTGAACATGGTCATTGAGAAGTCTAGATCGACATCACTCGCTAACCACCTTCCACATGCCCTCTCAACCCTCTTGCCAAGCCACCTTCCATAGGCCCTATGGCCTTCAAAGGTTTGAGGCCTACTTGGTCGTCTCCTCCATAAGATGCTCTCCTGTCAAGACCATAAGACCATAAGAATGAATCACTTACCCTTGTACTTATACATCTCCAAAGGGTGTAATACCATAGGTTATAATATCATGGGTCATTATAATACCATGGGTCTATAGGTGCAAAGCCCCATCACTTAGTCCACTTGCCCCATACATGAGAATACTCCCAATGCTACCCAAAACATCAACACGTTGAACAAGTACGATCTATACAAGCTAGTATGTGTGTAATAAAAGTTGATAGAGATCGAAATGTTGACATGTGTTTTGTGGTGATGGCAAATATATAATTTATTATTATTATGCCTTATTTTTAATCAAAATGTGCCCATTTCAATTTTGTTGATTTTCATCTAGTATGTATGTAATAAAAGTTGATGGTAGAGATAGAAATATTTACACGTATTTTGTGGTGATGGTAAAAACATGTTTTATTATTACTAATGCCTTAATTTTGATAAAAAATGTATTAATTTAAAATGTGCTCATTTCAAATTTGTTGATTTTCATTAGATTGTTTGTACATTGTAGTTTTTTTTAAAATGATATTTCCAAAAAGGTTAAGGGCATAATATATTTTGATACATAGTAGCTTTAACCAGGTGAAGTGCCATTTTGGGTTAATTACTTCAATTTTGGCTATCGTTGTAGTATTTCTAGAGGATAGTCAAGGTATTGGGAAATTGGTATGTTCTTTGGCATAATTAAAAATACAAAATTCGAAAGATCTTAGAAGAAATAATTTAGGGTGTATTTTTTATGGCTTATTAAATCATTTATGGCTTATTAATGATTGTGTCAATTTTCACATTCACTATTATCTCCATCTTAGCATTTTCGTATATTCCCTTCTATGCCATTTTTTCTCCAACATGTTTTAATGAGATTCAAAAGAAATTTATGCTTTATAAGAAAACAACAAAAGCATGAGATAGGTGGTGAAATTTGTAAATAGGTATGGGAATGTATAGATCAATATGAGAGGTAAGACTCATGTTTAAGAATTTATTTGACAATCTTTGTCTGAATAAAAGTATGATTTTAGTGAAAGAAATTACAAAGCATAATCAATTTTTGGATGTGGTATTTCAAGGAGAAATATGATTTGTAATTATTGAAATGAGAAATAAGATTACATAAGGTATAACAAATTAAAAATAAAATTATATAAAGGGTTGTGCAAGCTTGTGGATATTGAAGTGGAAGAGCCACATGCCCTAATTACAAACAACAATGATAACAACAACAATAACCAGTTATGGCATCATTTTTAGTTTCTTTTCTTACTAACAAAGGGTATAATGTCGATTGAAATGCAAAATATCTGTAACAAGAATGGAGAAGTACACAAATCATATATAGTAGGAAAATATCCTAGATTTTCTTTTGATGAAGGGAAATATTGGAAATATGAAGGTGTTTTGGATCATGCACATGGTGAGATTCGCGTTCCTATGAGGACAAATTCAAAGGTTGGTGTAAGTCAATTTTATTGCTTCTTGATAATATCTTAAGGAGATGTAGAATTATTTCACAAAAAGTAGCATGACGTTTTTTCAAGTTCATAATCGTTAAGGTTCAAACCATAAATAAAGAATCTAGTATGAGTACTAAAGCCCTCCAAAGAATTGTGGTGAATTTAGCTTCAATAGGTTTGTTGATTATTAGCTCCATATACTCCTTTGCAAATCATGGAGATAAGAAATCGCATGATTGTTATTGAGATGGTTCGATGCATGTTCAACTGTGGGTTGGTGCCAAATAAATATTATGTGTAGATGGCATACATTGGTACATAATTTTCCAAATAGGTGCCCTACAAAATCAAACTAGGAGGTTTCGTGTAAGAGCCTTGGTTATGCAGAAAGCATTCGGCTAGTTACTTCTAAATGTAAGAAGTTAACATTCATTGGTTATAGTGATATTAAATCTAAATGTAAGAAGTTAACATTCATTGGTTATAGTGATATTAAATTTCTTAAGAGGTGATTATTAACAAGTTGATAATCAATGACAATATGATTCTATTTGAAAGTACAACATTTCTGGGGCCTAAATTAGATCCAAAATTTGATAGCAATTTCACTGATGATAGTCATTTTAAAGCTATATTTCAACTAAGTTGTGTGGTAAAAAAATATGGGTTCTATGATAGTTATCATGTGGTAGTGTGCATGAAGAGAATACTGAGGACGAGGTTGAAAATTCCCCAAAGTGATTGATATCAATTCAAATATTGTGGAAAAAACAAAGAAAATAAGATCTAAGTGGTACTATAACACCTTGGAAGATGTGTGGCTAGAGGAGCTTCTTCAATTGAGAGAGGAATTTCCCTTTGAGAGACATATAAAAAATATAAGAAACATGAGAATTGTTATTGTTGTTTATTTCAAACTATAGTATACTTTGTATTGCTAAAAGGAATGAGTTGGAGAAACCTTTAGGGAGGATGAAGGGAAAACAATGAACCACACACACACACACACACACACTGTTCGAAATACCGAGCGGAGGGGTGAATCGTCATTCCTTTTCAATTGTTATTTTTACCAATTAGATCACTTATAATTAGAACACAAAATGAAAAATGATAGAATAATAATTTTTTTAATCAGTGATGAAGACTCCAATCCTCTTTACAATGAATCAAGTAAAATAATAATTAGGGCTCCAACCCTAGATGAAGACACCAATCTCCAATCCACCAGGCTCCAACTTGTACTTGGCCAAGCACCAACTTGGAATTCACGAGGCTCCAACCTGTACTTGGCCAAGCACCAACTTGGAATTCACGAGGCTCCAACCTCTAGGGCTTCGACCCTATCTTCCAAGGCTCCAAACTTGTCACTTTGAGGCTCTAACCTCTAGGGTCCCAACCCTATCTCTAATACAAGCTCCAACCTGGTATTCTTGGGGACTCCTATCCTCTAGGGATCAAACCCTTTTCTTCAATTCTTCAAGATATATTCAACGATTCTCCATAGCTCCTAATATATTCTGCAACGAGCCCTAACAATATCTTCACTTTCAACAGTGGCTTCAAACAATCTCCAAAGCAATTATCTCATCAATGCCAACTTGGTATTCTCATGAAGGTGTCTCCACAACTATTCATGATACCCAAAAACAATCTTCAAGGTTACCTCATGATGAATACATCATGGTCTCCAAGGGTGCCTTCAAATTTCCTTCAGGGAGTCTTCAAAATGTTTTCAATATGTTTCCCCAATAACTTTTCAAGGGTGTCTTCAAAATGTCTTCAGGAATTCTTCAAAGTGTCTTCAATATGCTGCTAAAGTTTGCACCTATCAAGAAGTCTTCCAAAAATATACACACTGGACTTCAAGAGACCTCCAACAATACTAGAGATGCTCCAAGACTCTTAAGTCATCAATTCTCTTACTATTGTAACTCTACTCCAAAGGTGTCACAAGCTATCTCAATAGTCTTCCTTCAATGTATCATAAAACAATGTCCTTAAGATTCCCAGAACATTGTCACTAGGATTCTCCAAAGGATGCCTAATAGAGTGCTCACAAGAGATTCCAAACTCCCAACCAAGTGCCACATGTCTAAATTATTAAGTGCCGCAACTCACAAGTTTTTTAGAGGTCCGAGCTAGTATGAGTCTACCAACAAGACAAGCACGAGTCCGATCCAAAGTTTCCACAAGTCTAAGCACACCAGATGTCACAAGTCCTAGTACTTAAGCCATAGGTCCTAAAGTCTTGAGGACGGGTCCAAGGTTATTCAAGGAGACTGGTTTTCGAGCTTTGAGGCTAGGCCTCCTCCATAACACTATCCACACAATCCGAGTTTCAAAATTGGTGTGAGATTATTGTTTTTTAAGTCCAAACATGAGGAACCTTCCGTAGATTTAATACCACCGAGCCACAGTCCATAGGACTGGATACAGGTTCGAGGGTTAAACTTCTTATCATAGATCCGAGGATTAAACTCTTTGTCATAGGTCCAAGGGAATAAAGGCTTCTTAATACTGGACTGAGGTTATGACACCGAACTACAATGTATCAATGAAAATGAGCCACAAGAGGTGTACACTGTCCCTGAAATTAAACTTCACGGGTATGAGCCCTAAACTAGGATGCAATTTCGAGCCTTGAGCCTCAACAAATCTATAATTATGAGCCTCCAAACTGCAAGTTCTGTTTCAAGTTCTGTATATATATGACTGTCCACGAACTATAATGTTTACTTAAAACAAATGCCCAAACAATGCTTCAAAAAATCCTTCTCGACCTTATGTTTATTCCTCTACGTTGTCTCTGAAATATTCACCAATTCGCTTGCTTGAAATGAAGTATATTGACTTGTATTTATACTGATTTTACCTCTAATGAAGAGACATGTCTCTTGGTCATGGAGTATGAGCCTACAAGTCGGCTTAGGTCAGCTAGCCTTAAATTATATTTTTTCATCTTAAAAAATTATTTTCTCTGAATCTAATAAGAGTTAGAGAGCGTGTAATAGCTCGTTGGAGAGGGGAAAATGTGCGCTATGATCTTAAGCCAGGTCCTTCCTTAAATGAGGTCATTTTACCACCCAAAAAATTATATTTGTGAAACTGTCATTATTTTATTCATGGCAACCATTAGGATTTTATGTCTAGGGATCCTTATTCATAGACTTAGGCCTTCAAGCTTTTATAATAAAGGGCATATTTAGGGAATCGTCATTTAACAAGATATTTAGGGCTTAGGGCATCCTATAGCCAATCGACATTTTTTCATGCATCATATAAGGACAAGGACTTTCATCAATGAGTAGAATTATTTCATGGTAAGGGATTCATCATCATGCACCATTAGATTAGGGAATATATAGCTAGGGAATTTTCATCACCTCATGATTAGGGTTTTCTCCTAGGGTTTGCATGAGGTTAGGGAAACACCACAAAAGGTTTATCACATGAGGAGAGGGAAACAACACGAAAGGGTTATCACAAGAATATTTTCCATCTCCAATAATTCCATATTGACATCAATGACAAATTTTACCAACAATATCCCCCTTTTTCATTAATGGAAATATTCTTGCCCTGTCAACGTTCT
Organism: Pinus albicaulis; assembly: GCA_034641835.2. Classification (NCBI taxonomy): domain Eukaryota; kingdom Viridiplantae; phylum Streptophyta; class Pinopsida; order Pinales; family Pinaceae; genus Pinus; species Pinus albicaulis. The sequence continues at coordinate 1,306,920,545 of CM076583.1, read as the reverse complement.
CTCCCCCCTTTGACATCAATGGAAAATGGGGTGCCCAACAACTCCACCTATCAAGCTACTTCTTGACATGCTACTCCATAGTATTTTCTTCATCAATGATAGTTCTCCATGATACATATGTTTCTCCCCCTCTCATGGCATTCTTATTCAATTAACTTTCCCCCCTAAGCCTTTGCATGCCTTCATGGAAATGGATGAGGTAGATGATCAACAAGTTCCCCCTTCCTACATAAAATCCTTTATCTCTTCAAGACAAGAAATATTGGTGCCTTGTGATAAAGTGGAAGAAATCATCACAATATCATGATTTTCTTCAACGGAGTTACTCCCGAGAGATGATCTATCAAGATTTTCCATGTGTGATTCATCAAGGATTTCATAAGACTCTTCTTGGATAGCTTCTGCAAGAATAGTCAAGAATCAAAATCTCCCCTTAACGGTATGCATGGTCTCCTTTTTGGAAGAGTCTCATCAAAACTTGGAATATCGTATCCGCCAAAGATATCTTCATAAAATCAACAGCATGTGTTGCTGGCTTGATTGTTCAAGAAAATTTTTGATCCAATTTTCTTCCTTCTCCATAATTGTGTAAATCTCTTTTATTGCTTGATAGTCATGGTTTTAGCATGTTTAGGGACCCAAGTCAAGTTACAATCACGACCCATGTATCCAATGTTATGATAATGAAGCATTCCATCTTGTTCATGAATGAGGAATAATGACTTCTTCTTGCATAGTTGCTTCTAGGGAGCTGATGGGGACCATTATATTTGTCCTTATTGTATTCCCTACAATATTTTTCCATGCGCCCAAATTTTTTACAAGAATAACAATAGGTAAAAAATATACGTTGGTACCTGGGAGATGGAGATTGTATTAATGCACTTCTTAAGTCATTCTCCCTTGGTATACTTTGATGATATCCATTGCCTCTTGCATCCTTGACACCATCTGCAGATTATTTCCTTGATGTACTTCTAAGGTCATTTTTCCTTAAAATCCTTTGGTCAAATTGATTGACTCTTGCATTCTTGACACCATCTGCAAATATTCTTGGAGTAGTGTTTCTTCCAATGTCATCTTGAATATTCTCCTTGTCTTTGCTGGAACTTTGGGTATCAAAATTGCTTCCAGGCTTCTCCACATCCTTGTGTTGTGAAGCATTAGAGTTTGAATTACTCTTGTTTGAGGATTCACCTACGTAGCCAAGACTTGATTTATCAAGGAAAGATCTTTGATGACTTAGGATGTTATCTAGGGTTTGAGAGATTTTTAGACTCTTGTTAAGATGATCAACTTCACTCCTTAGTAGATAAATTTATTCTTTCATCATCTTGCATTCTTCATCCTTATTTGCTATATGATTCTCCATTTCATCCTTCATCCTTGAAGCTTCACATGTTTCGGCCTTGAGAGAGGTGATATATGATTTTAATTTGAAGATATATTCATCTTTTTCTTCTAGTTGGAATATCATGGCATTTATTTCCTTTTATGCTTCATCGACTTGTCCTTCCAGGACGGTCAAAACTTCCATCACCTTTTCAGCTCCTTGTGCTTGCTTCTTTGCTTCTTCTAGTTGAGATTTAAGGGAGGAGGCCTCTTCCTTGTATCGACCAATTTTTGCTTCAAGTTCGTTCAAGTCCTCGTGTATTTGTTCAATATGGCTTGAAAAAGTGTCTTCCCTTTTATTTTCTTTGTCCAATTGATATGTCATGGATATAACATCTTCACGATGCATTTTCTCGTTTTGAAGAAATTCCTCCTTTAGCTTGGTGATATCCTCATCTCTTTCTTGTACCTGAAGCTTGAATAGGTTAACTTCCTTCCTTGTCTTGTCAAGGTCATGGTCACCATCTTGTGCTTGCTTATTGATCTCCTCATTTTCATTTTTTAAACTGCTAATATCTTATAGGGAAGCTATAAGTTTTTCCATGAGATATTCTTGGAGATATTCATTTTCTTCGTATTCTCTGTCCTCCTTGGTCTTGATGTCTTAACTCTTTTTTTCAACTTCCTTTATGGGTTTTAGAGTTCCTTATTTATTTTCATCATCCTCTTGATTAGATGTCATGATCAAAGCTCCTTTTGAGTGAAGATCTTGAAGTTTGTCCCACATGCCTTTTGCCGATGAACATTTCTCCACTTTGGCATTTATAACATCTGGTAGCCCACTCAAGATTTCCTTCATCGATTTTGCATTATATTCCTTGGATTCTTCTTCCATCGTGCTTTTAGTACTCACTCATTCCTAGACTTCAAAATCTTGAGCCATTAGAAAATTCTTCATTCTTTCCTTCCATATATCAAAGTTTCTATTGAACAATGGAGCTTTCCCAATTTGATTATCTTCTCCTTTCATTGTTGAAGAAGAAACATCTTTAGAAGGATTGGAGGCTTTCTTTCTTGGCTTTTCCATTTGTGTCCTAAGGATCTACCTTAAAGCTATTAGGCTTATGAGTGAAGGTGCTGGCTCTGATACCAATTGTTGGAAATATTGAGGGGGGGGGGGGGTGAATCAATATTCGTTTTCAATTGTTATGTTTAACAATTAGATCACTTATAATTAGAACACAAAATGGACAATGATATAATACTAATTTTATTAATTAGTGACGAGAATTCCAATCCTCTTTACAATGAATCAAGTACAATAATAATTAGTGCCCCAACCCTAGATGAAGACACCAATATCCAATCCACGAGGCTCCAACCTGTACTTTGACAAGCACCAACTTGGACTTCAATAGGCTCCAACCTCTAGGGATTCAACCCTATCTTCCAAGGCTCCAACCTTGTCACTTTGAGGCTCCAACCTCTAGGGCTACAACCCTATCTTCGACATAGGTTCCAACCTGGTATTCTTGAGGACTCCTATCCTTTAGGGCTCCAACCCTTTGCTTCAATTATTCAAGATAGATTCAATGATTCTTCACGGCTCCCAATATATTCTACAATGAGCCCTGACAATATCTTCACCTTCAACAATGTCTCCAAACAATATCCAAAGCCCTTATCTCATCAATGAAAACTTGGTCTTCTCATGAAGGTGTATCCACAACTATTCATGGTACCCAAACACAATATTCAATGTTACCTCATGATGAATACATCATGGTCTCCAAGGGTGCCTTCAAAATGTCTTCAGGAAGTCTTTAAAATGTATTCAATATGTTGCTTCGAGAACTATTTAAGGTTGTCTTTAAAATGTATTCAGGAAGTCTTCAAAGTGTCTTCAATATGTTGCTCAAGTTTTCACCTATCAAGAAGTCTTCCAAAAATTTACACACTGGACTTCAAGAGACCTCCAACAATAATAGAGATGCTCCAATACTCTTAAGTCATCAATGCTCTTTCAAGAAGATGTTTCAACAAGACTTCAAGGATCTTTCAATAATATATTCTCAATAAACCTTCAAGACACTTCATTAGAGCTACTCCATGGAACTCATCAAACAATGATGCCATTATGTTACAACAATGATAGTAAGGTTTATTCAATACTTCACTAAGACTGTAACTATGCTCCAAAGGTGTCACAAGCTATCTCAATAGTCTTCCTTCAATGGATCACAAAACACTATCCTCAATATTCCCAAAACACTGTCACTATGCTGCTTCAAAGGATTCCAAATAGAGTGCTCACAAGAGATGCCAAATTCCCAGCCAAGTGCCACAATTTTGAATTATTAAGTTCCACAGCTCACCAGTTTGTCACAAGTTTGAGCTGGTAGGATTCTACCCACAAGACAATCACAAGTACGATCAAAATTTTCCACAAGTCTAAGCACAAAAGATGTCACAGGTCCTAGTACTTAAGCCACAGGTCCTGAAGTCTTGAGCACAGGTCTGAGGTTCTTCAAGGAGACTACTATCCAAGCTTTGAGGCTAGGCCTCCTCCACAACACTTTCCACACAATCTGAGCTTCAAAATTGGTGTGAGGTTACTATTGTTTAAGTCCAAACATGAGGAGCCTTCCACAAATTTAATACCATCGAGCCACAGTCCACAATATTGGTTACAGGTCATAGGGATAAACTTATTGTAAAAAATTCAAGGATTAAACTCTTTGTCACAGTTCCGAGAGAATAAATGATTCTTAATACTGGACTGAGTTTATGACAACAGTTTGAACTACAATGTATCAATGAAAATGGCCCACAGGAGGTCTACACTATCCCTGAAATTAAACTTCATAGGTATGAGCCCTAAACTGGGCTGAAATTTTGAGCTTTGTGCCTCAAAAAATCTATAATACCTAGCCTCCAAACTGCAAGTTTTGGTCTTTGTTATGTATATATATGACTTTCCATGATCTGTAATGTTTACTTAAAAAAATGCCCAAATAGTGCTTCAAAAAAATATTCCTCTACCTTGTCTATGAAATATTCACCAATTTTCTTACTTGAAATGAAGTATATTGACTTGTATTTATACTTATTTGACCTCCAACGAAGAAACATGTCTTTGGTCATGGAGTATGAGCCTAGAAGTCAGCTTAGGTCGAGTAGCCTTAAATTATATTTTTTCATCTTAAAAAATCATTTTCTCCCAATCTAAGAAGAGTTAGAGGGCGTGTAATAGCTCGTTGGAAAGGGGAAAATGTCCTCTACGAGATTATTCCAAGTCCTTCCTTGAATGAGGTCATTTTACCACCAAGAAAAGTATATTTGTGAAACCGTCATTATTCATGGAATCCATTAGGATTTTATGTCTAGGGATTCTTCTTCACGGACTTAGGCCTTAAAGCTTTTAGGATAAGGGCATATTTAGGGGATCATAATTTAACAAGATATTTAGGGCTTAGGTAACCCAATATCCAATCAACATTTATTCATGCATCATATAAGGACAAGGGTTTTCGTCAATGAGTAGAAGGGTTCATGGTAAGGTATTCATCATCATGCATCATTAGATTAGGGAATATATATCTAGGGAATTTGCATCACCTCATGCTTAGGGTTTTATCCTAGGGTTTGCATGAGGTTAGGGAAACAACAAAAAAGGGTTATCACATGAGGAGAGGGAAAAAAAATGAAAGGGTTATCACATGAGGAGAGGGAAACGACACGAAAGAGTTATCAAAAGAATATTTTCCATCTCCAATAATGCCATATTGACATCAATGACAACTTTGACCAACACACACATATTAAAAATAACTATGAGATTCATATTAACAAAAAGAGTGCACAAGGCACAACGAGTTACATCAAAAGTGAGGGGGAAAATTCCCTTCATTAAGATCCTAAATCTATCTACACTCATATTACCATTTGTCTATTACATATATCCAAAGGATTCAATATGTATATTTCCTATGGTAAATGCATAATAAATTACAACGTTTGGTAGGCATATCAAAATTTAGGATTAAAACTTGAGAGTAGTCATCAATAAAATTTATGCTATCAACATGAACTACTCTGTTTAAATGAGGTATTCTTGTAGTTGCTTCAAGGGATAATGATATTCAATAATGATTAGGGATTCAAGGGATAATGATATGAATAGAACTAAACCTTAAATAAGACTATACATCTTCGCTCGGTTATTCAAAGCCAGACCTTAGATCCAAGTGTAGGATATTTCAATGTTTCCTTGAGGACTAAAAATAACCCCCCTTTCACTTTCCACCCCAAGATTATTCTTGGAAACCCCATCAAAGAAGAGGATAAATTAATTTAGAGAGCAGATCAAATCCTTGAATTCATCTTTGTAGAAGGATAACTGCTAAGAATGATTTTTGATCATGGAAGGAGGGGATAAGTGTTGTGAAGACAATTGTGAGATCCATATTTGCTCGAATCTAGTTGTTGAGGTCTGTATAGTTTGGATTTCTTGACTTCATGTGTTCAACAAGTAGAGGTTTCCCCTACTAGCTATTATTTTATGGATGGTGGAGACATCCTGAAGCACCACTCTGTTTCTTTCAAGCCATAGTTTCCATCATACAAATTTTGGCAATGCCATCCATATTCTTCTGAAAAGGGGTTTGCCTCAAAATGATGGTTATATGCTTATTATAAGTTTTGAACAACTGATATTATTTCAGGCCATTTCACTTTAAGGGATAACTCTTAAAAGGCACGAGTCTATACATGTTTAGAGAAGTCAGATTCCAAAAAGAGCTTTTTTATTGTCTCATCATCATCTTTACAGAATGCAAACCTTTATGGCCCTTGTATTCCCATTTTTTTACAGATTACTAGTTGTAAGAATTTTGTTGTGGAGAAGATTCCAATAAAATATGTTATTTTTTGGATACTATCCCAATTCCATATATGGGTCCAAATTCAAGCGTGAAGAAGAGGACCCTCAGGGAAGGAAAGAGATTCATAGTCTGATTTTATAGAATAAAATGATTTCCTCCATCTTATGAGATCCTCATCATAAAGAGATATTAGGCCACATCTTGCTAGCACTCTATGAAGGGCTACTATTAGATGTTGAAGATGGACAAGTTTGGGAATACGATCCCATCTATACTAGTTTCCTGATTTATTCCACTTCAAGAAGTCAAGGATTTTTTGGCTCGAAGAAGCTTATGCTAGAGTGGAGAAACAAAGAGAGAATTTGATAATGGGGGATAACCCATTATGTTGCCTTTCATATATTTATTTTCTTCCCATTTCCATATATCCACATTAAATGAGACCTAATGAGGGGGGTTGTTGCAACTAATAACTTCCATATTTGTGTCCCTCCCTTAAAAATATAAATCTGGTCTAGAAAACAACTCCTCTCCCTAGATATGAATTTTTTGTGTAGAGCTTACTTCCACCAATCATTATTTCATGTTATAAGCCTTCATAATTGATTTATTCCCATTGAAAAATTCATAAAGGAAACATGTTCACACTCAGGTCACCATGATTGATTGGAGCTTTCACTGTTATCTAATTAACTATGTAAAATTATTTTGTGTTTGTTTTACCAACTTTCAAAAGAAATCTCCTTAAATATTTTAATATTTCATTTAGGACTACCATATGGCTAACATGGAAAATAAATTGAATATTGGAAGGGATGATAAGATTGTGTTAAGGAGAAAAATCCTCCCTACTTGGTTGAGCCAATGGGCACCCCATTTAGAAAATTTGGAATCGATTTTCTCAAGCACCATATGCCATGAAGAGGAGGATTTGGATAATTGGAATTCTAAGATACCTCGATGTAGAGTCTTTGTCTTGAAGAGGGATTTGGAGAATTCTATGAATTTCTACCCTTCTGGTACTACTAATGTTCTGGGAATTAGAAGACTGCTTCACTTGTTAATTAAGCCTCTAGAGGCCTAGAAAAACTATTCTAGAATAGATTAAATCTTGCTACTATTATTGATGGAGATCCTCCCATCAAAAAATTGAATATGATTTACTTCTTTGACCTCCCCAGCTATTGAAAAACCTAAGAGATTGCCAACTCTTTATTCATGCTCAAGTTTCCTACTTAAAGAATTAGTGAGAAGGATATATAGCAAAGGATAAAGATGATAGTGTTGCTTCAGCATAAACTAAAGGAGAGATACATGGGGTGATGATGTAGGCTGCAATTGATGCTATGAATTTGGGACCAAATTCAAATATTAATAAAAGAGAAAAGAAAAACTATGGTGAACACGATCTAAGGAATTTGCAATGTCTAGCTTAATAACCATTCCTTTCTCACCTATTTCGCTTCTTGATTTAATCGCCTCTTGCAATAGAACAAAATTATCTATCATCTATATTTTTTGTACAAACCCTCCTTGATTTAAAAAAATGAGTTTTAGGAGGAGGATGTTGAAAAATGCAGAAATAAATTCTCAATTTGATTTTGCCTTGATTAAATTGAGAAAATCTGAATTTCCACATCAACAGAAAACTTGGATGCAGTTAAATTAGGTTAAATGTATCTTGTCACTCAGTTAACTCAATAAATTCAAGTTGGAGGAGTTAAAGTTCAGTTAAGCATGTGTGATTGCTAATTTGTAGCAATCAAGATTAGTGATCTCAAGTTGTTTCAGTTAGACTAGTTCTAATTGTTGGAGGAACTAGTGGAAGGTCGATTAAGTAGTGGGACTTCATTCAAACTCAATGATCATCTAGTTAACTAATCAATCAACCCAAAATAGCTAGTGCTTGCAAAGAATTCGAGTTCCCCAGCCGTGGTGGAGATTCCAAGGCAGTATAACATCATTTGTAGACTAGTCTTGAGTGTACAGGTGTTTCATAAAGTTAGATGATCAAACTTGGGAATTGTGTAATCAATTTGAGGAATTTCCTAAATAGTAGGGGCCTAATTTCTCAAGGAATTACACAAGGAAATAAGGGCTCAAGCAAAGGCAAAAATTAACCAAGCCTGGGTCATAGTTTCTCAGTGAGAAGAGAGATAGGTTATTCACTTGCAAAGAGATTGTAATACATCTCCATTCATAATATTAATGCAAGCATGCATTGGGGTTTTTATCGGATTGCTTTCTCTGGAAAAAAATATTGTGTGCATGTGTGTTATTTCTCATTGCATGTTCGAGATTATTGTTCTAAATTGTGTATTGATTTCCACAGAGAAGTAGAGTAGGTTTGCATATTGTGATTTTGATTAAAAGTTCATGAGAAGTTGCAAATCTACATCATAATTTCTACATGGTATCAGAGAAGAATTCAAATTAGAGAAGGAATTTTGAAATTGTTTCTTAGGTGGCTCAAATTTGCGATTCATTGTAGCACAATCTGTATAGAGTTGGGAAGATGACCTTCAATGGGATGAGTCTAGAGTATGCCATTGAAGGAAACTTTAATTTAATTGCATGGAAGGATCACATGGAGGCAGTATTGGATGACAATGGATTGCTAGAATACATCAAGATAGATGTTGAAAAACCACAAACATCTGATGCCAAGAACATTTCTCAGTGGAAGAAAGTTGTAACCAAGGCGAGGAGAATAATCTTGGAGGGGGTACAAGATCATATTGTCTCAAATATTCTTGGAAAATAACTCCATTAGAAATGTGGAAAAAACTGACAAAATTGTTCGAGAATAGTAGTGACCACAGGAAGCTGGAGCTCAAGGATAAACCTTGAAATATCAAGATGCAGAAGAATGATACTATTTCGCAGTATTTGAGTAGGTTCACACAAGTTTGTGATGAAATTGGCGAGGTTGGTGTTAATGTTGTAGAAGATGTCATGGTAATCCTAACCCTTCTGGACTTGTTAGAAAATTATATATTACAGAGCAATGGAACACATACAAATATGCAGAAATACAAACACAAAAAACATATAAAATGAGAGAGACACAAATATATGTGGTTCACCCAACTTTGGCTACGTCCACGAAGAAACAACCAATCCTTCCTTTATATTATTTAACAAAATGAAGAGACACAACCTACAACAGATACGCTGTAATATCCTCTACTCTCTCACACAGTCCCCCTTTCTCTTTCTCACTTAGAATACACATGCCACACACAACGCAATATAATTTACTCATATGAACCGAGTGGTTTCCTTCTAGGGCAAAAAACCATAAATTAAACATGACTTCTACCGTCGAATCATCCGCATAATGAACATGCTAGATTGACTATGAAATTACAATATTTTACAAGGAAATTTTACGTCTATATTTAGATTCGGGGGCGGTGCTCCTGGACCCCCAGCCGGGGGGGATCGGCTCCCTCGAACCCTCGTGGGGGGGACAAGTCCCCCCCTCAGCCCCACAAGTGGAGGGTTGTACAGTATTCTTGGGGTATATATCCAGCTGAAACAAAGAGCTCTAAATCAGGATGATAATTAGGCTCCACACCCAGCAATCTCCCACTTGGAGACTGATTGTAGAAACTCCATCACTACTTCATTTTCTGGGAAATCAATCCACTTTTCACCTGACTATTTCTCATCTTCATTTAAGACCAATTTAAATTGAGAAGAACCTCATTTTCTCCCTGGTTACAATTTTTTTTAACATATCTGCAGGATTCTAGCTAGTGTGTATCTTTTGCAGCTTCAACTGTCCATATTCCAACACTGACCATATAAAATGGTTCTTGAGATGTATGTGTTTAGTCTTGGAATGAAATTCTGAGTTATTTGCAAGATGAATGGCACTATGGATGTCACTGTATCACCTTCCCATCTATTGCTTCTTACCCAATTATTCCATAAAGCTTTGTAACCAAACCATTTCTTTACTAGCCTCTGTAGCAACAATATATTTTTCTTTCGTTGTTGAAAGTGCAACAACACTTTGAATTTTCGAAACCCAACTGACAGTTGTTTCACCTACAATAAGTACATACCCTATAGTGCTCCTCTTGTTATCTCTATCACCTACCGTATCTGCATCAACAAATCCTTGTAGAGAAAATTCTGAACCACCAAAGCATAAATGCTTGATTTTTGGTACCTCTCAAATACCTGAGAATCCATTTTACTGCCATCCAATGTTCTTTTCCTGGATTGTTCATGTAACTGCTTACAACTCCCACTGCATGTGCAAAATCAGGCCTTGTGCAAACCATTGCATACATTAAGCTTCCAACTACTGATGCATATGGAACTTTAGACATATAATCCATTTCTTCTTGGTTCTTGGGGCACATCTCCTTACTAAGTTTGAAATAACTAGCCAAAGGTGTACTAACTAGTTTTGCATTCTACATATTATATCTTTCTAACACCTTTTGTATGTACTCATTTTGAGACAACGTTAATTTTTTTTTTTTCCTGTCTCTAGTTATTCTCATACCAAGGATTTGTTTTGCAGCTCCCAAATCCTTCATTACAAATGAATTTTCCATTTTTCCTTTGAGCACATTTATTTCCTGCATGTTAGACCATGCAACAAGCATGTCATCTAAATGCAAAAACAATATAATATAGTTGCCATCATTTTTATTTTTTAGATAAACACAATGATCAGAGTGACATCTAGTATAATCTTGCTCAGATATAAACCTATCAAATTTTAGATACCAGAGCCTCAGATCCTGTTTTAAGCCATACAAGCTCTTCTTCAACCTGCACACTAATTTTTCCTTCCCTTTGACCTCATATCCTTGTGGTTGATGCATATAGATCTCTTCCTCCAAATCTCTATGGAGAAAGGTCGTATTTACATCTAACTGTTCAAGATGAAAATATTCCTCTGCCACGAGACTTAAAAAGATTTTTTGACTGAATGCATTTTAACAACAAGAGAAACTATTTCATCAAGGTTAATACCTTTCTTTTGTGAAAACTCTTTCACCACAAGTCTAGCTTTGTACCTCTGTTTTCCTCCATATTCTTCCTTCCACCTATAAAATCATTTATTCTATAATGTTGTTTTACCTAAAATAAACCTGAATAAGTTCCAAGTCTGGTTATGTACCAAGGAGTCCATCTCTTCTTTCATGGCTAGCTCCCACTTCTTCCTTGTTTCTACCTGCATTTATTCTTCATAACATTCTAGTTCGCCAGAATCAATCAACAATACATAATATAATGAATGAGAGTATTGTTTAGGGGATCTACTTATCCTGCTAGATCTTATGACACCACTTTCAGGTGTTTGAGGTGCGTGTTGCTATTGTGGTGGTTGTTGTTGTTGTGGCTCTTGATTATTATTATTTTGAGGCACCTTTACTTTTTCTGTGATCTCATGAAGCACTGTATATTGTCTGTTTTCTTTATCCTATTTCTTTCCTGCATCCGATCCTTATACACGACATTTTCATTGAATATGACATCTATACTCATAATTATTTTGTGATTTTCATAATCATATAAGCGATAACCAAAATAATTGATATCATATTCAATAAAGGTGCATTTCTTTGATTTTTCCTCAAGATTTGTTCTATTTTATTTATTAATATGGACAAAGGACTCATAACCAAAATGCTTTAAAAAAGAGTAGTTTACCTTTTTACTTGTCCATGCCTCCTCTGGAATACCACCATCCAAGGAACTTGAAGGCCCTTTGTTTATTAGATAAACAACAATATCTACAACATCTACCCAAATTTGTAAAGGAAATCTTGCATGTAATCTCATGCATCTTGCATGCTCCATGATTGTCCTCCTCGTCCTTTCTGACACACCATTTTCCTGTGGTGTTCTTGGAACTTTATTCTCTCTAGGAATTCCATGCTCTAAATAGTACCTATCAAACTCTTTGCTGCAATATTCACCTCCATTGTCTGATCTGATTGTCCATTTCTTGAAAGTATCAAATACATTATATTTATTCTGAATACAATAAATCCAAGTTTTTCTAGTTGCATCATCAATAAAATTAACATAATAACGAGAGCCACCAAGAGATGATACCTGAGAAGGTCCCTATACATATGTATGCACAAGATCTAATTTTTCGCTCTTCTTTTCTTTCCCAACTATAATAAATCTGACTCTGTTCTATTTTCCATAAATACAATTCTCATAAAAATTCAAATCAATATTCTTCAAACTTGGCAACAAATTTCTTGAGTGAAGAATCTTCATCCCCTTCTCACTCATGTGTCTGAGCCTATGATGCCATAATGTTGTATCTTCTCCTATGGAGGTTAAATAATTAACACAATTAGAAATACAATTGCATAAATACAATGTACCAAACTTTTCTCCTTTTTCTATTACTAGGGCTCCTTTAGTGACATTTTAGATTTTATCTAAAAAAGTTGTCACACAACCTTCACCGCCTAACTGCCCTGTTGAAATCAATTTTTTTTTTTTCAGGTCTGGACATGCCTTACCTCCTTTAATAACCATTGGTTCCCATTCCGCTGTTTTACAAGAACTCTATCCATTCCAATGATTTTACAGGGTTTATCATCACCCAAATGAACCTGTCCAAAATCTCCTTGAACATAGTCATGAAAATGTTTCTTATTAGGTGTGGCATGGAATGAGGCCCCTGAATCTACCACCCAGGCATCAATAAAATTTTCTAAGGAAAGAATCAAATCCTCTTGCAACACATCACCTGTCACATTCACTTCATGATTGTTTTTTCTTTGCGTCTCCTTCTTTTCCCTTCCGAGACTTACAGTCTTTCTTTAGGTGTATTTTCTTCTCGCATTTCCAGCACACTATCCCCGATATGGACTTGGATATGCCTTTCCTTGAATTACTGCGATATCCTGGGCTCTTTCCTCTTTCTATTTTTCTTCCCCTAGTCTCTCTACTCAAAGCATTACCTGATGTCTCACCAGAGATTTTCTGTTGCATTTCCTCGCTAAGGATGGCACCGACAACATCATCAAACTTTAAAGAACTAGATCTAGACACAGAGTTACTAATGGCCATAACCAAACCATTCCAACTTTCTGGAAATGAGCATAGAAATAACAGATACCTAACTTCATCATCAAAGTTTACCCCTACAGAACTTAACTGACTGGTAATTGTATTAAATTCATTTAAATGGTCAGTAAAAGATCCCCCTTCCCACATTTTCATACTAAATAAACACTTCATAAGAAATACCTTATTTGAGGTCGAGGGTTTGTCATATAGTCTGGCCAATTACGTCGTTAAACCCTCTTTTGTCGTTTCCTTCAAAATATTAAAGGCTACCGATGCCGCTAGGCATAACTATATTGTTCCAAGTGTCTTTCTCTCGAGAATATCCCATTGTTTGTATGTCATACTCGATGAATTATTTGTTTTTGCACTTAGTGGTAGGCACAAATCTTTCTGATACAGATAAAATTCGATTTTCATCTTCCACAGCTGGTAGTTTTGGCCTTTAAATTTCTCGACCCTAAACCAACCATCTTTCTCCATTGCTCCCACTCGAACCAGGAACCCTTATTTCCTATGAGTTTATCAACCAAATATACCTTCGGCTTTGATACCAGTTGTTAGAAAAGTATATATTATAGAGCAATGGAACACATAAAAATATGCAGAAATACAAACACAAAAAACATATAAAACAAGAGAGACAAAAATATATGTGGTTCACCCAACTTGGGCTACGTCGACAGAGAAATAGCCAGTCCTTCCTTTATATTATCCAACAAAATGAAGAGACACAACCTACAACAGATCCGCTGTAATATCATCCAGTTTCTCACATTGCCCCTCTTTCTCTTTCTTGCTCAGAATACACACACCACACATAACCACAATACAATTCCTTCATATGAACTAAGGGGTTGCCTTCTAGGGTAAAAAAACCATAAATTAAACATAAGTTCTACTATTAGATCATCCACCTAATGAACGACTCAAATTGACTACGAAATTACAATATTTTACAAGGAAATTTTACATCTATTTTTAGCTTCGAGGGTGTTTCCCTTCGACCCCCCAGCAAGAGGGGATCGACCCCCCAAACCCTAGTGGGGGGGACAAGTCCCCCCTGTACCCCCCCACGTGGAGGGGTGTACAGTATTCTTGGGGTATACATCCGACTGAAACAAAGACCTCTAAATCATGATGATAATCAGGTTCCACACCCAATAGGGCCTTCCCAAGAGTTGGCATAGCTATCAATATTTGGTGAACATGAGGAAGAAACTACTGAATTGCGAACAATTATGCTCTGATTTGGCACAAGAGTAAATAAGGCGAAATACTAGAGATGGGACTTCATCCAAGGGTGAGGATGAGGAGATATCTACATTGGTTGGAGAGGGAAAGAGGAGAAAAGGAAAGAAATATCAATCCAAACCATAATCCAACCAAGCGGAAAAGAAGAAATATTCATCCAAAATTAAGTGCTTCCATTTTCATGAATTCATGCATTATGCCACAAAGTGTACACACAAAAATGCGAGAAAGAAGACCTCAGGAGGAGCAATAGGTGAAGCTTTGGATTCACAGTTCGAGCTTGAATTTACCCTTATCACATGCATGGACAACACAATGATGGGGAGCGTGTGGTACTTGAACTTAGATGCATCATTCCACATGACAAGGTGTAGATAGTTTTTTCGTGACTTGCAAGAAAAATATTTGTGAATGCACATTGAGTTGGGGGATGATGGAAGGTATAACATGGTCGGGGTTGGTATAGTCACCTTTCAGAGGGAGTTGGGCTCCCCTCTTAGGCTCAAGGATGTCATGTTCGTTCCGACCCTAAAGAAAAATCTCATCTATGTTGTAGTTTTAGAAGACCATGTTTATGATGTGACCTTCACCAAAGGAAAGGAATTCCTGAGACACATTGCCAAAAGATAGGTGAATCATATCAGGGTTTATGTGAATAACTTGTATAAGCTAGACATGGAAGACTATGCTGCATTAAGAACTAAGGCGGAGAAGGTGAAAAGCCACAATGTCAGTGAACCTTGGCGCAAAATACTTGGCCATTTGCATCATGGCACCTTGAACATTATGCAACAAATAACCACATGCCTCCCAAAAGGAGCACTCGAGCAACAAGATGTGTGCAAATGATGTACCTTGGGGAAGTACACAAAATACACATTTCATGATCGAGACAACATAACACATGCAACCCTTGAATGGATCCATTCTGATATCTATGGACCTTTCTCGAAAACGTCCACTGTCAGACACAAATATTTTGTCATTTTTATTGATGATTTTTCATAGAAGTGATGGATCTTCTTCATGCATCACTGGTTGAGAAATAAACTGACTAGAAGGTGAAGGTTCTTATGAGCGATAATGGAGGTGAGTACGTGTCGAATGAACTCAAAAGTTTATGTGCGAAATAAGACATTCAACAAGAGTTGAAAACACATCACTACCCACAACAAAATGGGGTGGTTGAGAGAAAGAACCATAGCATTGTGGGAGAAGTGAGGGTGATGTTACATGAACAAGGCCTACCATTGCACTTGTGGGCAGAGGCATGCAACATAATAGTATATTTGTAGAACTAGAGTTCTCATCATATTTTGGGCATGATTACACCAGAGAGTCTTTTTGGGGGACAAAAGACAAAAGTGTCACACTTTAGGATTTTTGGAGCCTCTGTTTACTGCCATGTGTCCAAATAATCAAGGAAGAAGTTTGAGATGAAAGTAGAATTGGGGGTATTTTTGGGTTACACAAAAGCTCCTCACAACTACCATTTTTACTTTCCATCCCTCATAATGATAGTTGGATGAAGGGATGTAAAATTTTATGAGGAGAAAGTGATGTGGTTCTCTATTGAGAGGGAGATTCAATTCCTAGTAGAAGAGGATCTTTTGGCTCCAAAGGAGGAGCCTTAGGAAGTTGTGGATCAACCACAAATTGAGGAGTAGAGTGGAGACAACCACTCAAGAAGAACCATCCAAAGAAGGTAGAAAAAGAACCAGGGAAGTTGAGAGACGTGTGCAAGATGTGAGGGAGAATATGGGAGCTCCTTTAAATTTTCACAGGCAGAGAAGGTCACTTGATCGGTCCACTAGCTACATGGCTCTAATGACTGAGCTTGTAGAGAATTAGCCATCATATTTCGAGGAAGCAATAGAGAAACCTATGTGGGTTGATGTAATGGTGGAGGAATACAAATATGTTGTAATGAACAATGTTTGGGAAGTGGTCCAAAGACCAACAAATAAATTAATTATGGCTTGGAGATGGATCTTCAAGCTTAATCAAGCATCAGATGCTAGCATAGAGAACCATAAGGCTAGATTTGTGGCCAAGGGGTACTCTCAACTAAAAGGAATTTACTATGAGGAGAACTTTGCTCCTACAACAAGGTACTCATCCATTAGATAAATTCTTTCTTTGACTGCACAAATAGGGTGGAAGATACACTAGATGGATGTAAAAACAACATTTCTCAATGGGGTTATTGAGGAGGAGGTGTACATCGATCAACCAAAAGGTTTTGAGACTTTTGATCGAGTCTCACATGTTCAAACTCAAGCGAGCATTGTACGACCTCAAACAAGCATCCCGTGCTTGGTACACCAGGATTGATATCTATCTCACTAGTTTGGGCTTCACCAAAAATGAGGCGGATGCAAACCTCTATCATATCTTGGTAGAAGGTAATTTTCTTATTATTGTCTTATATGTTGATGATTCAATTTTAACTAGTGATGTGCAGTTGATTAAATCTTGCTAGGATGACCTTGCAAGAGAATTTGAAATGAAGGACATGAGTCTCATGCACTACTTCTTCAACTTGGAAGTATGGCAATGCGACGGGGAAATGTTTGTATCTCAAGGAAAGTATGCAAATGAGATACTACAGAGATTCCACATGGAGAGTTTCAAACTCATGGGGAAACCTCTAGCAACCAACTGGAGGAAGGAGGATGCTACTTCAGGTGAGGAAGTGGATGCTACCATTTATCAACAACTAGTTGGTTCACTGATGTACCTTGTGAAAACACAACCAAATATGTTCTATGTAGTCAACCAACTGAGCCAAGCTATGGTTGGGCCAAGAAAATTATTTTGGAAGGCAACTAAGCATGTTTTACGGTACCGTAGAGGCACTACCCAATTTGGAATATGGTACAAACAGACAGAGGGAGTGAAGCTGTATGGCTTCAAAAATGTAGATTTGGGGGGGATTCCATCAAAATGAAAGAGTACATCAAGTAGAATTTTCAATGTTGGGTCCGCAATGGTTTCCTGGTACAACAAGAAGCAAAGATCTGTGGCGCTCGAGTTGGTAGAAGCAGAATACATGGCTGCAAGTCCAACAACATGTGAGGCAATCTGGATGAGAAATATACTTGTGGGACTGTTTGGTCAGATGATGGATCCAACTGTGATCTACTGTGATAATCAAAGTTGCATTAAGCTATTTGACAATCTTGTATTTCATGATAAATCCAAGCATATAGATATCTGGTATCACCATTTACGTTATTGTGTGCAGAGGTGGATAGCGTTGCTTCAATACATTACAACAAAGGAACACGATGCTGACATTTTGACAAAGGCGTTGTCAAGAGGGAAGTTCGAGTTCCACAGGTGCAAGATAAAGGTGCTTGATAATCCCTTTCTTGCTGACAGGGAGTGTTAAAAAATGCAGCGATAACTTCTCAATTTGATTTTGCCTTGATTAAATTGAGAAAATTGGAATTTCCACATCAACAAACAACTTGGATATAGTTAACTGAGGTGAAATGGATCTTGCGACTCAGTTAGCTTAGAAAATCAAGTTGGAGGAGTTAGAGTTCAGTTAAGCATGTGTGATATCTAATCTGTAGCAATCAAGGTTAGTTATATCGTGTTGTTTTAAGTTAAACTAGTTCTAATTGTTGGAGGAACTAGTGGAAGGTCAATTAAGTAGTGGGAATTCAATAAAACTCAGTTATCATCTAGTTAACTGATTAATCAACCCAAAATAGCTAGTGCATGTAGATAATTCGAGTTCCCCAATTGTGGTGGAGATTCAAGACAATGTAACATCAATTGTAGACTAGTCTTGAGTGTACAAGTGTTGCATCCAGTTAGATGATCAACCTTGGGAATTGAGCAATCAATTTGAGGATTTTCCTAAATAATAGGGGCCTAATTTCTCAAGGAAGTGTGCAAGGAAATGGGGGCTCAAGCAGAGGCAAAAATTGACTAAGTATGGTTTAGAGGTTCTCAATGAGCAGAGAGATAGGTTAATCACTTGCAGGTTGTGCTCAGTTGAGCAAATAAATTGTAATACATCTCTATTCATCAGATTAATGCAAGCATACATCGTGGTTTTTAGCAGATTTATTTCCCCATAAAAAATTACTGTGTGCATGTGTGTTATTTCTCATTACATGTCTGAGATTATTTTTCTAAATTGTGAATTGATTTCATCAGACCAATAGAGTAGGTTTGTGTCTTGTGATTTTGATTAAAACTTCATGAGCAATTGTAAATATACATCATAATTTCTACAAAGGAATCTTAGCCTTCTTGATATGATTTTAGAATTTATCTTATACAAAACATTGTATAGAGAGATTGGGTGGAATCTACCAAAGGTCATTGGCTTTACCTCCTTTGATATTAAAGCTGAGAATGTAGAATTTATTCCACCAAACCCCCCCCCCCCCCCTCCTCCCCCCCCCCTTATTTTTGAACCATGGAAGAAATAAGAGACCATGAAAAATAGATCCCTTTTTATTATTGGCCAGTAAGACTTGTAGAAATAGGTTGAGAATCAATCAAGCCCTTAAACTTTATTAGATTCCATTAAAGATAGAGGTTCCCAAATTTCCTTTTCTGTGTTTTCCTTCGTTAATGTATTGTTGTCCTCTTGCATTAAAAGATTAGGGATGTGTTCTTAACATATTTTCACCCACCTCTTCATTTGTCATGGGTTGTTCTATAAACATGTTAACAAAATGATCTGAAGTTGCTTCTTTTATTTGCTTATTGGTGTCTGGCATCTTCCCATCTGCTATTGATATTTTGTTGACATTATTCCTCCATACCCTCTGTTTTTCCTATATATGAAAATATTTCGTGTTTCTATCTCTTTCTTTTAGTCATATAATTCTTTACATGAGCCTCCACAATTCTTAATCTTTTATCAATTCTTGTTGCAATTTCTACAATACTTTATTATGTTCTATTAGTAGATTTTTTCTGTAGCTGGGAGGAGTTCCAACTGATCTTGAATTTCCTTTAACTAGAGTTTGCACTTATCCAATATTTAAGATCTTCGTTTGTATTTTTTATTTTTTTCTACCATCTAAAGGTTGTAAAACCATCTATACATTAGTTCCAAACACTAGAAACTAGAAATTTAAAACCGAGATCTTGGGTCCAAAGAGGATTATATCTAAAGGGAAGGGGGTAGTAATTATTAGGGTAGGAGAGGGAGAGGGTGATAGGATGATGATAATCTTGACCAGGGTAAGATGTGGGACATTGGAATGATATTTTCTTCTAAGAGGGAGCTATTGGTAGGAAATGTTCAAAGCTGGTCATAATATGAAATGGGCCAAGGAACCTATTTGACTAGGTAAATTTTCCTCCATAGCGCTCAAGATTCATTAAGTCCGAAGAGGAAATCAAGTCCTCCATTTTATCTCTAAAGGTGTTTCTAATAATTGAGCCCCTCTTTTTTCCCTAATTGTATAAGGCAATGTTGAACTTGCAAGCTAGAATGCAGTTGGATTCCCATTTAATATCTTTCATATTTAATAAGGAGGACTAACATGTTAGTTTATCAAGGTAAGAATTTGACACGTAAACATTGATAAAATTGACAATATTATCTAAGGGAATGTGAAAAGTAAAATGTGTTGAAACAAGGACCTGAGTTAGCTAAAAAATGGGAGCGAGACCACATTGTGCACAAGATTCCTGAGGCTTCTCTTGAGTTGACTTCTTTAGCCATACTATTTTTCCATATTACCTTGCATTTTTGGAGGATAGCTGAGTCCTCCATTTTGTTCTTCTCAAGCATGCAGATTTGGGGGTTTTACGTTTTGATTATATTTTTTACTGAAGTCCATTTTTATTTTCTTCCTAGACTTCCGTAGTGCAAGGAGATGGCTTTCATCATTTAGAATTTTATTTGGGGGATCCTCTCGAGGGAGGGACATAATTGCTTTGAAATTTGGAACTTCTAATGTTTCAATTATAGAAACCTTCAATGGTATGCCTAACCCTTTATCACTATTAACTTGTTCCTCTCATTTTTCTCTATTGAATTTCCTTGCTTCCTTCCTATTGTGCTCGCTTATTGTTAAATCATTTGTTATTTTGTCCTATGATTTCTCTTCTCCTTTGTTATTGCTCATTATATTATTTAACAAGCCTAATTCCCAATCTTGGAGATCTTGATTTTTTTTGAGGTGAAAGGCCTTGCCTCTTAAGAAGGGGAGATTATAGGATTAGCAGGGGGAAACAAGGCTTTTTCCAATGAGGCCATCCCTTATATATTCTCGCCAAGAAATATTTTCTCATACTTCGTCTTGAGACAACACTAAAAATCTCTTTGAGGAGGGAACAAAGGAGGATTGGGGTGTTGAGGAAGGGATCGAGGGTTGTTAAAGGGAGGAGAGGGCGAGATTTTGGGGGTTCATAATAGGGTGGGAAGGGGGTTTTGGTGGATGGAAGAGGGGTGTCCCGTCTAGATATTCTTCTTCTTGGTTGCTACCATATCCCACCTTTCTCAAATTGCTTTTCTTTTGGGGAGGCCTCCAGGTAGTTTCTTGCGAAGTAGCCATATTCATGGTAAGACTTACACTTGAAAGAGATTTGGTCATAGTCAACATGTTGGATAAAGATTCAGTTGTCTAGGTTGAGTTGGATTGCCTTTGTTAATCCTTTTTCAAGGTCAATTTCGACACATAGCCTTGCATATGCAAACATTGTTTCTTTGGTTTTGCATTGCCAATGTATTTCTATAGGGATTACTAATATTTTTGAAGGTTTCATCATTCCAACAATGGATAGGAAGGTGTGGGAGTTTAATCCAACTAGGGATTACTAAAGATATATCATTTTAGGAATGAAAACCAGGGCTCCATTTGTTTATATAGATCCCTTAGACTTCCATGAAGTAAGGAACACTCCTGAAGTAGTAAGTCTCTATCTTGGTTCTCTAAAAAGAGAAAATAAAATAATTTTATTCCAGAAAATGATAAGGAAAGCTTACCTTCAATCAGGGGTATCCAATTTTATCCACCTATCTTCCCAACGAAGTAGAGGAGGGCCAAGTACTAGCGAATTTTCCTATAATTACTTGCTTTGGGAGGTTGAGAGCCATAATGAGAGATTGGGTTGCATGGCAATAAATTTGGGAATTTCCTCTAGGTGTTTAACGAATAGGTTTTGTTGGTTCTGTATAGGATGTAACTAGGGCTACAAAAGATGCAATATTTAGGGGAAGTTAGGGAGGGGGAAAGGGGGGGAAGGAGGTGGACCCCCTCCAGATTAGTGCACCATAGAGCCGATGAGATACATGCTTATGTTTTAGGTGATGCAGGGTGGAGATATTTCACCCTCTTTTGATGAAGCATGAGAACATATTATTAGCCATGGGAGTTTATTTTGGTTGATGGAGGTGCACAATGAATGTAAAGTATGGTGAATTTCAATGAGAGGTGCAAGAAATAGGTTGGGCTCTTTATAGGCCATGATAAATTCATCACATCATTTTTCAACATCACCTTGTTATTCTATTAAGGCATAGAATACACGTGTTAATACCTATAACTACATCAATTCTAGAATGGTTGAAGGTTTTAGCGATCATTACCTCCAATCCAACAAGCAAGTCAATATTTGACTAGAGAGTTAATGACTTGGTATTGACCATGCTTAGTAGGGTGTTTGCAATGAGTTTTAGCTCGTGTTTTTACAACATCAAATATATGTATGTGGTGGGTGCAAAGAGTTTCTATAAATTATTTGATCTAAATATATTGGTTATATTTCGTGACAAAGGATTGTGTTTAATATAAACCATTTTAAGAGGGTATTATAATATACAGTATGATGATCCTATAGTGTAACATAACTTCAAAATGTGACTATTTATTCACAATATATGGAACTCATTTTATGGCCTTTACGATTTGTATGGCCATTTAGCAAGATGGATTAGAACACAAACTGTAACATTTACAAATGTATTGAAATTGACACAACCATGATACAGTTAGGTTGGTAGTCGTAATCATAATTAGACACTTGATGTTAGTTATTTAAAATTAAACTATACTTAAAAATGAATATTGTTAATATTAGATGTTGATAAATTTTTTTGGAGTTAAATATCGTTTTAAATGTCATTTGAAATGCACAATTAAATAATAAACATGGTTGATTCATGACATGAAGAGCACACCCAACAGGTTTTCTGAGGAAAAGTTGAACAATACTTGAAGTTTTATGTCTATATTTCATGTTTTATAATTTTTTTTTAATACCCATACTTGGGAATAACTTATGCCTTCGAATTTTTTGTTAATGTCATGTGATGCTTTTGCGTTAAGTTTAATATTTAATCGAGTTTTTCATGGAATAATTTCATTTAGTAAACATATAAATAATTTGGTGTTTGACATAGAAAAACAAACCTAAGTTGAAAATAATATATATATATATATATATATAATCTGAAAAATAGAAAATCAAATAGAAATGTTCCTTGTTTTTGGATTTTTTTAAATGTATATTCAAAGAAAGAAAACCAACAAAGGTAAGAAGACTCAAAGGTAAAAACTAAAATAATAGTTAATATTATTTTTAGCTTTTGTATTTATTAGTTTTATTATTATTATTATTAATTATTATAAGAATGAAAAAAAAATGATAAATTAAAAATTATTTTACTTACATAAATTTAAAAAGAATTAGAAAACCAATTTAATAAATATTTTAATCACCGAATCAAATATTTGCAAATAAAAATAATAAAAATAATATAATTCCACTAAATTTTGAAAATCATAATATTAACAAATCGGCTTAAGACAACACTAAGTATATTGTATGTCATCATAAAATATTTTATACACTTCGAAAACTATTTTCAAAAGTTGATGCCTATTTTTATAAAATTGTACAATACTAAATAATATAACCTATTAGACTAAGACCCCATATGCATCGAAAAAACTCAAAAACGTTACCTTTGAGAGTGCAACATTAAAAGTCTTATGAGAAATATGCTAGACATTCACAAGCTAGTTAGTAAAATCATGATAATGAAGAACCAACCACAAACACACACATCATTAATTATAGCCAGCCATTAAAAATACAATGTAATCTTAGCAAAATACATGGGGTGAGCCTCTCATTAGGATAAGTAAAATTTGTATACTTGAAAGGCTAAATTTCAAAATGGGATGGAAAACACTTTGAAAATTTGCATAGCCTAGGTATTTGAGGCTTTGATGATCCGCAAGTCTCCACTCCATCTTTCTTTTATAAAAATGAGGAGTGATTTGAATATGATGTTGGTCACATTTTAATTAATTTAAATAATAAATCATAATGTTTGAACCTACATAATATGAAAGGAATATGAATTTAAGTCCTAATAATAATGTCGGGGTAATGATACCATGGGTCTAACCACTTTTTGTTAAGAAATCAAGAACAATGTAGTTTAACACTTAATTCTTCTTTTTGATAATTATTTGTGAATATTAGATGTATTTTTATTAATTTTTATGTCTTCTTTACTAAGCAATTATATAATTTTTCAAAATATAAAGATCACAATGAGACAAGAGACACTAAAAATTAGGCCAGAAACCAAGGTAAAACCCACAAGGGGAAAATCCAATAATCTTTCTCTTATAGAATCAAATTAAATGAGAGATATCCAAGACCAAGACCAAGACCAAGACCAAACTGCCACCAAGATACCAAGTCAATCCCTCCTCCAAGTCTCATGCAAAAGTCAAATTCAACACTGGTTAAAATCCTTCAAATTTGGCCAAACTAAGAATTTGGTCTTGCAGTATAAGCTGAATTTCAGCTTGTAATTACCTCAGAAAATTCGACCCTTTTCCATATAAATTTCTTCCACACGTGTGAGCTACAGTAGGGAAAATTTTGGTATTCTTCTTGTGTTTTGACTTCCTTCTCTCTCCTTTGATTTCGATCTTCTTCTTCGCTAGGTGCAAAAGATACTATGCGATGTGTTGAATGAATGAGCTCTCCAAGAGGTCCAAATGTCTCTTATATATATCTATCCAGGATTGTTGAATAGGTGCCACTTAGAGGGCTAGGCCGACTTGGTAATCTTTTCGGCTTATGACTCAAAAATAAAATTCAAATTATTTTTCTTACAAATGTCTAAATAGGACATGACTTAAATAATATTTTCATTTGACTCAAAATAAATTCTTTTGACTCTTTTGACTCTAAGCATGAAGAAAATGATTTGAAAAAAATATAAATATAATAAATACATTAATGATAAATTTACATTATAGAGACCAAACCTAGTTACACCTTCAACACTCCTTCTTAACTAGGGCAGTATTCATAATGACTCATAGGGATAATCTTAAGTTGAAATATTAATATAAGAAAGGATCTATATTGGTAAGCATCATTATAAACATCACCATGACCAACATTGTCAAATTACCAAGGCCTTGACAAATAATCTCTATCTCTCCACTAGACCAGAGCACGATGTTGGGAGGAATTCAATAAGACACCACACAACCACCTCTCTGAGGCACATACTTCACCTAGGTTCACCAAAGTATGTCCCCCATAGGACCATTTCCTAATATGTTGTCACAATACTTGACACAAGGAAATGTCAGTCCTCCGTGTTGAAATATGTAACTAGGTTTGGTCTTCATAATGGCATATGTAATCATGATTTTATTTATCTGTTGTAAAGAGAAAAATAAATTTATTATTGTGATTCTTGAGGCATGGCTTTCATGTTAAATGAAATTTAGTTTTAGGTGAAGCACCCATTGAGTGCTTCTAGGGCTTGTCATTGAGCCTACAATTCAATTGAGTCATTGTCATGTAGGGAAGGTCCTTTTGGGCATGTTACATCTTGTAAAAAACAATTATGTAAAGCAAAAAATGTCAAATAGAGCCTCCAAGACCTTGTCATCATCAAAAGAGAAATTCGACCTTCATGAATGGACAAGTCGGCCTAAAGGAAGCAATTCGACCTAGAAAGAAGTCCATACATAAGAATGCTTTGACCCAATTTGATGAGAATCCAATTATCTATCAAGAAGTTAGATATAAGAAGAGAATATGACAAGAAAGGAAGCCAAATACTTAACTAGGAAGGAGAAATAAAAATAAAAGTTTTGAGATTGTCTTTGGGCTAATATCCTTCACACGTGTGAGATAATTAGGGAATTATTGTAGCAACTGAAGACTGAATTGCAGAGTTCAAGTTAAGGTTCCAAGTGGTATAATTTGTAAGCTGAGTCTCTTGGAGGAAAGGATCAACTCAAGCAAAGAATAAAAGAGGAGGTAATCACTATTTTCTCCACACATGCAAGTGCTAGGGTTTCTGCAGAAGAAACTAATGGGGGTCGAAATTGCAGAAGGAATTGCTAGGAGTCAAAGTTGCAGAAGGAATTGCTGGGAGTCAAAGTTGCAGAAGAAACTGTTGGGGGTCAAAGAAAATGTTGGAAGTCGAAGTTACTGGAAGGAAATATAATCAAGAAGGAAAGGATCGAGTTGGTCTTGTAGGGGACTTTGACAAGAGTCTTAGGTCTTGTAATTTGTCAATTGAAGTTCTATAAGAAGAGAATAATTCTTGTGGGCTTTCCTCTCAACATCGGAGGTTTTGGCCCTGGTTGATCGCCTATTACTTGTGTCCTTTTGTCTCATTGTTCTATATTTTTTGGTAGTTGTTTTATCATAAGAACACAATAATAATCAAGTTGAAGAAGAAACTAATCAAGATAAGTAAAATGATATCACAAGCATTTATCAAAGAAAGAGAAATTACTTAATCTAACTACCCATAGATTTCTCAACACTAAGGACCATTCTTATACCAAGTCAATGTACTTGAATTACAACTACTAGTCCTAGTCACAATACATGACTCAAGAATGTCGGTCCATGATGCTTATCCAATCTACCATTCGTCTATCCGTGTCCATGTACTTGACTTACGATTGTTAGTCCTGGCCATAGTAAATGACACATGGAGAATTAGGTGTCCATCCTCAATTCCTCTCAATCTGGGAGGAGATATCCACAAGCCCAAGATTGTCTTGAAAATGCTCATGTTTTCCCTTAGGAAGGGACTTCATCAATACATTGAATACTTTTTCATCAGTGGAGATATACTATAGTGTCACGACTCCATCCTACACCATGATTCAACGTCACATGAAAGACCAGGTTTTCTGACAAATTTATACATATTTGATTATCACAACATATTATGGTTGTTTCCAACACTCCTTCAAACAAATTAGTAAACAATTTACAAAGCCAAACTACTTCACGACTAACTTCAGTGGCTGCCATATATTCAACTTCAAAAATACCTAATGTAACCAGATCTTGTTTTCTGCTCATCTAAGAAACCATAGCGGATCCAAAACATAAAAAACCACCAATAATACTTTTTCCATCATCATCAATGCCTGCTCAATTAGAATTAGTGTAACCTAGTAATTGAATCTCATTTATTGCAATATATGTCAAACAATGATGTATGAATCCACGAAGATATCTCAAGATGTGTTTTGCTACTATCCAATGATCATGTTTGGGGTCCATTTGAAACTAGCTTAGAGTATTTATATTAAAGCATATATCTGGTTGCGTGTTCACTAAATAAATTAGAGAACCAATCAACTACTGATATGATGATAGATCAACAAGATTTAATCTGAACTTCTTAGCTTCTTCAAATTGGTGATCATTGGTGTTGCTATTGGTTTACAATCTATAATCCCAAATTTTAGTAGAATCTTGATCACATATTTTCCTTGATTAATAAATATTTTGCTAGGTTTCTTCCAAATTTCAAGTCCCAAGTAACAATGCACTAATTTAAGATCCTCCATGTTGAATTCAACTGCTAGTTCCTTCCTTCATTTATGAATAAGATGCTACACACCTGTTATTAATAAGTCATCGACATATAACAATATGATCACTGGTTCATTGTTTACTACCTTGATGTAGAGATTCAAATCCACAATGTTGGAAAATCAAGAGACTTATGTATTATAGACGATTTTCCTTAACTTGATAATTACTTGTGATTTGTGTTGGCCTTTTATTACTTTATTAGATCTTTGTTCATCAAGAAATTACTAAAACAATGAACATCACAACAAGAAAAATTACACAAGATATAGGCTCCAAGCCAAGGAAAAACCCATCCAAGGGGAGAACCAAGAAAAATTCTTCTCTTATTTTTTAGAATATGCTTACAAAGATACTTCCAAGACCCAAAGAGAAAATCCAACAACCCTACCAAGCACCAAGTCATCTGTTAGTATGAATCTTTTGTCGGAAAAATACCACTTTAGCTAAGCATAACAAATAGCCCTAACATCAATTATGGCTGCCAATATCTTCAAATCTGCAGTTAGTTGATCCAAATAAAGCTGCACAAATCTAGATCTATGCATAGAAAGACATTAAGCAGTAAAAATGAAATGTTGCTCCATGCATCCAATAGATAAGACAAGAACAATATGTTTGAAAGAATTTTTATATTAAAGGGGCACCTAAGAGGAAAACAAGAAAGGTGTTTCCAATTCTCCTCAATGGGATGGGTTCTTGAAAGTCCTTAGCATTTTAGATCTAAAATTTCTCTCTCTTGTTGGTGTAGAAAACCCAGACAAACATAGAACTCAAAGGGAGCTCACAAAGCAAATAATGGAGAATGTGACAATGATAATGGTTCAAAGTCAGACCAAGAGTATAGATCTAGAGTGATCTAATATGCAATGAAAGGTGACAAATGAATGGGAAAACCCTTCTATTTATAACAAAATATTAGGGTATTCTAGGACTTGGTGCATGAATAAAATATTATTAACCATATTCTAGAACCACCTTTTAGGAATATTTTATTATATTTATTGGAGGGAAAAGGATTTTTGACTTGGGTCAAATCCTTTATTTATAAATAATAAATAAATAAATGATTTATTTATTATTTTAAGGAAATGGTGGAAATAAAATTAAATAAATAATGATTTATTTAATTATTTATAAATGATTTAGTCAAATTTAACTAGGAATATTATTTAAATAAGGATTTAAACAACTTATTCCTAGGAAATAATCAAATAAATAAGGATTTATTTAATTGATTTCCTTATTTTGGGTTAAATATGACCAGGAATAATAATTAAATTGATGTTTAACTAATTATTCCTTGAGGAAATATAAACAAATATAGATTTGTTTATTATTTCCTTTTGGGGTTTCCTATTTAGACCATAAACAACTTAATAAAAGTGTTTTACTAAGTTATTTCACATAGTGAAAGCAATTTTACTTAGGGTAAAATTGGTCTTACATGGTGTACTTGGGTCCATCTAATGATAATAGGTTAGATGAACAAAAAATGGTGTAACAGATTGCCCCCCAGCGTACGAGTGTTAGGAGCAAATCGTATGACCGAAGTACGTTGTAAGAACTCAATCACCAGACATCAAGGGGGAAGTTAGAGAGAGAAATGTAAGGTAGTCTAATGTGCTAAAGGACTAGACCCTGAGGAGACGAGACTTACAGGTGCAACAAGTCTCTTTTTACGAGATGGTACCTGTGCTAAAGGCGGCGGGGGAGGCATACCTATGCCCGCCAAGACAAAGTACAAAAGAATAGTGTGTCCAGTAAACAAGGAACTGAACTATAAAGTACATGCTGGCATAAACACGAGCAAGATAAAAGATAGAATGATGAATCCCACATACATGTTGTGCCTGGGATAATAGCTAGGACTTATACAATAATATTTGAGTACATGAGATACAAATACAACCGAAATGCCCCCTATAAACGGGTAGGGATCGCAAAATCTGACTGATACATGCAAATCAAAGACGTTCTGTAAGCGGCTAAGGCCAACATCATCAAATATATGGAGCTGCATCGAAGGCTGAAATGAAGAGTTCATCCCGGCATGTGGGGGGCTACCTGCAGGGCCACCCCCTCATGAGGGTTGAGACATCTCACACACACCCAGGAATCACCAATAGCTGCTGCTACATCATTGGACCATCAAGTATACGGATCTCGATCATGCTGAAAGGAGCCGAAGCTGAGAAAAAATCAAGTCAAAGGGTAATGAGAAATCCCTTTGCTTGATTCGAGGCACCGAACAAGTGTAGGAGCTGGAACCAAGGTACACCGCCCTCTAGACCTGTTTTCTGGAGTGAATGAGCTGATGTCGACAGAAGGAGGTCCGCCATAGGTGAGGCAATAAGGGATCCTCAACTAAGGCATGAGAGAAAATAGCAGAGCGACTGACAGACTGACACTAATGATGATGATGAAATGGGGCATCTTGAGTAGCGGATGGACGACTTCCCTTGTTAGAGCATAAAGGGCATGGATGACTTGGCAGCGACTGACACAAGATCAGGATGGATAGGGGATAGTGGGACTGAATGCCATCATGTGCGACACGAGAGAGGGACCAGGAAATGAAGGATGGAGGACTATAGCAGGGTACGAAGGGACTCGAGATAGACTCCATGAATGGAATAATGACTCAAATCAGATGCTCTAAACAAGGGCGACATGATGGTGCTGCCACACAGTAAAGGTCCAATGGGGGACCATAAAAACATGAGTACAAGAGGGTAGCTCATGATGAAAATCAACACGAACAAGGACAAGTATGGAGGCAAAGTGGTGCCCCAAATACAGGTGTTATAAGTGAAGAAATTTTATTTGAAGGGGAAGTGGATAGACCCTTCGTGGGAAAAATGTGTCCTGGTGAAGTATCAAATCATGAAAAACTAATGGATACCCATTTGAGTGCTCGGTGAGAGCTTTCCAACGGTACAGACGGTGTGTCAAACGAGGCTATGGTTTGGTTGCAGCGGGTGAAAGAAAAATCAGGGGTTTTTCTTCTAATAAGGCATTTTCCCTCCAAATGCATTCATTTGATTGTGTAGCTGTGGTGAATGTAAAGAGGAGAGGAGGCCCTAAATCTTGTGGCGATCATAGCGGACAAACCGACCATTGGAATTGAGATCCGTCAGTTGCAGGTAAGAGGCCTAATCCTACTCTTTGCTTTTGATGGATTAAAAGTTCAGATTAGGGTCCCAAATCTCAGGAACAACCCCTCCCTCTTCTTCACAGCCAGCTCGCACTTTTTGGGCAAAAAACTGCGACCTGGGAAGCATGTTTTGGCCTGAAAAGTGCGGCCTGTCCCAGGATTTGGCCAAAAAGTGCGACCTGTCAGGTGAAGGTGATTGCAGTGCTGTTGTGGGCAGAGAGTCAGGTTTTGTATAATTGAATACAGTTTTTCCTATTTGTACTGACAAAGATGATGTTTTTGTGCAGAGATGGTAGATGTACGGATCAAGTGGAGAGAGAGAGACCTGGGTACATTACGGGCGGAGATCCAAGTAGATCAGGGTGTCCGTCGTGCATTGGCCAGGTTTGGGGTTCTAAAATTTGTGGAGAACCCTTTGATGAGAGCTAGGGAGCCCTTATTGGCCCGGATTGTCAGTTATTGGGATCCAGATCATGAGGTCTTTATAGTGCAGGGGCACAAGATTGAGTTGACAGTCCAGGATTTGTATTTCCTAACTGGTCTCCCACCATTATGGATGGTGGGAAATACATAGCCAGTGTTACCGCAGGGGCGTAACATTATGGAGTTTGTAGAGCGACATTGTCGACCAGGCCTCCGAGTCAAAGGGACTCGGATATTGATTGGGGATCTAGAGAGGTTAGAGACTCGTGCAGTGGCGGAAGCAATGTTGTAGATCTTGGGCAGCCAGGCGCTCCATCACATCACTGGGGGGCAGATGATGATTGTAGAAAGTGTGTTGAGTGGGACTTACTATGGGTGGGCCCAGATGATGTTGGTGTCGTTGTGCAAGCGGCAAGTGAACCATGATTGTGCTTATGGGACTGTATTGTGCTCCTTATTTTTTGAGAAGATACCGACCTTGCGACCTCGTGTACAACTACCTGAAAGGGGTCCGACAGAACCCAGGATGCGTTGGTGGGGGCGACTACTGTGCAGAGGAGGAGGAGGGGCGGTCGGACGGGTGTTCCGACCAAAGTTCTTTTCCCATTGGGATCAGATGCCGTTGTACATAGACGACTATCCCTATAGTGGGATGAGTTATTGGGGAGATCTGGACGTGTCGCTTCCGCCTGGTCGAGTATGGGGGCCCGATGGTAAGTGACAAGTAACTAATATTTTACGTGCATGTTAAATTTTGTGAATAGTATTTATGGTACTGATCCTTATACTTTTGGTATGCAGATATAGCTCTGGTGAAACCGGCCAGATATATGGGATGACCCGCAGTAGCAGGAACTACAGGTGCGAGTGGATCGAGAACGACACAAAATGAGGATATGGCCGCTCTTCTGGAGGACATCCGTCGTAGATGTGAGGGGCTGCTGACCGGTGTTTCAGAGTGCGGTTAGCAAGACTTAGATGACCAGTACATAGAGCTATGTATTGGGCTACCCTCGGAATGGAGAGGTGTCATGTGGCGCATGGCGATGGCCGGTCAGACTGTGCATGATATACGAGCTGCGGGAGCAGAGCCATTGGCTCGGGATCCTCCAGAGAGTGATTAGATGTAGGGCAGGTGGTGCCCCCTAGTGTGTATGTAGGGCCAAGTGGTGCCCCCCAGTTTTGAGTTTTGTTTTTTGTAACATGCTATGGGCATGTCATATGTATCAGAGTAGATGGAATCTAAAAACATGTTATATGATATGTATTGTGTTGATGATTTGAAATGTTATGGTCTTGTGTGTGATAAATGCCAGTCTAGAACATGGTTTGCAATGTTATCTACGTAGTGATTTTGTGTTCTAGGTACATGGTTGAAAGTAATGAATCTAAATTCACGTATCAAAATTTTCACATGTAAATATCATCTAAACAGGATAGGGTTATGCACACAATAGACACCATTGAGTTGTAAGACAAGAAGCAGGGAATCTAAACGAACGTGCAGATGGAGGATGCGGCGAGAAAGGGCATCGACTAAAAGGCCACATACTGCATCATATTCAACCTGATTATTGGTGGCATTACCGATGCAGGCCCCATTAGAAAGGACGAGGGTATGCGAGGGGGTAAAGATGGCCCAAGCTGCCGAGGCGAGATTTCGGGAATAGCGACTTGCCCCATCGGCATAGCCAATATAATGTGTGGATGGGAGGTCCTGCGAAATAGTGTCACAAGACAAGAAAAGGGAGGAGGAAGAATAATGATGGCAGCGTGAGTGTAGGGTAGACATCGAATGACAACTATGGGAGGGAGTAGTCTGGGTAGGATGGATATGACTCATAGACTGACTAGAGGGTGATGTATGAGGGCTATGGGAGGAATAGCTGGAGCTCATGCTGTGGAGAACATCATAGATACGGATGGTATCATCCTGGTTATGTGTGGGAAGGAAAAGGTCGAGGAAACCACATGATGCTGCAAAAATACCTAAATCATCAGTATGGGAAGAAAGGCGCACATACGGATCGTCATGGGATGACAGAAGACCAAGTAAAAATATGATCAAAGGATGTGGAGCCCAAGAATGTTGTTGAAGGGGAATCAAGCAAAATAGACAGAGTGGATTCAGAGGGAATGTGCTCCGAAGGTCGCACGGATGATGATAGGTATAAGAGGGGGGCAGCAGGTTCCGTCATCTCAACATCAGGGGGGGAATGTCAATGCTAGTAGGGGTATCCTCGAGTTGGCCTGACGCATACTGCGTGAGGATGGGAGAGGCGGATTGATTTTGTTCAACCTCGTACTCGCGAATGACCTCTAAAGATGCGTGGTAATGCGTGAGGTGAGGAAAATGGTGAGAATAATGGCCATGGACACCACACAGAGCACAGGGTTTGTTGGTGTGAAGAGTCTTTGGGTTCTTGGCTGCGGACGAGGAAGAAACAAAGGATTTAGGGACCGTAGACTCAGGGAACGCGACTTTAACCATGGGTTTTATGCGGGACAACTCGGGACAAGTATGGGTGGCATGACTGACACCATCACACAAGGCACAAGGCTTGGCGGGTGGAGGAGGGGTAGGGTCAGTCGGGGTAGCCTTGTCTTTGGATGCCCCTTTGCGAGCTTTTCCTTTCTTGCTGGTAGTTGTCACAACAGGAGAAGGGTCTGGTTGAGGTATTGGTGGCACTGCAGCGACAGAAGAAGCTAAGGGAATCGGTTGAACTGGTGTCAAAGCAAGGTATGGTTTGGGTGACCTGGTGGGGTCTCGGCTGGAGGAGTAAGGTACCAGACATGTATTCCCATGGTCAAATTAGGTAGAGAAAGGGTTTCCATGATGGGGACTGAATAAATGCTGGGAGGGAGAGTAAGGAAAGGTATCTGACCTTCGAGGTAATGGCCAGGAGGGATGGCTCCCATATGGTTGAGACCTGGGGGAACTGACCCAGGAGGGTAGGGAAGCTTGTGAGTACTAGCTAGATGGGAAGGTCCAGGCGGAAGAGGTTTGGCCAGCGGAGGCGAATGGCTAGGAGCGGGTTGTGGTAGGCGAGGTTGAGGTTGCTGACTAGCCGGAGTGGGCCGCTTAAGGTCAGCCCAAGACGATTGCATCATGCAAACATTCGCTAAGCTGGGATCAGAGACAGGAGGAGGAGGAAGGCCAAGGAAGGTTCCAAGCAAGGAGGAGTCTTTGTAGACGCCGGGGGAAACACTGGTCAAGGAATCGATGGTTTGCTTATTGGCTACAGAAGAGATGGTCGACTCAGGGGAAGTCTGAGTTTTTGGCTCATGATATGTCAATTGGTCGATGGTGACTATCTTTCTATTGTGAGGGAAAAAACATCTTGTGGTGTACTGCAGATGGGACAACAGACATGGCATAGGTGTAGCTACGCCCAAAAATAATGTTATAGTCAAGAGGAGCGTCGATGAATTCAATGTCAACGCAAACAGTCTTGCCCGCAAGGCTGATAGGACAATTATGGAAAAGGCCAATGGGTTGGGAGGCATGGCCATCCCACGCATGAAGGGTGATTGTGGAAGGGGCCAGCTCAGGAGATCTGAGTTGTTTCCAAACTGAAGCAGACATCACACATGTAGATGCCCCCTCATCAATAATACATCGAGACACATTAGCGTTCCAGATTTTGACTGGGATTTGGAAAGCGACGGAAGCAGGAAGGGGAGGATGATCTGACTGACGTGCGTCGAAAACAATCAATTGGTCATCAGCAGGATCTACAGCGCCCATGGAGGATATTAGAGCCTTCCATTGAGAAGGACACGACTGGAGGAGTTCCAGTGTTGAAATGGCGACAGGAGACTGCGCCAAATCATCTACTATGCTATACGAATGAGTAGCTCGATCGGAAGCAGCATTTCGACGTAATGGGCCCTTAGGAACCTTGATAGGGACCTCATCTTTGGGTTGAGGGATCTGTAAAGGACCATTGGATGTCGAAGGAGGCTCTATAGGACCTGAAGATGGTGACGCGGGGACAGAGGGAGCAGGAGGCGTGGAGTACTAACGAGACCGAGTTTGAAGGTTAAGGTTGATGGTAAGAGGTTGGTCAGAAGTCATCATGAGAATTTGGTAATCAGAGGAACCAGAAGGGGAAGGTTGGGTGGCTACCGGGGCATGAGGTGATTGAGTAGCCACGAATCCTTGTTGAGGGAAAGGATCGGTAAACACGGCTGGTTGAGAAGTAGCCGCATTGGGGGGAACAGTAGGGGAGGTATGTGTTAGAAAATTATATATTATGGAGCAATGCAACACATAAAATATGCAGAAAATACAAGCACACAAAACACATAAAACCAGAGAGACACAGATATACGTGGTTTACCCAGTTTGGGCTACGTCCACCCCGAACAACCAGTCCTTCCTTTCTATTATCCAGCAAAAATGAAGAGACAAAACCTACAGCAGATCCGCTGTAATATCCTCTGTTCTCTCTCACAGTCTCCCTCTCTATTTCTCGCTCCGAGAATACACACATCTCATACACAGCCGCAATACAATACCCTCATTTATACAAGGGGGTTGCCTTCTAGGGCAAAAAACCCTAATCTAAACATAACTTCTATCGTCAGATCATTTTCCTAATGAACGGCCCAGATTGCTTAGAAATTACTATACTTTTACAAGGCAATTTTACATCTATTTTTAGCTTCGGGGGGGCTTTTCGCCTGGACCCCCCACGGCAACGATTAAATTTCGGGCGGCGTTGCCGCCCCTTTTAAGGTACAGGGGTCCAATGCTGTGATACAAATTAAACAAGATAATCAGGCTCCACACCCAACAATCTCCCACTTGGAGACTGATTGTAGCAACTCCACCGCTGCTTCATTTGCTGGACAATGACTCCTCTTTGGACCTAGCTGTTTCTCATCTTCATTGTCATCCTTGAAGACCAATTGAAACTGAGCATGTTCTTAGTTTCTCCCTGGTTACAACTTTTGTTAGCATATATGCAGGATTCTGGCTAGTGTGTATCTTTTCCAGCTTCAACTCTCCATCTTCCAATACTGACCGTATGAAATGGTACTTGAGATGTATGTGTTTTAGTCCTGGAATGAAATACTGAGTTCTTTGCAAGATGAATAGCACTTTTTCTATCACTGTATAGTGTGCCCATATCATGCTTCTTACCCAATTCATCCATAAACCTTTGTAACCAAATCATTTCTTTACTAGCCTCTGTAGCAACAACATACTCGGCTTCTGTTGTTGAAAGTGCAACAACACTTTGGATTTTTGAAACCCAACTGACAGTTGTTCCACCTACAGTAAATACATATCCTGTAGTGCTCCTCCTGTTATCTCTGTCACCTGCCATATCTGCATCAACATATCCATGTAGAGAAATGTTTGAACCACCAAAGCATAATGCTTGATTTGTGGTACCTCTCAAATATCTGAGAATCCATTTTACTGCCATCCAATGTTCTTTTCCTGGATTGTTCATTTACCTGCTTACAACTCCCACTGCATGTGCAATATGAGGCCTTGTGCAGACCATTGCATACATTAAGCTTCCAACTGCTGATGCATATGGAACTTTAGACATATAATCCATGTCTTCTTGGGTCTTTGGGCACATCTCCTTACTAAGTTTGAAATGGCTAGAAAAAGGTGTACTAACTGGTTTTGCATTTTGCATATTAAATCTTTTCAACACCTTTTCTATGTACTCATTCTGAGACAGTGTTAATTTGCGATTTTTCCTATCTCTAGTTATCCTCATACCAAGGATTTGTTTTGCAGCTCCCAAATCCTTCATTGCAAATGAATTTGCCAATTTTCTTTTGAGCACATTTATTTCATGCATGTTAGATCCTGCAACAAGCATGTCATCTACATACAATAACAATATAATATAGCTGCCATCATTTTGCCTTTTTAGATAAACACAATGATCAGAGTGACATCTAGTATAACCTTGTTCGGACATAAACTTGTCAAATTTTAGATACCACTGCCTTGGAGCCTGTTTTAAGCCATACAAGCTCTTCTTTAACCTGCACACCAATTTTTCTTTCCCTTTTACCTCATATCCTTCTGGTTGCTGCATGTATATCTCTTCCTCCAAATCTCCATGGAGAAATGTTGTCTTTACATCTAACTGTTCAAGATGTAAATCTTCCGCTGCTAAAAGACTTAAAATAGTTCTAATTGAATTCATTTTAACAACAGGAGAAAATATTTCATCAAAATCAATACCTTTCTTCTGTGGAAATCCCTTCACCACAAGTCTAGCTTTGTACCTCTGTTTTCCTCCATCTTCTTCCTTCAGCCTGTAAACCCATTTATTCTGCAATGTAGTTTTACCTGCAGGCAACCTGACTAAGTCCCAAGTTTGGTTATGCATTAAGGAGTCCATCTCTTCTTCCATGGCTAGCTCCCACTTCTTCCTGCTTTCAACCTACATTGCTTCTTCATAACATTCAGGTTCACCAGAATCAGTCAACAATAAATAATATAATGAAGGAGAGTATCGTTCAGGGGGTCTACTTATCCTAGTAGATCTTCTAACACAACTTTCAGGTGTTTGAGGTGCCTGTTACTGTTGTGGTGGTTGTTGCTGCTGTGGTTGTTGATTATTATTATTTTTAGGCACCTTTACTTTTTCAGTTATCTCATCAAGAACTGTGTATTCCTTGCTTTCTTTTTCTTGTTTCTTTTCCTGCAGTTGATTCTTATACAAGACCTTTTCATTGAATATTACGTCTCTGCTCCTAATGATTTTGTGATTTTCATAATCATATAAGCGATAACCAAAATCATTAGCACCATATCCAATAAAGGTACATTTCTTTGATTTTTCCTCAAGCTTTGTTTTGTTTTCTTTATTAATATGGACAAAGGCCTCACAACCAAAAGGCTTTAAAAAAGAGTAGTTTACCTTTTTACCTGTCCATGCTTCCTCTAGAATACCACCATCCAAGGAACTTGAAGGCCCTATGTTTATTAGATAAACAACAGTATCTACAGCATCTTCCCAAAATTGTAAAGGCAATCCTGCATGCAATCTCATGCACCTTGCACGCTCCATGATTGTTCTGTTCATCCTTTCTGACACACCATTTTCTTATGGTGTTCTTGGAACTGTCTTCTCTCTGCGAATTCCATGCTCTGAACAGTACCTATCAAACTCTTTGCTGCAATATTCACCTCCATTGTCTGATCTGAGACTCTTCAACTTCTTTCCTGTCTCAATCTCAACCAAAGCTTTCCATTTCTTGAAAGTATCAAATACATCGGATTTATTCTGAATACAATAAATCCATGTTTTTCTAGTTGCATCATCAATAAAAGTAACATAATAACGAGAGCCACCGAGAGATGATACCTGAGCAGGTCCCCATACATCTGTATGCACAAGCTCCAATTTTTCGCTCTTCTATTCTTTCCCAACTCTAAGAAATCTGACTCTCTTCTGTTTTCCATAAATGCAATTCTCACAGAAATCCAAATCAACATTCTTCAAACCTGGCAACAAATTTCTTGAGTGGAGAATCTTCATTCCCTTCTCACTCATGTGTCCGAGCCTATGATGCCATAATCTGGCATCTGCTTCTTTGGAAGTTAAAGCATTAACGGAGTTAGAAATACCATTGCATAATACAATGTACCAACCTTTTCACCTTTTGCTATTACCAGCGCTCCTTTGGTGACCTTCCAAGTTTTATCTGTGACAATTTTCACACAACCTTCACTTCCTAATTGCCTTGTTGAAATCAGATTTTTCTTCAGATCTGGAACATGCCTTACCTCCTTTAGTAGCCATTGGTTTCCATTCTGTTGTTTTACAAGAACTTTACCCATTCCAACAATTTTACGGGGTTTATCATCACCCAAACGAACTTGTCCAAAATCTCCTTGAACATAGTCATGAAAATATTTCTTATCAGGTGTGGCATGGAATGAAGCCCCTGAATCTACAACCCAAGAATCGGTAACATTTTCGAAAGAAAGAATCAAAGCATCTTGTAACACATCACCTGTCACATTTGCTTCATGATTGTTTTCTTGCTGTGTGTCTCCTTCTTTTCCCTTCCGAGATCTACAGTCTTTCTTTAGGTGTCCTTTCTTTCCGCAATTCCAGCACACTATCCCTGATCTAGACTTGGATCTGCCTTTCCTTGATTTACTCCGATATTCCGAGCTCTTTCCTCTTTCCATTCTTCTTCCCCTAAACTCTGCACTCAAAGCATTACCTGATGTCTCACCGGAGCTTTTCCGTCGCATTTCCTCGCTAAGGATAGCACCAACAACATCATCAAACTTTAAAGTACTAGATCCAGAGACAGAGTTACTAATAGCCATTACTAAACCATTCCAACTCTCTGGAAATGAGCACAAGAATAACAGAGCTCTAACTTCATCATCAAAGTTTACCCCTACAGAACTTAACTGACTGGTAACTGTATTAAATTCATTTAAATGGTCTGCAATAGATCCACCTTCCGACATCTTCATATTAAATATTCGTTTCATAAGAAATACCTTGTTTGAGGCCGAGGGCTTTTCATACAGTTTCGCTAACATCTGCATCAAACCCTCTGTTGTTGTTTCCTTCGAAATATTGAAGGCGACTGACGCCGCAAGACACAACCGTACTGTTCCGAGTGCCTTTCTATCGAGAATTTTCCATTCCGCGTCTGTCATGGTCGCCGGCTTCTTTGTTTTCCGCTCAATGGTAGGTACAGATCTTTCTGATACAGATAATCTTCCATCTGCATCTTCCACAGCGCAAAGTTTTGGCCATTAAATTTCTCGACCCTAAACTTACCATCGTCTGCCATTGCTCCCACTCGAACCAGGAACCCTTTTTTCCTGCGAGTTTATCAGCCAAATATACCTTCGGCTCTGATACTAGTTGTTAGAAAATTATATATTATGGAGCAATGCAACACATAAAATATGTGGAAAATACAAGCACACAAAACACATAAAACCAGAGAGACACAGATATACGTGGTTCACCCAGTTTGGGCTACGTCCACCTCGAACAACCAGTCCTTCCTTTCTATTATCTAGCAAAATGAAGAGACAAAACCTACAACAGATTCGCTGCAATATCCTCTGTTCTCTCTCACAGTCTCCCTCTCTGTTTCTCGCTCCGAGAATACACACATCATACACAGCCGCAATACAATGCCCTCATATATACAAGGGGGTTTCCTTCTAGGGAAAAAAAACCTAATCTAAACATAACTTCTACCGTCAGATCATTTGCCTAATGAATCTAGCGTACCATTAGGGAAATTACTATACTTACAAGGCAATTTTACATCTATTTTACACGGGCGCTCGCTCCCGAACCCCGCCTGTGGGGGCTTTTCGCCGGACCCCGCCACAGCCGACACTTCTGCGGCGT